>OX382374.1:19656330-20256330 GCA_947508005.1 Amphipoea lucens
TTGTCTTATAAAAGCACTAAACTTTCTAAAGGAAAGTGTTTTATGGTTTTCCTGAACATTTCTGTTTATGGTAGCGTGTTGTCTATGATCTTAATATTTATGGTATGTTTTAGTTCATTAATAAATTTTAATTGATCGTTGATTAGTCTTTGATGTTTGTAAAGCCGCTCTGGTTAAAGTTTGAACCTGTGGGTGTAAATAACTAGGAAGATTGACTTGCAAGACCGACGGCAGGAAGCTGCATCTAACTGCGTTTATTTAACTCCGATAACATAGTACATTTCCATAGAGTCGCCGTGCAGTGAAAAAAGAAAAAAATATTATTTATCTTTTTTATTTATTTATTTTGTAGCCTCGTTCCTAATGCAGAGAACAAACGTGCACATCTCTCAAGATGCTTCTAATGCATTCTATTGATCATAATGAGGAGCTTGGAGGACGTCAATGACGGCCATTTTCGGGCAGTTTTTGAAAATAACGTTTATTGCAATCATGAGGTTTTCAGTGCACGGCGAAGATAGGTAGACTTGGTCGATCATATCCGATGGCGACGTCTTATTGAACATCGACCTTACAAGGTCATGGAGTACAACCGTAAACAACGAAATTATATTTTTATTTATTTATTTATGAAAACTTTATGCACAAGTAAAAACTGTACAAAGGCGGACTTAATGCCTTAGGCATTTTCTACCAGTGTACCTTAGTCTACCTTATTTTTCGTCACATTTAATAATAAAGCTTGTGTGATTTTTTGTATATATTTTTTAAACTTCGAACTTTTATTATTGGTATTTTTCAGAGCATTTAAGTGGTAGGTATTATATAAACTCTTTTATTGCCTAGTAAGAACTTAAATTTATTGCCCTTTGGCCTGTTTGACGCCCACCATGTTCAGAAATTGTCTATGGAAAAATATTTATGAATGAGAAAGTATCATTATGCTAATGTTATATTGTGTTTAGCATAAGAATAGGCTTCGACTATGGATATAAATATGTTTGTTTATAGCTACGTGGAAATATTGCAAGCTAATTTGTTTTTAGATAAAGTCATGGTGTCTTCCCATGGCGGTAGGCAGACACTACAGAACGCCACCTGTGATGTCACGATCCTTACATACTCCTGCTTCATTTATGCTCATACATCTGGGTTATACATGGACGCCGGTTGCGAGTACTACGCACCCGATATTTCTGAAGAACGTCACCAATAAGGTCACCAGGGGGGTCCTGTGCAGCGGTGTAATGGTGTTGGGTGCTGATGAGGTGCTGGTAGCGTGGTACCACGGAAGATTAAATAAAACGGCGGACAAAATCGGTTCACATATGTATTCGACCAGTGTCGCAGTAGGAAGGGGCGTGTTGCCACAGAAAACAAATTGGATTACATTTTTAATGTTGGTGTTGCAATAGTAAAATACCCAACAGGTCCACTCCAGCGTTTCTAATCTAATTTCTTTTTGTATGTACTCAATTAGAATCCCTATCAATGTTTAGTTTGCCATATAGCGAGAAAAGATGGCAATAACCTCGAACAACTGATGGTTACCGGCAAGGTGGATGGTAAACGACCAAGAGGTCGCAGCCCTTTGCGATGGTCCGACCAGATAAGCTCTTCTCTTGACACGAGATTTCATGATGCGCTTCACTTGGCCAAGGATAGACAGAGATGGCGAAACATCGTCAGGGAAAGGATGTTTTCAAGGGAAGATCATGACCCTCAGTAATGAGGAGTACGATTTGAGGAGGGAGGATCAATGTTTAGAATAAAAATATTATATTATAACCTTTCATTTCCACATGTCCCGATTTCAAAAGACATAGAAAAGACCTCAATTTTATTTCAAATCGAGGAGGCAGCCTTCATAGCCTTTGATATTGTTGTTTATTCATGTATAAATAAAAATTACGAATTTCTGTTTTGAATTTTAAATGTTGTTTTATAGCTTTTGTGGGAAATCACCACAATTTATTGAACGCACTTTGATAGACTGTGTGTTTGGAATTTGTAGAAATCGAACACGGACAATGCAAAGTTTTGTCAAAACTTAACACTCTCTATGACACAAAAAAAGAAAGAAAAACAAACATTACAAATACACATGTCATACTAATCCCTCTTGTTAACACTGACATGTCAACACAAAACTTTTTATCTCAAGTTTTGCATATGAAAGTGCGCTAATCTGCAAGATGTATGGACTGAGAGGTTTCACACCTGCGCAGGCGCCGCCGCGCGGTGGTCTTATTGATGGCCGCGGTACTTAAAACACTTACAATTAATTGCGACACGATATTATCTCGGGTTTTGGTTCGTTTTATTTATGAGACGATAAAGCTTAAGTTTTGGGATGTCTCGGATTCTTTCTATGGTCATTTTTGATTTTGGAGCAGTTGATTTATTCGACTGCTGCGGAAATGCGACACGATATGCTTTTTCATAAGTAGAAGTAGATGAACAAACGAATTGTGAACACCGAATAATTGTGATAGGCTTACCATGCAACTAAACACATACACAGCATTAACCCAAAGTCTTTGTCGTAACTAAATTATAGGAAAGCACGGCACTATCAATTCATACCTACTAGAACATTATACAAAAAAAAAAATTAGACATCAAAATAATAATACTTGTATTATTATTTTGATGTCTAATTTTTTTTTTTTTTAAATATTGAATACTACATTATAGCTTACAAATTCTGGTTCTTTTATAATTGATGTCATCAATTATATCTACCAAACCCGATGATATTACTATTATAAAAAACAATGCTAAAACATAGCAATAACTACTACAAGTACGTTAAAACATTGAAAGTTGTGACTGGTGGTATACCTACCTACCTACATCTTCCTTTAAATAAGAGGCAAATTAACCACAACGACTTTATATAAACTATAAACTAGGAAATACCTATTTAATAATAATAATAGAGTTTAATAATCAAAAAGTAACATTATTATGTATCTTGTGGCTCAAAATAGGTTAACCTCTTGCGGCATAAATGTCTTGAATAATTTCAACATTAATTCCTTATCTAAGAATAAGAATCTAAAACCTGAATTTATTTTTCTAAGAATTTGATGTCTGCTCATGATATATGGGAGTGATATAAAATTATGTAACCTCATCGAGGAATTCCTTTATGAGTTTTATTGCCAAATCCAGAATAAAAACATCTATCGAATGCTTTAATGCTGTGTCTAGCACAACAACCAATAAAATAAATAACCGTTCCGTCCATATTTCACGATGCTCCATGTCTGCAGTTTAAAGAAATGATTTATTATACATTGACGTTCATGTCCAAATAAAGTAGGTATATATTGGTATTTAATAACTGGTTTTTGGATTGTAAAATATATCCAAATGTCTGAGTATCGTGACCAAAAGTCTTAATTTAGATATTTTTAGTAATTTTGGACTTTGATTAAATAAACAGGTTTTCAACTGTCTGTGGTTGTTGTCACCTCTAATGACACGAGGAAGTGAAATAAAAATAAAAACTATGTACAAAATTGGCGAAGTCGCCTTATACAGTCCCGGTGATTTTTTTCAAAATGTATTATTTTTTATCTTCCAGAATAATGAAAATGACAAGAGCGCCGAGCTAGTCAAGGCAATCGCTTTCAAAGTGATTCGCAAAGCTTTGCAGAAGCTACTGAACCTACATTTTTGACTTTTCCATCACCGTTATCGCATTGTAGAGCATAGGGCCTTTTCTTTATGGATGGGAAATCATCAAATGACCCCTCCCGCTCTGGGTGGAGCGGAAGAGAGTGTCGGACTCTTACTGACTAAAATCCATCTGTGTTCCCTTCCTTAGCCCTTTATGTTCCGGGGTAGCGGTAACCCTTTCGGACAATCCCGCACCCCCAAAGCCTAGGGCCTAAGGTTGTATTTATGCAATACACGTACGCAAGTTTATAAGTACGTACAGTTTCTTTGCCCGGCCTTACTGCAGCTTAGTCAAGCTAAATGTTAAAGAAGCGATTTTCGAAAAACGTGTAGTTCTCTTGTAGAATTTCTAATCATCTCTCTCTAGCACGTATACCTCCACTTTATTTAAAATTAGATTCCATCTTTCTAGATAAGGCTGAAAAATAGCTCCGTGTCTAAGTCTAGACATTTTGGACAAGCTGTAAATGGATGACCAAACAGGTTTCTTAATTATGAGTTTTATTTTTAACGGATTTCACCGACACGATGTGATAAATCTCTCGTTCGCATAACCTTTATGTGTTGGTCACGCTTTCAAATATGTAGTTGTTGTTATTAAATGTTTGTACAACTTTGGTAACACACGTGTGAACTTTAGTTGGTCTGTCCAACTGTTAAATCAATTACCATTGTTACTAAAAGTGGCGCTAGCACTTTCCATAATTACGCTCGCTAAATGTTATGGGAAAATGGAAAATTAACTTTTTTTTTTGCTATTTTGCTGGCAACTTAATTCGTATGTCGGTATTTTTTCTTACAGTCTTAAAAGCCTTTCGTGAGCAGTGGTGGCTCAGTGGTAACCGCCGCAACTTACGAGTTATATTTTATTTATTTGTGTAGATTGAGTATAACATCGACTAAAACGGGGAATTCATTAGACGGACATGCCCGCGGGTAAGTCTGCAGACATACCCGCTGGATCTCGCTACTATAGGTCTGTGCAATATTTGCTAGTGTAAGACCGTCACAGACCTATAGTAGCGAGTTCCGGCGGGTATGTCTGCAGACTTGCCCGCAGGCATGTCCGTCTAGTGAATTCCCCGTTTTACTCGCACTGGGCCCGTGTGGTGGATTACAGCCGACTCCCTCTTACCCTCCTCTCCCTTTCCCAGCTGTGGGAACATTATATGCTCATTATGCTAAAAGCCTTTCTTGGTAATGCTCTTCTACTTTAACTAAAGAAAAAATAGTCAGAAAAGTCAATGAAGGTAGGTACACTAGGGTTCATCGCATAATAGAATCAAACCACTACAAAACTGAGTGTGAACACCAATAACAAATTGTATCAATTTACTTTGAGATTGCTGTCAAGTAACCAACATGATGCTACATGTTTGATCCGCGCAGCTGATAAATTCCCCCTTTTTCCATTGGCTTGCAAATAAACACGGAATAACCATCCACATTGGTATTTCACGTGAAATAAACTGCGATGTACAGCATTCCCATTTCCCATAGCATACGAACACAAAGCATGCGCATTTATCACGAAGCAAATAAAACAAAACCCGTCCCGCCATGCAAAACTATAGAGTTGTCAGCCGGACGGTACCGACGCCGAATTTGAATAACAACATACCAACATAACTCCACCACCACCCCATTTGATAAACTGCCTTATTGTTGGACTCATAAGGTCCTCGATGAACGTATTATTACGTATGTGCTCATACAATGGCATGTCCATGGACTTATAACAAGGATTTTTTGGTGTATTCAGATTTGGACTTTAAGATTTGGCTGATAAAGTTAAAAGTTATGTATAGCATAAGCATATGTGCATGAAGTTATGCATAAGTATGTACTTATATTCTATGGTAGGTACACATGGGTTATAAGAATTTAGACATTTCAAGCTGAGGGTCATATATTACCGGGACGTCGTCTGTCCTGCACGGTTGAAGCCCACCCATCTTAGGTGATTATTCCGAAGTAACCTTGACTACCTCTCATGGGAATGTGGAAATAACAAAATGGAAAACCATTGAACAAGTACCTAAGTCAATTTGCCAGTAGGTACCCATCGTCGCGCCGCCGCAATTTGCCTATGAGTTGCTGACCATTTACTTAGTTTATGATCACCACGTCATCTTCAATCATTTTCCTGGCTTACGGAATTTCTACGAGGTGGGAAGAATTTCGTCATTCTTTCTAACTTGTAATATTGTAGCAAGAATTCACTAGTTTTCTTGAGCCATCATTTTGAAACCTTAAATCTTTCTTCGTAATTAAAAATTGGTTTTCAGAATAGGTAGGCACTAGGCCGGGTCTAGTCTAGGCAAACGCGGTCACTAATTAGAAAAAAAAGTGAGGTCAAAAGTGTGGTTATTTGAGTAGGCATGCCTACTTAAGGGTGATAAATTGTGAAGGTCGAACGTCATGGTATTACGAGGGAGACGTACTTACGTATTTTTAATTTTGTCGTATTAACTTGAACGAGTAAAGAAAACCAATGACAATGTGCGAATAGTACGGGAGCCGAGTAGGCCGTCCGGCGACGGCTTACTGCCGCACGTGTTTGTATGAAGATTTTGTTTTTTGTTAGGTATGATAATTTAGTGAGTTTCTTAATGGGGCACACACACTAAAATGTAATTGACAGGCTTATGTTGATATAGCGAGGTAGGCACTGCTTATATGTCTATATGCAATGCACGCATGCCATACTGCCTCGTTGATTCAGTGGTCGCAAGCGCTACTGCCAGGCACGAGGTCCTGGGTTTGATTCCCCGGTCGGGCAAAGTGTTATTGGGTGTTTCTATATGGAATTCCTCAGTAGCAGCCCGGAGTCTGGATCTGTGCCCGGTTGATGGCAATAGGCTCTCCCCCAATTACATGGGACTTCTGGCGAAATGTGGGTGTAGATGTACAATAGGTATACCTCTACCTATCCGTTCGGGGAAACAAGCCGTTATGTTATGTTTATTTCCACAGAACGAAGATCCTTCATAAAGTGAAATATAAATTATATGTAGTTATATGAGGCTTTATTTACATTTCTTTTGAAAACTTAAGAAATAATTATATTTCAATTAATTTAAAAAAATATTATAATAATTGTTCCTAATAAATAAAGCCTCATCAAACCGCATTGCTCATAACTTTAATGATTTCTAGAAAACCTAGGGGGGTCCAAATCAGAATTTCGAACTAGCGACCTCTCACAAGCCTGTTTGAGCTTTCAAAATCAAAAAATATAAATATTTTATTTCACATAAACCTACATGGGCACTTATGAAACGTCAGAAGCTAGGTGTGCGGTTCCAATTGGTCGTTTCCTATGAAGAAGAGCCGGCAAGAAACTCCGCGGTTACTCTTTTCAAAATAATTGGTTTTACAGATTACAGTAGGTGTGGGAAGAAAGCGTAGGCCTGCCAACAAGTACCAGGTACTTAATAAAATAAAAAATGGTTTAGACTTTTACAGATCTAAAGTCTAGAAGGCCTAGTAAAGTCCTCACATTTACAAAATATAAAAGAATCTATCAAAAGGATAAATAAAATATAAAAAAATATATATAAATATTAAACATTGGACTAACTGTCGCTTTATATCAGCACCCTAATTGCGTAACACACTATCAATCGGAATCTGAATCATTTTGAAGCAACTTGCTAATCCATTGCTTCATAAGTTTGAAAAATTTGTCCGCTCAACACGTGAATAACGCAATGAATGTTGTTGAACTGTCAAAATCAAACCGATTCCGATTGGTAATGTGTTACGCAATTGCCCCGCTGATCTATGCAATCTCCTTCATCTTAAATTTCGTCTAAACACTATAATACATCACGACATCATTACCTATTATGATACGTCAACAGAGGGAATGTAACGTTAGACCGACGCGGCGCGCGCGCAACGCTAACTTCGGATCATGTTCAATTAGTTCCGAATTTAACGGATATCG
The DNA here is from genome assembly GCA_947508005.1 of Amphipoea lucens. NCBI lineage: Eukaryota > Metazoa > Arthropoda > Insecta > Lepidoptera > Noctuidae > Amphipoea > Amphipoea lucens. Next base: position 19,663,970 of record OX382374.1, read on the forward strand.
CGCTCACTAGGAACATACATACGTCAAAATATTAAGACGGGTAAGATTACTCTCAAAATATGGCCGCTTAAATGAAGTAGATATGTATTTAAACTAATATTATAAGGAAGTATAATTATATTTTGTAAAAGGAAATCTTTCTTGACAGACATTATTTCACTGGTAGAAAACTATTGCCGAGTGCTATAGGATATTATGGCATTTACAACACTGATTCATGAAAGTTTCTTAAGATCCAAGTTTCTTAAGATCTTAACTTTAGTTTTTGCTACCTTTTCAGCGTTGAGCTTTTAATGCTAATGCTGAAGGAGCTCGTCATTTCAATAGTATCATAAGATTCCCATGTTTATGAGTTACAAACTTCGGCTCATCATCCACGTGCCCTTCTCGCAATGTATTTGTGGTCGGCGCAACGTATCTTTTTCTTCCATACTTCTCTATTAGTCGTCATTTCGGCAGTCACCCCCTTTTTAACCATATCATCATTCACACATTCCATCCATCGTTTCTTTGGTCTTCCCCTACTCTTATAGCCATCGACATTAATACTCAAAACTCACCTCACGAAATTTTCCTCATTTCTCCGTAACACATGCCCATACCATGACAACCGATTTCCACACAACGTTTCAGTTACCGGTGCCACTTTAAATCTTCCTCTTATGTAAACTTCGTCTGATAAGTAAAAGTCTCTATTTTTCAATTGAAAGCATCTGTTTCAATAAGAGGAATATTTTATACTAGCTTCTGCCCCCGGTTTCATCCGCGTGAAATTTCTTGTTCCCCCGACCCACCCCATCGCATCGCATCGCCTGCCCGAGCTATTATTTCGTTTTCGCTTAGCGTTCTTTCTCTTTTTCTTTTTGTTGTTTATTTATAGCCTTCCTCAAGAATTGAGCTATCATATGCAAATTAGGCTTGTAGTTCCAGAGATTACCGCGTTCAAACAAACAAACTCTTCAGTATTATTATTAGTATAGATAGCAAGCCGGCAGCACAGCGCCTAGAACCTCCTCTTTACTTGAAGCCTCTCCAACATTAATTATATCAATACATTCAGTAGTGTCAACTTAACAAAGAACGTTTTCCACAATGTTACAGTTTACGACCAACCCATATTCATAAATAGCTTCGTACACCTCACGATTCCATACCGTGGCCCGTATGTTTCCAATCCCCACAGGTTAACTTTCGAATTCGGCTCAATAACGGTCGCTGCGCGCGCGCCGTTTTTGTTTGCTATCGAACAAGTGTGTGGTTTTGAACATAACTGTCATTGCGTGAGGCGTGAAAATGACAAGCAACTTGTGGTCGCGTTATTGATTTAGAGTAAAACAAAGAACTGATTAAAATATGTAAATATTTAATGTTTGTTTAGCGTTATTGGGCATGTCATTGGTTATAAGAATCTCTCATGTTTACGCATCCAACGATGCCTGACAAAACGGGGTTCTTTCTTTGCTTATCATATACATATAGATAGATATATCTGGAGCAATCAAATCTCCGCGCATTGCTAAGACACTTTGGGCTGTCTATTAATCACGTGAGGCTCAAAAGGGGGGGGGGGGGGGAGGGGACCATAGAAAATCACGAAATATAACAAGAGGGGAGGGGGTGTGTGGTGTTCACTGTAATCTACCATTAGGGGCTTAGGGTTTAGGAATAAAACGGCCGAATTATCAGTAAGTACAAACCACCCAAAGGGAACGTCCTGTCGCGCCAACGGCTAAAAGTAAAGTGACAGCTACAGTGTTACCAGTGAGTCGAGTCTACATTTAATAGTACGTCACATCTCTTCCTTTTTATATAAGTTAATTAAGTGATTTAGATGTTAACTTATGAAACGTCAGAAGCTAGGTGCACGGTTCCAAATGGTCGTTTCCTATGGAGAAGAACCGGCAAGAAACTCCATGGTTACTCTTTTGAAAATAAATTGGATTTTACAATGTTTTCAAATTACAAAAGGTATGAGGACAGCGTAGGCCTATCAACAAGTAGGTACCAGGTACTTGATGAAATAAAATGTCTACCGATCTAAAGTCTACCAGGCCTACCAAGTCCTCACATTTACACTTTTAAGTACAATACAGTAATAGCATTTATACTGAACTCCCATATCTGAATTTTCGTTATCTTTAACATTCCATTTACCTTCCTTCCTTTCCTTCCTTCTTTATTTCCTTTTCCTTATTTTTTGTTAAATTGTGTTGTCACTAAGTTTTGAATTTCGTAGCTATTTTTGAGATCTGTTAATCCGTTTGTGTCTTGCGTACAGGTAGATTCCATGATTTCAATCTCTTTGGATCGATTACAATAATATTATTAATGATCACGGAAAGCTTTCGCCGTCATTGTTTATTTTCGGCCATGCGTAACCTATCCTTTATGTTGATAGTGCTTGGTTGGCGTTGCCCTTCATGAGCTGCTTCTGATAGGTACCTGTTTTCTTAAATGAGTTAAATGACTTTTTAACCGGTCAAGCTCCGCGCGTCGCGCGTCGCCTATCGCCGACGAAACGATAGAAAATCAGTTGTGTCTCATTAACGGAGCTTGACAGATTAATTATATGTTTGTAATCTAAGGATTCATCACTTGATTTGCGTGCGAAACCGTGATTTCGTGTCAAATATAACGTCTAGAGTCCGTCATTGTTTATTATCGACATGGCAATATTTGTTAAACCAAATGCGAACTTATTTACCAAGGTCTCGGACACCAGAAAAAGCCCCGTGAGAAACCAATATAAAAACTTTTAATTGTCGGTGGCTACAAAACTGCACGATTAAGAAAAAGTGTCATTTGTATGGGATTTGTATGGGATATTTAATAAATTACCGAAATATTTAAAAATTACACATTTTAATATTTCAAACACAAACTTAAGGCTTTTCTAGGGGAAAAATGGTATTACTCCATTAATTAATTTCTAAATGACCGATTATTACAGACCTTGAAATTTGTTTAATTAAATCTTGAATATTTTCAAGATTTGAATTGTACTTTGACATTTTAAGTGTATTTTGACATTTTGGTCTTCTTTTGACTATTATGTATTTATTGATTGTATTGAACTGTTATTTTATTTTTATCTGATAATCGTGTTTAAAATATTCTTATTTATTATTAGTTAAAGCATCGTATTCATTCATTTAAACTTTGCATGTCGAATCTTAGGCAGAATGTATGGCCCAACTTTAATTCTTCACGACCTTATTTGCCTGCATTCTAGCAAATAAATAATTTGATTTGACTTGGTTTTTTTTTTTTTTTTTTTTTTGAATTATTTCGATGGTTTCCGGTGGTCTACATGTCTCAATTGCTTTGATGTATTTGTCAAGTGGTTTAATGCTTGATGATGAAAGCTAGTAACCCAGAAAATAAATAGCTTTTCGATAAACATTTTTTTTTTTAGTAAAACATGTTGCCTTCGAGCTCTGTTAATAATACGTTTTATTTATTTTTTTTTTTTAAGCACCTGGCATCATGTCCTTTTTATCACATCCAACACAATTAAGACGTCATCTGCTATTGTCATGCGAACGCAGAGTGAGCATGAAAATAACCATAACGGAAAATGATCACCTCACTGAGATCTTTTGATTGATATTATCTCAGGTAATAATGCTTTATTGGCAGTACGCATATCTAATTATTTCAACAAGTACGAATATCATCATCAGCCTTTAAAACCGGTACCATCGGAGAAATCGTCAGTGTTATTAGTTAAGTACCAACATAGGTTAAGACTATTATTACTAACCCAATGGATCTCTGTTATTTGAATAACTAATAACAATAATAAAATCCAAGAAGATTTTTGAGTTTGAGTTTTTATTTACAGGTTCAGTTATGTATAAGTCCGCCTAATTTCTTATTTAGCTTTGGTTCCAAAGGAATGGGGACTTGCTATTAGGCTGACTAAGTGAAAGAGTCATTTTATCAATAGTGGTATCCTATTGAACATCATTAAACTTGGCAAACTTTGTTGTGAATAATAAATATATTTGCGAGACGTTAGCGGTATTATTGTATTTGCCCTTCATCTGCAGTGTTTTAGGCAGGGACTTGAAACGATTTATCACGCGAACTTGTTTTATCACGCAACCTTATTTTATCACGCTGCTAAATATTAGCATATTTTTGGCATCATTTTGATAGTTCACACTTGATGTCAGCACTAACTGCTGACTATTTGTGCCTCAACACACACACATATATATTTTTTTTAACGTTATATTTTTTAGTATCATTACAATTTTTTTTTTTTTTTTTTTGGAACTATAACATTAGTGGTAACGGAACGAAATTCATTTCGTTTTCAAGTCCGTACACACACACGTTTCACACGTTGTTAGATACTATTTTGGATATTAATATAATTATGTACTTGTATGTGTTTGCGTATTACAAGTAACTCTGCATCTAAACAAACCAACAGTATAGGACCGGGACTAACCCTGATTTATTTTGTTACATTGCATATACTGGTCGGTTACACCAATGTATGTACTTGATGAGTTTTCACCCATTGATTGCATAACTAGTATAGTTTTATACCAATGTATGTACTTGATGAGTTTTTACCCATTTATTGCATAACTAGTATAGTTTCATACCAATGTATGTACTTGATGAGTTTTCACCCATTGATTGCATACACTGGTCGGTTATCCAATGTATGTACTTTTACATCGGACTTTATACTGTTTATTTGACCTTTATTTTTTATTTTTGTTTTTATCTTATGTATGTATCTGGTGTATTGTGTGTCTTTTAGTTTGTGCTAAATAAATGTTTTTCTTTCTTTTGTCTTTCAACATTATAATAGCAGAAAGCCGTAGAAAAATCCAAACAAGCTGTATTATATATAAGCAGAATAATTAAGTCAAGTCGCACTGATAAATTTAAAGAAGCATACATACTATGAAATTATTTTACATAAACAGTTTGTATTTACCATTTACTCATAAATGGTAAATCCATCCATCAACTGGTTTACGATCGCTTACTCTGAGTGTGCGGTATTAGTAGAACATTATGCAGGTATTTTATTACAATCGACCAACTACACAACAATGGAACATTTGTATTGGTAAGCGTTAACTGGCACTGTTTTTAAAGCCTGCTTACTTGAATTAGATTCAATAATTTATCGAATATATCAAATATTATAACATTGTTTCCGTTTTCAAGGTTGGAACTTGTTTCACTTGTGCTCTGGCTATCGTTGAACTTGTTCGAATGCCGTTCTGCAGATCTTTGGAAGTTTGCTTCTGCTACGTTTTTTTTTTTTTTTTTTTTTTTTTTTTTTTTTTTTTTTTTTTTTTTTTTTTTTTTTTTTTTTTTTGAAAATATTATTTCTTAAGTTTAGTCAAGCTGCTCTACACTTCATCTGTAATCAAGAATTTTGTGTTGCGGCAAGCTGTAATGAATTCTATGAATTCTTTTGTTGATTGCAATTGCCAGTGCAAAATGCATTTGATTTTACTAAAATTAGTTCAATCATTAACCTTTTCAGATTTTATGACACTAGTTACTTTACTTCGATTTTATCGAAGTGGAACTTTTGTTAAAACTGGTACTTATATATACAAGGATATATACAAGTTTATCCATTTATCTGGTACCTTTCAGAGATAACTGAATTACCACTTTAACAAGAACTCATTTGTTATGACCAAAATGGAACGAAAGAGATTAAAAATAAAATACTTTGTCAGTTTCAAACAGAACAACTGGGCTATAGTTACCATCAAAAATATATTATTATTCATTCATATATAATATAGTGTAATTATAGTAAACCAATTGTCTGTATTTAATTTGGTCATCATAAAATATGAAGTAATACTTGGAAGGTAGACCGAACGTACCAAAGAAATATTGTTCGATGGTATGTTTTACTTATTTTTTTTCTTTTAAGTTTAAAGTACTTAAGTGTATAATATAATTACGACATTGTGGGTAGATTAATTAAACTTCAAATCTTGTTGAAATTATTAGCCTTACAAAGGACATGTAAAATTAAACAGAATGTATGAGTTATTGTTAACTTATAGGTACCCACTATTAATTTAATAGTTTACCTTTTCAAATTACTTCGTAATGTTTTGATACCGATTAACCACATAATCTATCAGTATCGCGACGTCCGCGATCTTATTTGCCTAATTTTAGGCAATTGTGTTAACCAAACATTTAATGGCTTAGTTGGGTTGGCACCTATCAACAAATGAGGTTATACGAAATAAAAGTAAAAACTATAAATTCACTGTGCATAATTATTAAACATTTATGCTTAATATGCACAGTTAAAATGCTGTACAAATAACCTCCTCCTTTTTGAAGTCGGTTAATAACATAGTAATTTGTTTTCGACCTTGGATTGAGTTCATTATTTAAGTGAAAATAACGGGTGCATTACATAATTACGAAAAAAAAATTCGTCACAATTATGAATTTCAAAATAACGATTTTCAATAGTAGAATTACGCTCCAATTTTCCATTATTTTTACGATAGGACGCACCGTTTTTGAGATATAAGCAAATTTAGAACCAGCTACGACTCCATGACGCGCGCTCGCTACGCTCGCATGTTCCCGAAAATAACACTTGTGCGTTCCGTGCTTACAAATTTAAACTCAATAATGCTATATTTCACCACTCATTATTTGGAGGGACACTTTATTTACTAAATAAAACCTCATTCGTTAATTTGCCAGTATAAATCGCAACCATTAGGTTGTTATTTTTTTTTCATATATCTGCACGACATACCTTAATCCTCGTCGCCAATGTGGTGTTCACTGTAATCTACCATTAGGGGCTTAGGGTTTAGGAATAAAACGGCCGAATTATCAGTAAGTACAAACCACCCAAAGGGAACGTCCTGTCGCGCCAACGGCTAAAAGTAAAGTGACAGCTACAGTGTTACCAGTGAGTCGAGTCTACATTTAATAGTACGTCACAGGGTGTAGTATAATATATCACGTGTATTTATTTTTTTGGGAAACGCGCGATACTCACCCGAAAAGCGGCGCTACGTGTATTTATTTTTCCTATTTCTGTCATTATTTTTAATACAGTCAAAAACAACCTGCAACCTTTCTGTCTACCTCTAAACGTTATTATTGTAGTCTTTAATTTTCTATAATAAAATAAGATGATACTTATACCTGTATAACATAATCAGCCTATAACGTTCCCACTGCTGGGACGCAGGCCTCCTCTCTGTGAGAGGGAGCCTAACCTGTATAAGTATAAATATTTACAAAAAAATTAAGATTCTTTGTAGTTACTACAAAATACACGTGATATGGTAGTCTTAAACCTCACCATGTATCACCAAGGGGGAGGGGGGGGGGGGTTAAAAATGCCAAAAAAGAACCCCGTGATTAATGGACGGCCCCTTTACTTCTAGAAATACTGATGTACATTAAGAGCATACACACAACGAACACGAAAAATTCCTCGATTGATCTGTCGGTAACGTTAATAATTAATTAACGTTGTTTATTGTGCATGCTGTGGTCTCCTATAAATGAAGGAATAGATACACCTACTTAATATCAGAGGGGCAATTCTCGTAATTTTAAGAACGTTCACAGTCAGATCTCAGTCTCAATCTGTAAAAAATACCTCTAATTTCCCTACATTTTGACAAGTTTATGATATTTGTTTGTCGCTGAGATGAGACTGCGACTAAATTTTGAACATTTAAATTATGAGAATTGCCCCTCTGATGTTGACCCTTATTTATGTGTCATGTACTGTGTACATCTTTTGTTGAAGATCCTAAATCAATAAACAATAAAAAATAACACTTTACAACATTCTACATCTACAGCCAATGTCCTACAGACAGAAACCACGAGTCCAAAGTCCACATAATCGCTATAAAACTTAATGCTCTGCAATTGTTTCATTTCTACAATCTTAAGCCCAGTAGTGGAGCTAGGGTCAGAGCTCATAACCGTTAAAGTAGTCAGAAGGCTATCACTGCCAAACATCGCTATAAAAGCGTGCGGCGACTGCGCCTGGAGGTGTTGTGTTACAGAAAAACTTTTATAATCGTAGTTAGAGAATGGAAGTAGACGAATGGAAGGAAATTGTGTTGAAATGGTTCATAAGATTGTAGAGACGTAGAATAGAATATTCTTTATTATGTACAGTCACGTCTAAAAGTATGTATACACTTGGCTTTATTCAAAGGAGATTTTCTCCCTTATTTTCGAATGAAATTTTATGTTATTACGAAAATAGTATTTTCGAACCCATAGGTTTATGTTAAGTGTCGTATTTCAACGTTGCATTCGTTATTATACATACTTTTAGACGTGACTGTACACCATATAAATTACAGACACAAATATAGAAACTTTTCAATGGGTGACACAATGGGCGGTCTTATCGCTAAGAGCGATCTTTTAAAGACAACCTTTGGATGGATTAAAAAGCGGAAGGACAGGTAAATACTATAGGTAGTCTGTGGTGTACCATTTACACAATACAATGAATACATACATAAAGTATATTATACTAATCTAAATAAATATAACGACGACGTAACTAACTATAAACTATCTTATTTTTTTTTTAATTTACGTGGCATAAAGTGTGAAAAAAGAGAAACGATAAATGGACTATGTGAATGCTGATATGGTTAGAAAGGGGGTGACTACCGAGATGACGACTAATAGAGAAGTCATCATCATCTGCCTAGCCTTTTCCCAACTATGTTGGGGTCAGCTTCCAGTCTAACCGGACGCAGTTGAATACCAGACGACTAATAGAGAAGTATGGAAGAAAAAGGAGAATGATGATGGGGGATTAGTGTGCTATTCCTTTTAATTAGTACCTCTAATTCAAATAAGACGCGATTTTCTTAAAAGTTGTAGTGTTCTCAATTGGTTTTCAAACCGGTCAAGGATCGCGCGTCGCCCATTGGCGACGAAACAATATAAAATCAATTGTGTCTCATTAGCGGAGCTTGACGGATTAAAGAGCTCTCCTTAAATGTCACCAGCAGCTACAAAATGAATTCTTATCCAAATGTTTGCCTACAACCAAACGCAAACGACTATATCAACTGTGTTATATAAAAACCTGCGCCGGCGCAGTTCGTAGATGTGTCGATATCGATAGCGAGCGCAGTTGATATCAGAAAGGGGCAACAAAATCGAATTACAGTAGGTATACTTCAAGAAACAGGTAGCTAAATATCCATAATTCCAAGCGTTGTCAAGCGGTCGACTGGTGCTCCGGGAAATTCATAGGAAAATATTTCTTCCTTTTTTACACCAAAAAAACTCGCCACGGGGGAATATACCTTCAACCTCTTTAGCTTAGGTAGGTACGACAACGCACATGCCCACAACATGTTGCCATTATTTTGGGGATGCTTCTGTCCCTAAGTGGAGCCGACATCGTAACTCCTACGTTGTAACAACCCTTTATGTTAAGGGGGTGCACTAGTTAAATTAATATAATCCTATTGAATGACTATTTAATGAAATATAAGTTGTATTGATGATTTTAATAATTATAATTCTGGAAATACATACATACATACTTGTTGCGCTCGCGAATCATATTTTGTTCAACATACACACTGACACAGTGGTGGCCAAGTGGTAACGGCCGCGACTTACGAGTTTGTAGGTCGTAGGTTCGAATCTAGACAGGCTCTTTAATTTGTGTAAATTATTTCTTCACCACTGCTCTCGAAATGTTGAAGGAAAACGGCATGTCCTAGAATCAAAAATTCGAAAACATGTGACATCTGCCAACCCGCACTGGGTCCGCGTGGTGGATTACGGCCCACTCCCTCTCACTGAGAAGAGGCCTGTGTCCCAGCAATGGGAACATTATAGGCTGATTATAATGATACCCTGACACCGACCTGCAAATTGCAAAAAAAAAAACCGAGTGTGCTTATGACACGACTGAAGTGAAACTTCAAACGTATTTGGCTATGAGAGGAAGAGAGAAAGAAAATGTGCGCGCGCACTGCTTTCTCTTGCCTATATCCCCCACTCAACTCCCGTTCGCCTCGCCCGATCACACTTTTCGTAACGCGTTCGCCAGCTTACTCCCCAAGTCAAGCGTGCGTAAAGAAGTTTCACTTCAAAAACGTAAGAAAATTTGAATTGTGCGAGCTCCCTGGTGGTTCCCCCTGGAGTGCTAATGCAATTACTGTAAGACTTCTCTATTTGCTTAGCTAATGCTAAAACGGTAAGATATATAGGCAAACCGCGCACGTCGATCGTGTAACAGATATATGTCGGGCTCTTATCTCGCCAACTGCTTCACTGCAATGTTACTGCATCAATTTATAGCATAGTAACCATTCCCAGTTGGAATGGAAATTAAACTACGGAAGCGTATAAAACGCATGTTTTAGTAAGGAAGCAGAGGATTAAATGATAATAAATGCTTGGGTTATCGCCTTTTGCCCACTGATCGTAAGTTCATATTCTCGACCACCTATAAGTCAAACAATAATCACATTTCTTAGGACTCGTAAATAAAACAGTTAACACAAAAATTGATTTCTTTAGCATCAATAAACTGTGTCTACAGGGTCCCATTAAAATAAATGGACATATTTTAACACTGCGCTCAGTACGTCTAACCAAAGATATCCAAGCAAAAAAAAAAACACTGATTAAAGTGATTTCATTTTGACCTAAAATAATACATTGCCGGCACATTAGTGTATTTTCGTTAGCTGATTATTTTTCTTGTAAGTATCTAATGCGATTTTCTTATACAGGGTGAAATTGAAAACATGCGACAAATTGAAATGGGAGATTGTACTCATCATTATGAACAACTTTTACTATGGGACCAAACCTGAAATCGCGAAATAAAAATCAGCCGTTCCCTACATTTATGTTTACATAACTCGTCAAAATGTAGGGAACAACTGATTTTATTTTCGCAATTTCAGGTTTGGTCCCATAGTAAAAGTTGTTCATAATGATGAGTACAATCACCCATTTCAATTTGTCGCATGTTTTCATTATTTCATCCTGTATATTTGTTTACTGTGTGGTCTGAATGATTTCTAAAAGTTTGTCCATCAATTTTAATGGGAGCTTTTATACAATATAATTGAATCAACTCTGTCACGCCCATGAATCAAGGTTCAAGAATATGAATAATATAACATCACGTGTTGTTTTCTTGAAGGGTTGGGCAGAGCTGTACCTACCTATAGTACTCCCACATTTCGCCAGTTATACTTAAGACCCATGTTCTTCTCCATAGGTACCTACCTAGTACGCTTTGGTATGGGCAACTAACTTCATTTTCTGACTGACCGGCCCCTTGACAACTCAAAATTACCTGTAATTGGTTTATCCATACTAATAACTCTAATAATTCCAATGTAACTCTGTCTGTCTGTCTATCTGTCTGTCTGTCTGTATGTTACATTTTCACGCCTAAACCGCTGAACCGATTTTGATGTTTGGTATAGAGATAGCTTGAGTCCCGGGAAAGGACATAGGATACTTTTTATCCCGATATTCCCCCGGGATCGAGACTTATGCGGTTGAAACCGCGGGGCGCAGCTAGTTTGAAATAAATGCTTTGAGTTTGAGTTTGTAATAGGGGGCGAGCCTATTGCCATCAATCGGGCACAAATCCAGACTCCGGGCTGCTACTGAGAAATTTCAGATGGAAGAACCCAACAACGCTTTACCCGACCCGAAGTTATCGAACCCAGGACCTCATGTTCAGCACTAGTGCTTTGGACTATTAGGTATACCTGTAACGGTATCTACAACACCACATGCGAACAACGCGTCATACTGACGTCACGCAAATCCTGCATATCGCAAGCAGAGTTTACCGCGCAACTAGCATAGACGGGCAGTTGCCCGCCAGACACAAAACCCATCTGCCCCCTTATTCACAAACACTCGATATGCTTCCGTATCGTATCGAACATTAATCATTGTTATCGTAGGAGTCTTCTCAATGCTGTTCACAAGTCCAAAACCCGAAAATTTTGTCATTTTAAAATAAAATACACGCCCGCTATTCTTCCAACAGCTATTTGCTGTTGAGGGGAAGTCAAATCAGGTCATCGAAATGTCAGGTTTTCGATACGATAGCCTGTCGTATGTTTGTGAATCAGGGCTCTGGTCGAAGGATCCTCCCTTTTCTATAGAGTATGAGTGAACTTTGTAACACCCTGTCCCTCATATCTCTATATACCAATGAGGTAGATTTTTGTCGATGGAAAATCCCATCAGTACTGCGCCTAAGCCGCAAAAACACATAACCATAGATACGAGCATCTTACCATTCAGCAGTTTTAATGATTTAACACTTCAACGGTCGGTCGTAATGAAGCCGTGACTGACGCGGAAATGACCAAATCAACAGAATTAGTTTTATTATAACATTTATCACTAATTGGCTGTTTAATGTAATGGCCGTGCCTTTATTAAAGTAATCCGATTAACGGCGCGGCGCGTTTGTGTTGCGACTGAGAACTGTGAAATAGCTTCGTTATTTGTTTAAGGTTTTTTTTTGTTTGGTTAATTGTTAGGATTGAATGAATTGAAGAGTGATTGAAAAAAGAGGAAATAAAAAATATCAATTTGACATAAAACCAATAAAAAAAATAAAAGGAACTTAAGAAGTTATCTATTCGGCGAGACATTGGTCAAATTGGTAGGTAATTAGTGCCCAGAGTCTGAACTGATTCGGCATGTAGATACATAAAGCACAGACATAAACTTATAGGTTTCATCCCTAAAACCTCCAGAATTCTCCTTGTAAACAAAAATTATGGAAAGAGTGAAAGAGTAATTAAACCACACATTATCACTAGTAATTACAACTATCACCATTGTCAGACACGGGAAATTCTCCCCACTGCATCAGCCCACACCCGCGTCGACACGCACTATGCTAATTAATCCAGACCTGAATGGTCCACAACGCTACATAATGCTACATTCACATCGTGTGTGCCCGTTCACTACAACGTGCAACTGTTCTGTGCTCCGTTTGTTTGCATTTCAATCAGTGCAGCGGTATTGTGTGAAGTGTTCGCACGTTAACGTTTGCCATGCTACTCGTACATCACTCAGGTTTGAACTATTTGGGGCAATCTAATGACTTTAACGTCTTAAAGAGAACAGACCACCCCTGAAGGCCGATTCTCTATAAAAAAAGTGTTTGAAATCTAGTTCCAATCTAACGTCAATGACGTAAATGTTAGTACCTACCTATTTAGTTGTAATGATAGTCTCTGATGTAAAATATAACTAAAAGCTTCTGCTAGCAGGTCATCAGATTGGCTTATTCCACTTTTCCCCCCTGAGAGAATCCCCCTCAGGGGGGAAATGTGGACTCTAATGTAAAAAATGTCCAGAAAGTCCCCTTAACATTTTGAGTTATTCCGCTTTTCCCCCCTGAGAGAATCTGCCTCAGGGGGGAAAACTGGACTCTAATGTAAAACAGATCCACAAATCCCCCTTTTCATTTTTGATTATTCCACTTTTCCCCCTTATTTTTTAGTTTTAGTTTCTACGCTCGGCTCTTAAAGTAAACTTTTTTTTTCAAAGAACCTTGTTAATAAAATTTGATGAAGAGTAAAAACAAACACAAACAAACAGCGATGAGGGATATCGGTTGATTTTAGCCAAAATAATAATTAAAACAGTTTAAACAAAGTACCTACCTAGAAATACTAAATTATTTAGCATAATAATCTCCATGAAAGTTTCCTTTAATAGCAAGCATCACTTCACTGGATATAAAACAATTTTCAAGTTTTTCGGCAATTTGCAGAAAGTAAAAATGAAGTAGATTGTTACCAGGAGAAACTGGATGCAATCTGGACTTTAGGGCACCCCGACTCGGACAGGTTAGGTTAGAAGGGGATGGCGGGGTCGTGTGAGCGAGCGAAGCGAGCGAATAGACCCCGCCATCCCCTTCGTGGTTATTTTTTTATAAACCACCCAGAAGTAGGAGCCCCGCGAAGCGGGGCTCCGTCGACTAAGCCCACCCTCGACCATACATATAATATTTTAAGGTTTGGTTTTGGTGCCATTTGAGTTAGGCTAGAACTGTGACCATTAATCATGAAAATTAGGCCAAAAGAACATTAGGTCAAATGAACGTTATATAAAAAGAATATTATATATATTGAAAATTATATAAAATGGACGTTATACTAAATATAATAATATATTAAAGGAAAATTATATGATATTAAACATTAGGTCATATGAGTTTAGGTTATTTGATATGAAAATTGCACATGAAAATTATATTATACTAGCTTCTGCCCGCGACTTCGTCCGCGTAAAATTCGTACTTTCCTCTAAAAATTTCAAAAATGTATGTAGGTATGATTTAATCATTTATTTAGATAATTAGTAATAATAATTAAAAATAATTAGTATGATCTTAATAATTAGTATTCGGGCCAATTTTTAAGTTTATAGATCAAAACAATCAGATTTTTCAAATAAACTGTATCCTCGCTTTTCACCCCCACAGGCGTGGAATTTTGAAAAATCGTTCGTGATGTGTTCATAACTTGACTTAAAGAACCATACCCATTTTCGAGTTAATGGAAGCAAGCAGTAATATCCACCCCTTAAACTATATTACTTATTTATTGTTTTAGTAGTACCGAGTTTCGAGTAATCCGACAGCGAGTTACATATTTTTCTAACCTATCAACTTTGTCACCCCCTAAATCCTCTGTGAGGGGTTTTTTCGTCTAAAAGTGACCATCTTTATTATTAAATGACCCAAATATTGCCAAGTTTCACCAAATAAGTAAGATTTTTCATATAAACTGTATCCCCGCTTTTCACCTCCACAGTGGTGGAATTTCGTAAAATCGTTTCGGATGTGTTCATTACTTGACTCAAAGATTATTTATACGAATTTTCGAGTTGATAAAACCACGCAGTAAAATCCTCCCCTGTAAAATTAACTACCCCTTTTCACCCCGTTAAGAGTCGATTTTCGAAAAACCCTGATACACTTTATTCTTTATTTATGGTCTTAAGCAAAAATGCCGAGTTTCGAGTTAATCGGACCGCGCGGTAAAATTCTTCCATACAAATTTAGACGCCCCCAATCCCCCTTTAGGCGGAAGTTTAGAAAAACAAAAAATGCCAAACTTCATAATTTACTTATATAAGTGTTCGTGCCAAGTTTCATGTTTATTAACCAAATGAATAAGATTTTTCATATTATACACTGTATTCCCGCTTTTCACCCCCATAGGGGTGGAATTATGAAAAATCGTTTAAGACGTGTTCATAACTTGACTCAAAGATTATTCATGCCAATTTTCCAGCTAATCAAGCCACGCAGTAAAATATGACCTTGCAAAATTAACTACCCCTTTTCACACAATTAGTGGTAGATTTTCGAAAAACCCTGATACATGTTATTCTTTATTTTTAGTCCTTAGTATAAATACTGAGTTTCGAGTTAATCGGACAGCGCGTTAAAATTCTTCCATAGAAATTTTGACACCCCCCTATACCTCTTTAGGGGGTAGTTTAGAAAAACGAAAAATGCCAAACTTCATAATTTACTTAGATAAATATTTGTGCCAAGTTTCAAGGTTATTAACTCAAGGAATAAGATTTTTCATACAAACAAAATCCCCCCTTTTTACCCCTTTTAAGGTTGAATTTCCAAAAACCCCTTCTTATTGGATACCTACTCTTTACAAAGAACACACCCTCCAAAATTCAAGTCCGTAGGACCAGCGGTTTAGGCTGTGCGTTGATATCTCAGTCAGGTCGTTCATCCCCCGTTAGGGGTGAAACTATCAAAAACGCTGAAACACGTATAAATTAATTTTCAATCGTCAGCCTAAACACAAAATTTTAAGATCCTAACTTTTAAACTGACGGACTTTCATACACAACTTCATCCCCCTTTTTAACCCTTTGGGGGTGGAATTATCAAAAACGCTGAGACACGTATAAATTAATTTTCAATCGACAGCCTAAACACAAAACTTGAAGATCCTAACTTTAAAACTGACGGACTTTCATACAAACTTTCATCCCCTATTTAACTCCCTTAGGGGTTGAATTTCAAAAAATCCTTTCTTATTCCTGGTCTACATCATAAAAGGCACCATCGTGTAAAATTTCAGCTTTCTAGGTCCAAGGGTTTGGGCTGGGCGTTGATGAGTCAGTCAGTCAGTCAGGCCTTTTGTTTTTATTTATATAGATGAACGTTATTTCAAGTAAAATTAGTGCATTTGTTATTATACCAAACATTACACACCCAATTCTAATACTAAATAGTAAATACTACACACTAATCACCAATAATAAATTCAATGAAGAAACTCCTCCGAAACGGCTTGACCGATTTTTATGAAATTTTTTGTGTATATTTGGTAGGTCTGAGAATAGGTCGCAGGCTATTGTATTAAATATGTTTGCAAAAAAACGTTTGCGGGGTCAGCTATTCATACTCGTACTACAATAATTATATATTATAAATCCGAAAGTATGTCTGTCGGTCTGTTACCTCTTCACGCTTAAAACGCTGAACCGATTTAGATGAAATTTGGTATATAGTTTGAGTCCCGGGAAAGGACATAGGATACTTTTTATCCCGATATTCCCACGGGATCGCTACTTGGGCGGGTGAAACCGCGGGTCGCTGAATATTATAAATGCGAAAGTGAGTTTTTTACGCCCGCTCCTGCATTCTAGGTTATCTAGGTAAAATATCTGGCGGGGCCCGCGGTTAATATTTTGGCAACCAGCACCGGCAAACAAATCGGCGCCAATTTTAAGACCTCAGGGGGGATTTCTGGACGTTGTTTTTTTTGAGTCCAGTTTTCCCCCCTAAGGGGGATTATCAGGGGGGAATTCTGGACTTTGTTTTTTTACATTCCAGTTTTCCCCCTCGAGGGGCATTTTTGGGGGGATTTGTGGAATAAGTATTTTTTGCGATTCCACTTTTCCCCCCTAAGGGGGATTCTCAGGGGGGAATTATAGACTTTTCTTTATAGATTCCACTTATCCCCCTCAGGGGGGATTTTAGGGGGGATTTGTGGAATAAGCCATCAGATTTACCTTAGGGCGTTTTACGTTTATTCTACCATCAGTTTAAATTCGATAGAATTTCGATTGCAGAACCGCTTTAATGAATAGAGTTTTTTTGGCATGGCTCCGAAAATTTATAATAAAATACCCGATAGTATAAAAAATTTACCCCTATTAAAATTTAAGAAAAGTATATACTCACTAATAATTGAAAAATGTTACTATACTGTAGAAGATTTTATAAATGATATTTTTTAATATCTCGTGTGCAATACTTATTTAAGAAATCTGATTCTCTTTATAGGCTATCTTTAACAGTAGATTTCATTAAGATATTTAATTTTTAAAATAGTTTTTATTTTATTTTTCTCTTGTATGTAGGTACCTATTTAAAGTTTTTTTTTTTTTTGTTTTATTGTTTACTTTTATTTTCTTTAATATTTGTACGCCTTCACGGCAAAACATAGCGCCCATGTTATTAACCAAAGCCCTTTATGTAAATATCTATGTTTCACAAATAAATATTCTGATTCTGACATATAACCCTAAATAGGTACTCATCTTTCGTTTCACACAATACGGATGATAGATACATATTAGAAGCTGTACAACTGCGCCCATTTAATAATCAAACCTATTATGACAAAGTGTTCTAAATTCTAATCAATACTAATCAATCAATGTTGGATCATCTAAACGTTGCCATTTAACACTACACTACATCTAAACCCAAGATACATCTCCACAGCATCAATAAAAAGCGTAGCATTTTTCCTGCGATACATTTCTCAAGTAAATCTAAGTCGTACGCGCATGTAAGCTCGGAGCGACAATTATGTTGCGCTAGCGCATCGCTCCCCCCGAGGGTAAGCAGAGTGGTAACATCGCCGACACGCGAATTTCTGTACATTTCCACAAATTACGCTTAATGGCACGTTTGTCGAGATGTATTTCCTTGTTGATAGTAGAGCTAGAGGTAATGGTTGCAAGATCTGAAATACGGTACTAATACCTAACGGGTATAAACAGTCCTTTGATTTATTTGCAACGTATGGCAAAGTGTCCCCTATAGTTGCCAGGGACATGGGTTTTGGAGAGCAACATAATTAGTATGCATTTTTTAAACGCATATTGCTATCTGCCCAAAACTTTGTGTGAATATAGATACTCGTAGTGAAAATGCATGTCAGGAAAAGGTCCATACCACCATATTTACATATTTCTGACGCTAAGCATTCCTATACTTGTTGCGTTTTAAACAGTTTGAATATTCGAAAAGTGAGCGAGTTTAAGCTTTGAACTTACATCAAAAGAATGTACGTAAATTATTATACAACTATGTATTTACACTAGGTAAATAAAAAATAAGTTAAGAATAAAAAATAAGTTTGAATAATTAAACTTTATTTCTAAATTCATTAACGCAAACCTGTTGTTGCTTGCTCCATTTGTAGAAGTATAAACCACTTTCCACATTTCCTTATAAATATTCCACTAACGTTTACAAATATTAACGAAATTACTTAATAACTTGTAACCAGATGGCGCCACTGTCGAGTACAGTCAGCAATTAATATGGTAATCGTTAACCGATTAGGAAAGCAGTGATATAGCATAATTTTATTAATGGCGTCCACGCCTCCCCGCCTGTGAACTGTATTTACGATGCTGCTCGCTTACTTACGAATTTACAAGCAAATGTATTTATTTATACACGTGCCTGATTTGAGTGCCAACGAAGACTGGCTATTGAGAGTATTGAACCGTGAAAACTGAAAATTTATAAGGATCTTAAAGAGCTTACCAGCGGTTGCGCTCAAATTGAAGGAAAATTTAATTTTAGCAAGTAGTATGTACTTAACTAAGAAATTGGATACGGAATCTTCATCTGTGATACAATTTGTTTTTGCAAAGGGAGTTCTCGTCTGCTAAATTCTATATAGTAGCCATTATAGTGTAATGGTATTCTATCTTCATCGCCCCATGCGAACTAAGCATTATACTGATGTCACGCAAAATCCTGCATCGTGCAAGCAAAGTTTACCGCGCAACTAGCGTACCGCAAAACGGGGCTACTTTGACTTCCAGGGTTACTTTGACAGGCGTTGGAACTACTTTAACAGAGCGCCAAAATCGGTTTTCACGTGTGCTCAGCAAGTGTGCGTGACCTCGAGTAATATTGCGCGAGGCGCGGGGTGTGGGGAACGCGTCACAGCGCTGTGATCGGCCTTGTCAAAGTAACCCTGGAAGTCAAAGTAGCCCCGTTTTACTGTATATGTAATATATGTACAACGCGACGTCCTGACATCAATTGTCGGGCAGTAGCCCACCAGACACAACACCCGTCTGGTCGGAAGATCCTCTCTTTTCTATGGAGGATGAGTGAACTTAACACCACGTACCTCGATACTCCCTCCGATCAAGGGTCTTATGCCACATAACATTGTTTAACATATAGGTACATAAGTGCTCTTAGATTAAATTATGTAGCAAATAGCAACAAAAAGAAGTTGGAATGCATCCAACTTCATTAAAAAATCACATTTAATTGAATTATTAACTAAAGTTAACTTCCGTTATGTTCTAGAATTCTCATATTAGCGTCCATGACTGTCCGATATTGTATCCATTCTTCTGCCCAAAGAGGGTATTATTATGTAATTGGGCACAAAATGACGGGTTCGGTTCCCGGGCTATTAACTCTGTAAGTGTATTAACACTTATTTCTGTGGTATGCGGGAACTATTGTTAATAATGTACTTGTAGTCACGGTATTTCGTGTGGGGTGTTTGTTACCGAAAATTCTTCCTCATTATTCTAACATACATAGGTGGCACCTATCTTATCTCGGGATATTTTAGGAATTTCTTATCTAGCTTTGGTAGTTTTATGTCCAGCAGCAAGATTTGCTAGTTTATGAATAAAATGAATACTGAGGTCACTTCACTACAGGAATAAGGTGCTCCAACGCCTATTGCAACCCTTAGCGGTTTTACCTTCACTTGACCATAGGTACGGGAGTTAAAATAAGGTGCTGTATTGCAACATCGATTTCCATTTTGTCAGTTAATGGTTAACAGCGAACCTTATGTTTCTTCAGGGAAACTTCCACTTGAAGATGAAGTATAGAGATGCATACTAATCTAGCGCAGTTTATGATGGCAATTCTTACTTTGCCACTTGCCGGTATAAACGTTTGTCTTAGAGTTAACAATAAAAATACCTTAGTAACTGGTTAAAGGCATTACTGCAGTAAAATGCTCACAGAATAGCAACCAAGACCAATCTTTTGTAAGATGAGCACAACCTGAATAATACAAATAGAAATCCCATCAATGTCCCTACAAACACAGACACGTCCAGCATTACTACAAGTAAGTTGTCCACATAAAACTCTGTCCACCTCTGGTCATAAAGCAGCGTGATAATAAGGACATAACGAACCAGCCAGCCAGTTGAAAATGACGCATGATCAACTATGACAAGCTAACCAACACTGTCCAGGGTTGGCAGACATGGCTGAAAAGAGATCAGTAATTATTTGAGGCTGAAGTGATAACAAGTGGACTGGCCATATTTGCCGAACAAGGACTCATCACCGCTGCAGTTCCTTGTGTGTAGACCACAATGTAAGAATTTATAAACGTAGCGTAGCGTCATCTCTCAGTCAGAGAGTCTAAAGTACCAATTACCAACTACGACAGCTGGTAGGGCTTGAGGGTCTCGTGGCTAAATAATAACAGCTGCACGGGTCGATCTTCAAGGTTAAGCAATGATTTTCGAGGTTGGCCCGTGGATGGGTGACCATCTATTAAATACCGACACCCCTCCGTGCCTCGGAAAGTATTTTAAGACGATGGTCCCGGCTGTCATTTGCAGATTTTTGACCGTCGTTACGAGTAGTCAGAAGCCCGTTACAACCAAGTCTTACCAAGAGGTACTTATCGTGTTACCCAGTAACTGAGTAGTGGAGGTCCGATAGGCAGTCGCTCCGTGTAAAGTTCTAGTATTCAGCTGCATCCAGTTAGACTGGAAGTGGAAGCCGACCCCAAGATAATTGGGAAAAGGCTACGTAGCTGATGACCTACTACGACAGCTATAAAATGAAATTCATACAAACAAAACAAAAGATGATCAAGTAGTTTTCTATGAGAACCACGTGCTTACTTATATCAATTCTTTTTTCAAATTAATTTCTTTGTCTACATTCAACCCTAGGGGTAGCCAATTCTACCCGTCAGTAATGAGGGTCAACAATATGGGGTTAATTTCCTCAAAATTATAGTGTTATCATCATTCACAGTTCGACAAAAACGACATCAATCATCCCTCTTCACAATTTAGTACCAATCTCTTAAAATAATTTTTCCAAGCCAGGATGAGTATTAGTTGTCATAGCAGAAACACGCGTTCAAAGAGCTTTTCGATTACTCCTTTGAATTTTGGAAATATAGAATAGAATAGAATACTCTTTATTATGTACACCATATAAATTACAGACATTAAATATAGAAACTTTACAATGGGTGACACAATGGGCGGTCTTATCGCTAAGAGCGATCTTTTAAAGACAAAGAGAGAGAGAGAGAGAGAGAGTTAAGGAACCAATGGAGATTGGCCAAAAAAGGTAACAACTTGGGCACCTGAATTAAGGAATTCTTGGCGCCCAATATCCATAAGATATACACCAATGAAAAGAGCTTTTCAAGGGGAACCTTTAAACCCTACCCTGGGATTTTCCAATGAAGTATTAATGTCATGGGTGCGCGCACACGCCGAGGCAGTGAGAACCGGGCTGCACCCCGCCCCGTGCGACGTGTCGATAGAAAGCGCCGCCAATTACACTGAAACACTGATGTATAGTGATTTGTCGCAGCGACCCGACCAGCAGCAAGCAGGTGACATAAGAGACTATAAGGTACTGCCGGTAGTGGCGCAGTTAATGGTGCAGTTACTGCGAAAATTTATATAGAGAAATTGAGTAATTATACGATCTATTTGTGTCCCTTATAACTTCCTGTTATAAGTCTGTCGCAATCGCAATTCAATTGATTATATTATGGCTTTAAAGCTGGCGGGATTTTAATTAGGTAATCGTAACCCTAACGATCTACACACACTAGTTAATATCCTTAATCACTCTTTATCATCTTCTCTGTCCAAATGATCGATATACAGGGTGAAATTGAATTCATGGGCATCCTTTTAAGGGGTCATTATACTCATCATTATGAACAACTTTTACTATGGGACCAAACCTGAAATCGCAAAAAAAAAAACAACTATTCCCTACATTTTGACGAGTTATGTGAACGTAAATGCAAGGAACAGCTGATTTTTTTTCGCGATTTTAGGCTTAGTCCCATAGTAAAATTTGTTCATAACGATGAGTACAATGACCCCTTAAAAGGATGCCCATGAATTCAATTTCACCCTGTAGAATAAAATCCAAGTTACATATAAGTACCTATGACACGCAAACAGACCGTCAAAAAAAAGAGTTTCAAACTTTTTGTGCACCCCAGATTTGATCTTACACAAAGTTCCTCGTCTGCAGGAGCCCTAAATGCAAAAAACGAGCACCCAAGACACTAAAAACGTTTTGAAACACAATCGGCGTAGCACATAGCATGACATACGAGTTGCGGACGCTACACCAGCCGGCTATAGAGAATTAATACATTCTTGCGCCGCGCCGGCGCAGGCCGCGGCTAACCATCGGGAACCATCTCAGGAACGTTCTTAATAAGCTATTACGTGTGTGGTGCAAGGTGCAAAGGATGGCGGTTTTTTGGATGAGGAACTTGTCTTCATAGACTCATAACTGAATCAGCGGAAGAAACTAAACGTGCTTACCTACATTTTGGTCAAATATTGTTTATTATATTTGACCAAAATGTAGGTGAGCAGGTTTAGTACATAGGTTGGCACACAGCCAACTACAATTTAACCAATAACGGAAACTTTTAAGTCAGAATCTGGATCACCCGGACAGCAAAACGAAAGGCAAAATGACACATTGTAGAAAGGTTTCCACGGCGCGATTTGTCTAAAATGAAAAAAAAAAACGCTAATTTTGTAGAAGGAGAGATCAATTCTTTGTAGAGCATGCTACGCGTGCACGCTTCTTTGACATTGAATTTAGGTATTATCCATGAACTAAAATCAAATCTCTAATATTCTATAACTTAGACCACAGCCAATACCTGTCTCAGGTACTATGGACCAGAGAACGTAGCCTCCGGCTATAACTTGCATCATGAGTATCATGACACTCCACAACAACTATATATCGATCCATTCTCCATACATTGCTCATTACGTCTCAACTACACACTCGACAGTCAATACATAACCTGCAATGGACGAACGAATAATAAACATTTACGAATAACATTAAAATATCCACTCATTTGGTACCAGTTATATTTCAAGGAAGGAAAGTAAAACAATAGGAGGCTATACAACAGGTTTTTCATACAAAATGCTTAAATAAAGGTAGACTTGTATTAAGTATAAGTGCCCCGGTACACGTCCATGTTGAAGTCGAAGTCGATCGTCGTCGCAGAAAGCCGATGTTAAAGAGATACATTGCATTAAGATAAGGCATTATCGTTTGCAGCTTTTTATTTTGGTCGAGTGGTGATATGGGAATAAAAGAAGTGTATCAATGTAGATTTTATCTGACGCCCGCCTTTTGTAAAGCCGCTCTTTCACAGCGGCGAACCGAATACAAATATTAACTTTAACGACTGTGGAGTTTTTGCTACTTTCACGTATCTATACATATAAAATTCAAAGTCCTGACTGACTGACTGATATATCAACGCACAGCCTAAACCGCTGGTCCTAGAGACATGAAATTTGGAGGGTGTGTTCTTAGTGAAGAGTAGATTTAACTAAGACTAAGAAAGGGTTTTTCGAAAAGAGGGTGAATGGGGGAGGGTGAAATTTCATGCAGACGAAGTCGCGGGCAGAAGCTAGTTAAGGATATGTACAGACGTATGTAACTGAGTACGAGGAAGAATTAGCGTGCAATTGTAATGTAATAAAACTGTACATCTTTTTCAAAAACCTTATCAGAACTTTTTGTCAGCAGATTTTATTTTTAATAATAATAAACCATTTATTTTCAGGTTACAAAGACCCATAGATGGGTAGTTCTTCAAAAAGTATTCTCCGCGTAACTTTCATGGCGAATTTATTTTTTTGAATAAGCTACAAATAAATGTACACCCATTTAAGATGCTATAAAAATAATACGTATTTTTTTTTATTTTATGTAAATTGGTGCATAAACTAAAGAGATATTTTATTTTGAAATTTCTGTGCCCACGAAAGTTACGAAAGACGGCACGAAAGTTACAGACGTATTTTCTACAAGCAAAATATAGTTTCAAATCCTTATTTTTTCTCAAATTACCAGTTTATAAATTGCCATTGTATATTTTTAGCGTTCGATATTTTTTTTTTGTGGTGTACAATAAAGTATATATAAATAAATAATAAATAAAAGACTTATTTTTTATGAATCAACTTGTATTTTGAGAAAACAATTATAGTGTTTTGAGATCAGCATAGCTATTCACAAACACTCGATACGCTTCCGTATCGTATCGAACATTAATCATTGTTATCGTAGGAGTCTTCTCGCTGTTCACAAGTCCAAAACCCGAAAATTTTGTCAGTTTAAATCAAATAGACGCCCGCTATTCTTCCAACAGCTATTTGCTGTTGAGGGCAAGTCAAATCAGGTTATCGAAATGTCAGGTTTTCGATACGATAGCCTGTCGTATGTTTGTAAATCAGGGCTCAGATTATTAGTTCTCATCACTCATTATTAACTTAGGTTGGTGATTTAGGAGAGCATAGTGGATCTTGAACCAAATTTGGAGATTCGGGGCACTCGATCATATTTTCCTGAAAAGCAACGTTCTCTCGCTCTTTCATTCTTTGACGATAAAGTCGGCTGTTTATTTATGCGGTTTTGCTCTCTCACGGCTCTTTTCCTTCCTACTCATTTCACTAACTGGGATGACATTCCTTTCTGCTTTTCTTTTGTAGTACCTTTCTCTTGCCTTCATTTTTACTGCATTGTGTAACTCTGTATCATTTTTTATTCTTCCTCTTCTTATCTCTGCTAGACGCTTTTTCTCCCGTCACTTCTTTGCACTTTGCGGTGCAATAGTTTTGATTTGAACGTAATCTGAAAATAATTTTAACCAGAAAAAATTAACACGACTGCTGTGAGTAATTAATGTAAAGTACAAGACAATCAGAAAGTATGACGGTGACGTTGGGACTTTTTAAGCAAGAGGGATACAATTGGTAAAACAGCCCAGTTTGGAATGGGAAAAATTGTTAAATTGACTACGAGAAAACCTACAAACAGAAACACATACCTACTATGAGTCGTTAAAAGAAAAAAATTGAAACACATATATGCATAAACACTTATACAAATACATGACACCTTTTTTGACCTTCGCGATAATCGAGTAAATGCATTTGCAGCATCACAAGTAATTTGAATTTATCATTCAATGGAGATATATAACTTTTGTGGTGCGCTAGCTAACTTTTGTGGACAAATAACCACGAAAGTTGTGCCACGAAAGTTACGAAAATTTCACATTTTTGAGAATTACGATTAAACTTATAAGTAAATAAACAAACAAAGTACTTGAGAATTATCTCGAAGATCTATCTTATTCCTTAATACAAAATAATTTGGAAAATTTTAAGCATTATCCTTCAAAATATGTGCATGAAAGTTTCTAGACCAAGGCTACTTGAAAATATTCAAAGAATAACTCACCTCGTATTTTTTTTGTTTAGAAGCGATGAACGTACATGTCTTGCCCACTGACGCCGGGAAACTACTGAGCATCCGCGCAGCTAAAACGGGTAGCGACAAGCTGGCGCTCTTGGAAGATAGGGGTAGTTTTGTTGCGCGCTCTCGAAACTAACAAAATCGTGTGACAGAGACATAAAGCCTATTAACTATTGTCACTTAAGAGATAAAATTAATGTTCTTTGATAATTATGATGCATAGTTAAATACAATTAATTTGATGTATTACATTATATGCTTATGAATTGAATACAAAAGTTATCAAAGTTTTCCGTGAGCGCGAACAGAGTGTGACGCGCGAAGAACACCGATTTTGCTCCCGTTTTCGACATTAGATATTTTTTTAAATAAAAGTTATAAATAATTTTACATGTTTAATGTTTAAATTATGTACACATATAAATAAAGATCAATCTGTATTTGGTCCTAAGACTGTATGTTTAGGTAATAGGTTACGAATTAAGACCGTGTGACCGCGTTTTGAGGGACCTCGAAGAACTACCCAGATACATACCTTAACCTAAGCATACATAATAATATAGTAATTTATAAAAAACTTTTAAAAGTAATGTATTTTAAGCCATATAGATATCCCACACTCGATCTATATAGAATTGGTGGCCTATTATCAGTCAGGAAGCTATATCTTTTAAACATCATTCTATATTTACATAAATGCCTTCCAGTCAACTCAGAATGTCAGGCGAGGAGGAGAAAAGATACTGTGGCTTCCTCTACACCGGTACGTACGGTTTTTGCAAGGCGTCAGTATGTATGCCAATCAGCCTACATATACAATAAAATTAACGCTAAACTTAAGTTCCACCATGAGGTCTCGCATCAATGCAAAAAAGTTATAACTGAGTGGTTAAAGACCCTAAATTACGAAGAAACCGAGAATATCTTAGTCAGACTTACATGAATACTTCTCTTCTTTATCATAATGTTAAACATTGTGATCACCTAATTGTATTATTAACTTTGATTTATAATGGCACTATCAGCTAACATGAAAACTCATACAACACCACACACTAACTCACACACAAACATAAAACATACAGACACAAACAAACCACACACACACACACACACACACACACACACACACTAATACAGTCACCAAACACATACAATTGCACAATACACAGAGCTGCTAATTACTTTTCATGTCGTTGTTTTCACATTGTTTCTAATTAGTTTTATTAGTTTAATTTTAATTGTTACAGAGTCTCAATAGTGTATAAGCTATCAATTAAGGGAAAGAGCGAGACAACCCCAACACAAGTATTATTAATTACTTACTGGGGCTGTCTCAATCACATCTGCAAATGTAACTGTTTGAGACCCAATAAACAATTTTATTTTTTTTATTTTATTTTAAGTAATAGTAGTATTTTTGTATAGCTACGCAATTCGTGACCGCTGCTGTGGAGCAACGCCTTTATAGGCACCACAGCCCGAAGCTAACCCCGCGGTAAAGAATATGATATCTAAAGTCGTACAGTCACCTCTTTTAACATTATTAAACCTTCCATCCTATCTCTTGATCTACCAAGTGCTGATTGAGTGCAATACCAAGTATTTAGCACTGAAAAAAAAAGAAGCCGGGCTTCGTCCCGTGTACCGAGGCACTAATTGCGGTACATTATTACTTAATTAAGTTTTAAATAGGGATACACGCCGGCATGCGACGTCCACTCAATACGGGCTTCTCAGAAATGATCGGAAGACATTTTACTTCGTCACATTTGGAGATACTACGTTCTTGGCACAATTATTATCATTTTATTTTTGGAGAACCGTTGCGTTGGAGAGATCTCCTTTGTGACTAGTGCTTGTGTTCAGAGATCGCCCTGTACTTTCTTTCTTCTATAGGGGTATGTGAAACAGGGTATGAAGTTCACTGATCCTCCATAGAAAAGGCAGGGTCCTCCGACCAAACAGGTGATGTCCGGTGGGCTACTGCCCGACTATTAATGTCGGGACGTTGTACTCGTATATACCTATACTAGTTTGCGGAAAATCTTGCTTGCGCGATGCAGGACTTTGCATGACGTCTGTGTGGTGCGTAGTTCGTATGTGGCGACCTAGATGCCGCCGCTCTACAATAGTCAAAAACTACAGCTTCCTTTGGATCGTTGAGAAAAAGAGGTTCCCCTAAGTAAAATCTTACCCAGTAATGCACTTGGTACAAAATACCATATTTAAAAACCTGAAGAAGCATAGAGAAAATAACATAACATAATCAGCCTATAATGTTCCCACTGCTGGGACACAGGCCTCTTCTCAGTGAGAGAGAGTGGGCCGTAATCCACCACGCAGGCCCAGTGCGGGTTGGCGAATGTCACATGTCTTCGAATTTTTGGCTCTAGGACATGCCGGTTTTCTCACGATGTTTTCCTTCATCGTTTTGAGAGCAAATACAAAAAGAGAAAATATTCCACAAAATAATGCTAAAAGAACATAAAACAATACGACATTGTAATAAGTAGGTATGTGGTAGGTATATAATGGTAAATTTTGTCTAAAATTACGATTGTCCAGCGCACCATGGGCTCGGCATTCATCATTTATTGGACTTACTTCTGAATCCAACATTAATATAAATCTATTAGATCTCACCGAGACTTAAACGGTTGAATGCCGTAATTACAGACACAATTAAACAGCCATCGTGTCTCGCGTGGACACAAAGTGTTAACGACACACTTCAGTCTATTACACATTAATTATCGCTGCATTATTTATATTAAGGCACATAAAGCGACAATATCTTACGATGAACATTATTATTGGGCACGTAGTGTCTCATCTAAATCAACTGCGCATGCGTCGACCCAGGAAGAGCACATCCACATGTACTCCCGCACAGTTCATAAAATTGATGAAGCTTTATTAACAGTTCTCACTGAAAGTCGTAAAAGTAACTTATATTATAATATTGAGCCTCAAGTATGTAACTGTTTCACCCGTTAAAAGAAAATCTGGAAAATATGAACCATATTTTTAGGGTTCCGTAGCCAAACGGCGAAAACGGAACCCTAAAAATTTCGCCCGCTTATCCACCTGTCCGTCCGAATCTTTCACAGCTATTTTACTCGGAGACTATTGGCACTATACCGATGTTTAGAAAGGGTGTATACAGGTGTATCCATGAACCCCTAAATGCTAGTGTAGAGAAAAACGAAAAAACAAATGAGGGGTGGCTGTTTTGATATGTGACATTAATCACTTCATCTTTAATACCTACACATAAGCGTGTGGGGTATTGTTGGACACCATACTTAATTAGAAACATTAGGTATGATGCTTCTTATTAACTACCAGCAGCGCCCCGCAGTTTCACCCGCGTAAGTTTCGATCCCGTTGGAATATCGGGATAAAAACTATTCTATGTCCTTGCCCGGGACTCAAACTATCTCTATACCAAATTTCATCGAAATCGGTTTAGCAGTTTAGGCGTGAAAAGGTAACATACATACAGACAGACGCACAGAGTTACTTTCGAATTTATAATATTAAGTATAGATTTAAGAAAAGAAAAAGATCACGGGATATTGTTTTTCATCCTTAGTTTGTTTGAGAAATACTATGACATACAACATTAATTATTGCTGTTGATAATATAAATATTCTGCAAGTGTTAGTAGTAGTATTCATCCCGACTACGGAACCCTTCACTGCGCGTGGTCCGACCAGCACTTGGCCGGTATTTTTTCTCAGATAAGTGTTGTGTAATGAAAAGATTATCGTTAGCTCAAGATAAACTCTCGATTAGACCGATAAAACTGGAAATCATAATGAGAGATCTTTCTCATAGATAAGGAAGCTGTACCCACACTGGTCGGCCGGCAATGGCAAAGTAACTAAGTAAATTTTATTGCGCCAGAGTTTCTTACGACAGTATAAGTGGTTTCAGACTGTTATTCAATAAGCCGCGTATTTTCGCGAAGGCGGGGTGCAGTGACACTCGTTGACGAATTGCACGCGGTCGTCGACCCGCGGCTGCGTCTGCGACTCTGCGCACGTCTCGCGCGGCCCATTCAGACCAAGCCAGACATAGTTTATGAGGAATTTAACTTGTATGTGTTTTAGGTAAATACTTAAACGTCTCTCTAAAATATCTCTATCTTTAAAAGTATTGTAGTTATAAAGTTGGTTATCTCGAAAACACAAGAAGGTAACCGGATACATTTTGAAAACCAAGTCGTTTGTTACTGAATACAATTTCTTTACATACCTCTCAAGATATTAAGATCGCAAAGATAGATTAGAAAAGGTAATTTGATTAACGTGGAGCTCAAAAAAATAGATTGGTAATCAACCAGATAGTTTTTTAAGCAAGTACAAGAGTACTTCCTCCAAGTGAATTAAGAAAGCTATCAACTGCACACACTCATGCGCATACCGCTTTGCGAGTAACAGTCAATTAATTAAGGAGCAGATAAAGCTCTTTAATTGGAACTCGTTAGATGTAGACTAGACTCAGACCACGCAGTGCTAGGTAAGAATCAGTCTGACACACTTTCTTCGATTCCTAGATCACGTTGACAACAAGCTGTTGTCGAAGCATTCGTCTACATTCTCTCTCAGGTTAATCACTTCTAAGATTAGGGGTGAGAAACAATTATTGGGATTTTCTCCCTGCATAGCTATTCACAACCTTACGACAGGCTATCGTATCGAAAACGACACATTTCGATAACCTGATTTGACTTGCCCCCGACAGCAAATATCTGTTAGAAGAATAACGGGTGTCTATTTGATTGAAACTGACAAAATTTTCGGGTGTTGGATCTATGAACAGCGTTGAGAAGACTCCTACAAAAACATTGATTGATGTTCGAAACGATACGGAAGCGTATCGAGTGTTTGTAAATAGCTATGCTGGAGAGGAAAAAAATGGAAAATTGCGGATAAATATTTTATAGCGCTGTTGTTGAAGACTGTGTTGTAAGTCTGCTATATTGATTGGCAAAATGCTTGACATTTTTTGTTGAATAAGAAACACAGATTTGTAGAAAACAGTATCGTGATGGATTGTCATGGTGTATTGTACTAGCTGCGGTTTCATCCGCATAAGTCTCGATCCCGTGGGAATATCGGGATTAAAATGTAGCCTTATTTATAAAAATGTCCTAATCCAGATCATGGTTTACCCGTGTGTCAAATTTCATCCAAATCCGTTCAGCCGTTTTAACGTGAAAGCGTAAAAAACAAACATTCAAAAAATCGAATCTTCTCTCTTTATAATATTAGTTTAGACTATAATTATCTCACTTTTTAACCGACTTCTAAAAAGGAGGACGTTCTCAATTCGGATGTTTGTATTTAAAAAAAAATTATCTACACTGTCTAGGTACATTAACGATCTTTTCGTTTACTTCGATTACAACTAAAATGTGAAAAATAAAAACTTTTTTACAAAAAAAAAACAACCGACTTCAAAAAAAAACACTACAGTGATAAAAAAAACTTTAATTTTGGAAGTCGGTGTC
Organism: Amphipoea lucens; assembly: GCA_947508005.1. Lineage (NCBI taxonomy): Eukaryota > Metazoa > Arthropoda > Insecta > Lepidoptera > Noctuidae > Amphipoea > Amphipoea lucens. The sequence goes on from OX382374.1 coordinate 19,695,392, forward strand.
GTTAGTTCCGCATTTTAGTTTTTTTGACACCGACTTCCGAAATTATACGTTACCACGTAAGTACTCATTATGGAATGCAATCAACGAGTACCTACCTACTTAGAGGTTTAAAATTTTGAAGTGCTCTCCTTCAATAGTCCAGCTTTTATCGAGCTGGTCACGACTGAATACCAGTACTATAGCTATCTGAACGTTGCTCTAACATAAAGGAGACAATTGTCAATGAATAATTTATTACAGACATTACTGTAAGTAACGGATACCTTAATAGCGGCAGGTCTAGATTAGGTTACTGGTCTAGACGAGTGGTTACCTGCGTTAGTAAGCCGCCGGAGTTTTTTGTCTAGTTATTTATGAGTGGGCGGGTCCTACGACCATTCTAGGTACACGTTGCGTACAGCACAGGTAGGTTTAGCTTTTTTTTCTTGTTAGTTTTCGAAATAAGAGGTTCTTCTGAGGGTTTCACAATAACAAGGAATACAGAAATTGTTAATGCTGCTTAAAAAATGTCTATTGTTAGAAAGATGAGATTATCTATACTAATAATAAATGAGAAGAGTTTTGTTTGTTTAAATGCGCTAATCTCTGGAACTCTCCGTCGCATTTGAAAAAATGTTTTTGCATTTGATAGCCCAATATTCAAGGAAGGCTATAGGCTAACATCAAGCACAGGAGCCACGCAAAAGGAAAAAAAAGTCAGGAAGAACGCTAAGCGAAAACGGAGTGATAGCGCGGGCAGGTGGTGCGATGCGACGGGGCGGGTCGGAAAACACGCGGACGAAGTCGCGGGCAGAAGCTAGTTTACTGTCACAAAGAAACATGCATTACTATACACTGATTAAAAAGATACTAACTATGCTACGGAAGTCTGTATAATACAGATTTTGTGAGCCCTGCCTCAAACTAGGATAACCTGTATCTTAAGAGACAGTGTTCAGTTGTGAGGTTACTTAAAACTAGAGATTACAAATTACCAACCTATGCTGCTAATACCGGGAAAGGTTTGAAGATGATAAATAAAATATTAAAATCAACTGAGCAGTGGTGGCCCAGTGGTAACGGCCGTGCCTTACGAGTTACAGGTCGTACGTTCGAACCCCGACAGGCGCTTTACTTTGTGTAAATTATTTCATCATCGGAAAACATCGTGAGGATCGGTATCCTCATCTTGCATCTTGTAGAACCAAAAATTCGAAGACATGTGACATCTACCAACCCGCACTGCGCCCACGATTACGGCCCACTCCCTCTCACCGAGAGGAGGCGTGTGTCCCGGCAGTGGAAACATTATTAATAGGCTGATAATGCATCAACTAACCGTTATTTAAAAATGATGTAAAGCAAGCATCCAGCGCTCTATGTTTTCAAAAAGCTTTGCGATGAGAATAACCGTTTCTTTTACTTATTTTCTTGCAGTAGAATGGACAGTAGAATTACATGGAGCATTGCTAGTATCAACCATTTACTAATCTGTCATATCCGTCCTTCTATTCATCTGTCTGGATGTCTAATCATGAGTTTATAGCTTCATACATAAGTTAACTGTAAGCAGTTGAATTGCAGTTTATTAAACTGCCGCGGTCGATAGAAGTAATACAAGTTTTGGATTGATCACCGATTTATTGCTTTACGGTTCATGGTTATGATCGGGTAGACTTACAAGTGTTGTAAACTATAGGTATACTAGCGACTCGCCCCTGCTTCGCGCGGTTGAAACATCGAGATTGCTTTATAAAATCTATGCTTATTATGAATGTTTATACACATTAACCTTCCGTCGTCATGATCCATCATGTAGAACTACAGAGGTATGAGGAACAGTGTGCAAAGTTCACTCAACCTCCATGGAAAAGGGAGGATCCTCCGACCAGATGGGTGTTATGTCTGGCGGGCAACTGCCCGATGATTCATGTCGGGCCGTTGTTTCTATGCTAGTTGCGCGGTAAACTCTGCTTGCGAGATGCAGGATTTTGCGTGACGTCAGTTATTCGTATGGGGCATTGTAGATACCGCTACAGGACCAGCATCGGCGATCGGCGATTTTGCGGCTGTATCGATGTTGCATCGCGTTTTAGCGACTGTTCCGATGCTGGCGCAAATGCCAAATCGCTGCGACCGGCATCCGAGTGTGTGGGGAGTGTAGCGTGCAACCGCTATGTCGAGCTTCCGAAAAGCGACTGAATCGCCGCGTTTGGCGTTTTTAAGTGTGCGGTGAGGAATGCTTGGTCGCTGCATTCAGCTTCTAAAAAGCGGCTAAATCGCCGATGCTAAAAGTAGCGTGTGTGCTTTGGCCCTAAGCGGTCACACAGACAGACACGAAGAGCGACTTTATTTTATACTACAAATTTATAGAAGTACATATTTTATAAGGTGGGTAAAGAATGGCATCTTATTACTCGTATAACCGTAACCTTTGCTAAACGATTAATTCTTTATTACCTATTTATACTTATTTATATTACCAGATCTAAGTTGCAAATTCAGTTACTGCTTGAACTTTTAATTAATCTTTGTCTCTGCTAACTAAAGGTGGAGGAAAACCTGGTGTGATTTCGCCACCGGGCACTAGGCAGGTCACGATGCTGACTGACAATTCCTTTCAATGTTTTGGCTCATTATATCTCAACGCAAAGTCTCACGTAGTTTCTTCTTTTGTTTTTTTTTCTGTCGCACAATTATTACGTTTATGAGGCATGCGGTGCAAACCTATAAGACATTGTTACCCTAACATAGATTTCAGTAAATCATGTAAACAATTTGTTAGTTGGCCATTAAAGAAAAATAAATAAACGCTTAAAAATCTTATCTGTCATACAGAAGAAAAATCCGCACGTGTCTATCACACAACTTTCGTTATTCATGAATGTATGCTCATATCTATTACCACACACTACAAGCCGGGTGTAATATCATCCGCTTACCGCACTCGTGTGAGTTGCAGACAGGTTCACGTACATTATGTACAAGTCTCCGTTTGAACATATTCGATGTTTGCACGGCTTCCCGGATCAAGTGTCTCCGCGGCTTTTAATAAAATTAATATGGTTCGGACTGATGAAAGATTTTTAAGTGCACGAACGGTAGAAGAAGCCTTAGTTTTTTTAAGACTTTCTAAGCTGATTTATTAAATTAAAGCTCGTATTCAAATTGATGGGGTAAAGTTATTATCTTTGAGTCTGACAGAATATCAAGTTTTCAGATATTTCAGACGCATTTTTAAGGGTTCTATAAAGAAAGAACATATTATACCCTTCAGCTATTTGCAATGAGATCAAAATGTTGAACAGGTACCAATTGAAACCCCAATCATGTTCAAGGGCTTCGATCAAGACCGGCGGGCTAATTACGTAACACATTATCAATCGGAATCGGTTTCATTTTGACAGGTCAACAACATTCATTGCGTTATTTACGTGTTGAGCAGACACATTTTTCGAACTTATGAAGCAATGGATTAGCAATTTGCTTCAAAATTATTCAGATTCCGATTGATAGTGTGTTACGCAATTAGGGTGCAGAATGATATTTATACTTACCTACCTATTTTGGCTGTGAGTCATCTTGAGTCTCTGATAAATTACATATAGCTTAAGATACAAGTCCCGGAGCCGACTGCAGACGACAGCAGCAGGCGACATGTCGCCGCGTTACTACTGGTTTATATGTATTTCTACCTTCCGTAGCTAGCGACACGTGGTCTGCCACGTTCTTCACCTGCAGCTGCTGCCGGCAGTCGGCTATGGTACCTTTAAGTCCAAAAACTACTGCATAAATGAAATAAGCATCGCATCGTTTATTCACTGCTGATCAGATCAACCTTCCAACCAACTCTACTGATTAAAGATCCACATCGCACAATCTTTAATAACACGTCAGTTTTTTTCAAAGCTCCAGCGACATGCAGTTTTTATCTACCATAGCTTCGATTAGCAGAACAAGACGCACCGTTCTAGCCGTGGGTTCGAGTCCCGGCTGAGCTCCGTTCAAGGCGAGCCACGCCCGGTGAGCCGGTTTACCGTAAAAAGGTATTTATTTCCCGATACCGATCGACTTAGAACCGATTTATGTTGGAATAGATTTATTGGTCGGTGGACTCGCTGTCGTTTGTTACGTGAGGAGTTTAGGTAGTTAATTGAAGTAGGCTACCGATTGTTTTTGTAAGATAGAAATAGATATCTACTGTGATAGTTGATTAATTTCTTCATTTTTAACTTTGTGTGCTACACGCTACACTCCTTTTTGCTTTGAAGACCACATTTTACATATATGTTTTTTCGGGCCTAACGGATTTACAAGCACAGCATCAGGTTTTCTTTTAAGTGTATTTTTTTCTTGGACTTCTCTTTTTGAACGTTGTTTATTATTCTCCATTAATTAAAACTAAGTAGGTACTACTCTACAAAGTGGATTATTGAGATGTTCGGCTGTCCTCGGGATGTGCTCGGTTTTAATGTATATCCGATATGTCAGTGAGTGATGGCAAAGTATTCTCTTTGTGTTTTGTTTTCACTGCTGTCGGCACTCCCGGAGTGCCACTGTTTTTTTTTTATCAGGCAGTAAATATAAAACTACACGTGCTATTTATAAATAAATAATAGTGGACAGGAATCCTGGCGCACTGGCAGTAATTTAAGGACGGTGCGCACTTGCGACTATTAGGCCAATTACACACGTAACGATTGCGCGACTGTCGGCACTGGACACTAGGAACTGGGCGCCGGCACTTTTATTTTCTACAAACCCTTTATGGGCTACTATTTATAGGACACGTTTTCTACACACTACACTGGTGGTTTCCTTTTACGAGGGAGCAGAAATGTTTTTTTTCAGTTGGTGGCAGATGACCTATCCAACTATAATATCTTGTCTTCACTTGGAGTGTACCGACGTGAATTGTATGGAGCCTGAACCTCTCAGCCAGACCCTCAGATCTTGCGTCACAGTGCCGCTAATTTCCGTAAATTAGAACACAACAATACACCTTGACGGCACAAATGGAAATAGTAGCAGGATTTCAATTGGCAAACTCTACAAAACCACTTTCTAGTCAGATCTTTATACCTGATTGAAACAATAAAAATACATTACTATGCCAAAGACATAATTTCCCCACTAACCCAGTTTTCATTTCCGCAATACCCTCATTCTCAAAATTTACTATTATCGGTTCATTTGTTTATTTTTAGCCGAACCCCCCGTGGCTAGTGGTACTCCGACAAGCTATCACGATCGAAACATCGGTCACGCGACAAACATCGATTATTTCGTTTCTTTTCATTTTATTTGGTAAATAGGTACTTGCTTTTGAAACGTGATTTGAAAGATTTAATCATTTTCACGACATACTTTGTGTACTTATTAATATTCTTTTTATTTTAAAGATTATGAGAATAGATAAGTTTTTTTTTTCAATACAAGTAAAAAAAGGCAACTATTCTAACATTCTCAATTATATGATTTAAAAAACAATGGTTTTCACCCTTTCGTTATTTCAATATTTAAACCATTTTTTTAACTTCTTTATTTCACGATAAAAACAAATCAATATAATCTATTTACCATTTAGTAAAAAGAACTCTAAAATGCAGTTCATTTTAACAATATTACATGTCGTTATTTTTGTAATGATATAATAAATGGCCGTACAGACACTATGGTAAAGACCATTGGCTTTATGAGAAAATGATAGCACACTTCAATGACCCTACCTTAACCTTTTATTTATGATAGGCGTGGCAATTACCTACGTTTTGTAAGGTATGTGACCTATGACCTAACAGAAATAATGGTATAGATCGAAGGATCCAACCAATTACAACCATTTTGTTTTTTTTTAATAATTTATTTTTTGAACCAATGTTACAATTATTACCTTATAATTAACGTCGATTTGTAGCTGTTAGCGATCATTTGGATCTTTACGGTGGTCCCCAAACTAGGCGGCGCCTGTATCTTGGGGACTAGAATACCTATATATAGTAAATATCTTTAACAGTTTGATTCCTCATTTTTTTTCTTAATTTGTATAAATATATTATTTTGCACGTCACGTAATGACAAACATGTTTGCACTCAACTTGCTTTATCATCTTCCATGCACTTTTTATGTACGAGTATGTACACACACATAAAAATCTTATCTTATCTCAGATAGACAGCAGCAAATATCAACAGATTGTTTCATTTTTAAGAAGGAAGCTAAGTAGGTGTTTCCTACCCGAAATGTCATCATTATCATTATCCTGCCCTTAGGTAGACATGCCAATTTATTTGAGGTCGGACCAACATGTCTTTTTCTTCCATACTTCTCTATTATTCACCATCTCGGTAGTCACCCCCTTTCTATACATAAATCATCTTTCACACAGTCCATCCATCGTTTCTTTGGTCTTCCCCTACTGTCATATCCATCAACATTTATACTCAAAACTTTCGTCACGACATTTTCCTCATTCCTCCGCAACACGTTCACCCTACCCGAAATAACGACATTTAATTAATCTAAACATCTTACATAATACCTCAGTTAGGTAACACAGCTTTAATTTAAAAAACGCAGGTGGTACAACACGGTACTGCACGGTACCGGCGATAATAATAAATTCGCGACGCTCACCGCAGGGAGCAAGCCAGCCCTTTTGTATGAGAACGCGAAACACCACGACTGCTGATTTTTATAACGGAATAAGTCAAAAGAATTGCAGCGTTCCGACTGGTCTGACTTTATTGTATTGTCAAACTTTTAATGCCAAAGAGGTGATAAAGGGAATCATTATTTTAAGTGGATGGGGACATGGGGAGCGAGCTCTCCTGTTACGAGAGACAGAATGATTTCCAGCTTATCGACAATGTCAGAACAAGAACATTACCTACTATGTAGGTGATAGACTTCATCTTCTTAAGCAAATATTGACTGGCAAACAGGTAAACCTTGCTTGATTCATTCACTAAACAAAGCCAAATTTAGAAACCCGAAGCAAAATTATGCCAATCTAAACCTCGGAAAACGTACGTTACTTTAGTCCACAATTGAAGGGTGTTAATGATCTACTAAACGCAGTGTCGTGGACAGAGCGATGCGCCTCAAGTGGAGTTGGGCAGGACATCTAGTTAGACGAGGAGACGGCCGATGGAGTAAAGCTGTGGCCGAATGGTGGCTAAGGTTCGGCCAAAGAAACCAGGGCCGTCCAAAAGCGCGCTGGGTTGACGATATCGTCAAAGTCGCGGGAAACACCTGGGTGAGGGACGCACAGAACCGGGCAGGATTGCAGACGAATGGGGAGGCCTATACCCTGCAGCAGTAAGTGATTCCGGGCTGAAACGTAGCGTCCCCTTGTTCCAACAAGCGCAAGCGTTCATACCCTGAAACAATTACAAAGTTCCCTTTTATAGCTCAACATTTTCCACCCTTCCAAAACATTTCGGCATGCATTGCAAAATATCACCGTTAATACCGCGTGTCACAATTCCCGGTTAATTTATCGGTACTTATATTAGCACGAGCGGTACTGCACGGCACCGATGCCATGCCAGTAATAAATTCGCGACGCACGCCGTAGGCTTCTGCCCTTCTTCATCAGCTCGACCAATCGCCATGAACGCGATGAATAAAGAAAGAAAAATGATGATGATGATAAAGAAAGTGGAAAAAAATTGATCTGATTCAGTTGATTTTATTTTATTTCTGTTTGAGTATGTTTCAGGGTCTGGATCTGTTCGGTTGACGGCAATAGGCTGCTTCTATTTTTTTTTTTACTTAGTCTACAATGTCCCACTGCTGAGCCAAGGCCTCCCCAAATCTTCTATTTTAAGAGTCTTTAAACATAAATAAAGGGATGTGGAGTGCACATCCCTACATTAGTAGGCAGGTAGGCAGCGATATGGTAAACGCAGTGCATATCAAATCGCTACCTACACCTTAGGAATACAGGCGTAGTTTTATGTTACTTATGTAGGTTTTATATTATCTAGGTTATTTCAAATTGCCTTAGAGCGGTTCTAATGTGAATTAAAAATCCGACTTCAATCCGAGTTAGGAATGTTCTAAATTCGGACGGATAGAGTTCGGATGTGTGCAACCCCTCAATACGAATAGGACTATGGTCACTTCGGACCGACATTTCTCGGATTCGGTTCGGCTGTAGTGCGAAACCTCTCTTAGGCATGCACTTATTCTGCCGTGTATGTACGAGAATAACGTAAAGTTTACGGTCGCATAAAACCTTCACTTTGTAAGAAAGCTCGCATTTGTCTCTTTGCTCCCTTTGCTCGGAGCAAAGCAAGTTTTCCAATGGCCACCTGTTCTGTACATAAAAGTCAACTATTTATTTTCTTATAATTACAAATACTTAACTGAGCCGCTTCCATTTACCTCATTACCTATCTCTATTGACAGAATCTTTGTCGCATTCTGAACAATTTCTCAACGTCCGAACTGAGTGACACAGGCAATAGAGCTATGCAATGCGATGTGAAGATATTGATACAGTAAGTATACTTCAGTATACAGGATCTAATTAAATTTTCAAACGAAACTTCGCAGACGTGATGGGATAGAACAATAAAAAATATTGTATGTTCTTTTTGAAGTGAAACTTCTTTACGCACGCATGACTTGGGGAGTAAGCTGGCGAACGCGTGACGTAAGCGTTACGAAAAGTGTGATCGGTCGAGGCGAACGGGAGTTGAGTGGGGGATATAAGCAAGAAAAAGCAGTGCGCGCGCACATTTTCTTTCTCTCTTCCTCTCATAGCCAAATACGTTTGAAGTTTCACTTTAGTCGTGTGGTCAAAAGCACACTCAGTTTTTTTTTTTTTTGAGTTCAACGACCTCTGATAGTGAAAAACAGTATTTTTTTTTTGTTTTATCGTGTTTTTGTGTCGATACCCATAAGGTCTCTGAAAGTTACAAAAAAACTGAGTTTAAACTGATGTTTTAAATACACCACTACAGCCGTTAACCCCAAAAAAAAATGTCATCAAATCAATGCCCATCACATCTTGCTAATTTAATTTGGTCCGTAGGCTTTTTTTATTTTATAGAGGGACGTGGCGCGATGTAATTGATGCGACAAAACCTTATAGACATCCATAGACACATCACAAACACATTGTCCCACCAAAGACAAAGCTCAAGTGCGTCATGGTCTGCCAAATTACACCGGCACTCTTCAAGGCCGCCGTACAGAAACTAGCAAGGGTTCCTTCTTATGATCAAGCAAATAGGCAGCGAATTTCTCCTTTTCCTGTGCACACTTACTTATAGACTAACTAGCTGCGCCCCGCGGTTTCACCCGCGCAAAAGTCCATCCCGTGGGAATATCGGGATAAAAAGTATCCTATGTCCTTTCCCGGGACTCAAGCTATCTCTGTACCAAATTTTACACAAATCGGTTCAGTAGTTTAGGCGTGAAGAAAAGACAGACAGACAGAGTTACTTTCGCATTTATAATATTAGTTTGGATAGTTTGGATTGTGTCACATTGCCTCCAGTAAAACTCATTCGCGTAGCATGGGATAGCTTTAGTCTGTCACTGTAGGACGCCGGCTTACTGAGCGGCTAACTCCAAATGATGGCTTTCTCCGTAATCGATGGATGACACCCGCCATTACAGTCGCCATTGTTCCGTAAAATTACTAACAGTACCCACAGAAGGTGGTAATACTGTAGTTTATATTCAAATTGTTGAGAAAATGTTCTGAAGTGGGTTAAGAGGCAGGTGTAAGTTTTTGTTTCTAGCGTCAGAAGGAAAAGTATGGAGCATTATGGCCGTGAGGAAATCCATACTAATATTATAAATTCGAAAGTAACTCTGTCTGTCTGTTTGTTACCTTCTCACACCTAAACCACTGAACCGATTTAGATGAAATTTGGTATAGAGATAGTTTGAGTCCCGGGGAAGGACATAGGATAGTTTTTATCCCGATCTTCCCACGGGATCGACACTTATGCGAGTAATAAATCAGTTACCTATTTGAAATATTTCTATAACTAAAAGAAAATCAACCACCCAAAAAGCTTTTACGTCATAAAAAACTGAAAAGTATGAAAGTCTTTATGACGAAACTGATGTATTGCCAACCTAATGTAGGTAATGATATGGTATATTTCGTTGAAGAACGTAGTTTAAAAATTGTATGTCATAATTCAGCTCAGCACTCACCTTGCATACAATTAAAAGTCGTCGTAAAATAACATGGCAGACAACTTATTTAAAATTCCTTAAACAAACACAATCATAATAAAGACCATTCTTTCCCGACATCTAATTTCGAACTCGTTTAAGGAGCTATAAACGAGCTATAAAATATCGCTGGCCTTAAGATCATAATCCGCGATGATTTCTCAATACCGGCCGAGCTCTCAATACCGGCCGGCCGATAATACGCTTAATGGTTAAAGACCACTATAAAACCCTGGAAGTGAAATATCTCGGCTGAAGTAACTGCGGTATTCACTAATGAAGCCTTGTGGGATTACTCGGCCATTCATGTTTGTTTTTGGTTATATATTGTTGGAGATCGTGGGATTTTTATGGAAAGAAGTATGTTATAGGTATGGTGCGTCCTTTCTGTACATGTGTATTTGTATGGTGCGCGACTCACTGGTTGTGACCCCAATTAAGTACGTACTTATGGTAATTTAGGTCGTACAAAATGATCAACAAAGGTAATGGTTGCTATTTTTACCAACTATGTGTTGTAATAACTTGATCACCTTTAAGATATAATCTTTCCGAAGACATCTCTAGAACCAATAATGCAACGTTTAGTAAGTTTTCTACTCATCTTCATGATCATTTCAGCCGAAAAACGTCCACTGCTGGACATAGGCCTCCCCCAAGCACCTCCACTTCGACCGGTTTTGTGCTTCTCGCATCCAACGAGTTCCTGCGGCCTTCACAAAGTCGTCGGTCCGCCTTGTGGGAGGCCTTCCAACGCTACGTCTTCCGGTACGTGGTCGCCACTCCAGAACCTTTCGGCAGAAGTTTTCTACTAAAAGACGATAAATACCTAGCTGAGCCTAGCCCTGTTGCAGTCTACCTCAAATCCCCAATATACAACGAGCAAGCAACAAAGTTACACATGGACGGGTAACGTGTCGGTATCAGTGACGCGGTGGCGATGCGTGGGCTTCCCTCGACCGCCACATTCTGTAACGCCACACCAGCTTAGTGCTTATACGCAGGTATTATGCTGGTGTGGACACTGATCTATGTTATTACCTGAGTGGCTGTAAGCTTGGTGTAAGGTTGTTCAGGTAACGTGAACTGTGTTGTGTAGGTAGTGGTAGAGCCACTACTATGTAATAAAAACATTCATTAATAGGTAAGGCATGCGACTTAGTCTTAGTAATCTCAAAAAAAATACTATTTTCGTAGGTACCTATTGTTCTTTTACCACGAGAGCTACACGAAATTATTAAGTCGACTGAGTCTTTGGGGAAATTCTGAAATATTTCACTTGTGTTCCCCTACATGACCAAAGCGCGGTCACTATCGGACTGCAAGAAAGAGAAGCGCGATGACAAAACGCTGGTAATTTTTTCCAAAATATGAAGCATTTATCTATTTACAAAATCTATTGTTTGGACTACAAAATTAAAACACTAGTGCTTTAGTATGTTGCTTGTAGAATAATCTGACAAAAAATCAGAATGATTGTATGTAGATTTGTAGATTAGTATAGTTTTTAGAGGTATCTTCATGATTTTTTTTCTATCGTATCAAATTAGTTGTATTATGTTTTCTAGGCATTAAAAAACTTGCGTTTTTTGCGTTTAGGTCCAGTAGTAGTAGTAGTCCCCTTAAAGCGATTTCATGCATGTGTTTGAAAACTTGAACACTGCACTTGGTAGGTAGATACAGGGTACAGAAACGATTGACGTGCTCATCAAGTGTGCAGCTAAGTGCTACACCTAGAAAAATACTTGGACCAATTTAAAATATGATTACAAATGATCTCTATGTCTCTAAAACAAATGTGTTCCAATTAAAGGCGTCGAGGAGATCATTGGCACGTCTTCATAGCAGTCTAATTTGTCTAAGGGTTGCCACGAAGAAGTGAATCTTGCAGAGCTGTTACAAACTGAATAAAAAAATTAAATTTAAGAAATCAAAAAACCCGACTGCGGTAAAAAACATAAGTTAAAAAAAACTGAAAAGCTAAAAACAAGCCCATTTTAAATTAAATAAAAGTTGGAAGCAGGCGGGACCCATTTGAGTTTGAAAATATAAAAATGGTACGCCCCCGTCATCGCCGGCCTCATTCTGAGGCCGGACGGTATGCCAAGGTCGGACAACGCGACTTTGGCTTTTGCCTCCGTAAGGACCGCCTTATAGGAGACGCCCCTTTCGACGGCTCCGGGCTGCAGCGTAATTACTACAGCCGCGGAGCGCGGGGCTCTGACTCTAGGCGGCCCCTGAGCCTTCTTGGGTGCCGGTGCCGGTGAACCAGCGGGTACCGGTGGCGGCGGCACCGTCCTCCTCTTACGGCGGCCCCTCTTGACGACGGTCGTCCAGGCCTCCATGGTGGACCCGGGTGCGGTCGCCGAGGGTGCGGTCGCCGAGGGTGCGGTCGCCGAGGGTGCGGTTGGCGGAGGCGCGGTCGGCGGGGGCGCAGCTGTCCGGGAAGTTGGCACGGACGTGCCCTCCACGGGCTTTCCGGGCTTTTTCGCCCCTTTGGGTTTCCCGGCTGTCGGGCCCGGCTTAGCGGGCTCCTCCTTCCTCCGCCTATCTGCAGCGAGCGGCGGCCGGAGAGTCTCTGCCGGGAGGAGCCTCGACTCCAGGTCCTGCAGACGGGCATTCACCATACCCCCACACTGCAGCATGCAGATGCGAACGATCTTTTCGATCTCCACATCTGCAGGTGCAGGGGCAGGGACCGACGACGATGGGGCCGGCGGTGGCGGGGCAGTGACGGGAGCAGAACTGGTAGTCGCAGGACGCCTCTGCTGCCATTCCGCCCTCTGCGCGGCAAGCTCCCGCTTGAGGTCCTCGAGCTCAGACCTCAGACGGCCGTTCTCCTCCCACAGCTTCGCCGTCTCCTCCGAGCTTATGCGATTAAGGAGGAGCCCAACTGCCTCCTTGATGTCGTCAGCCGCCTCCTTTAGAGCGCGCGTGAACGTGCCCTTCAGGCTGCCAGATTTAGTGGCAACCTTCAGGACGATGTCCACGCCGTCCAAAACTTGGCGACTGAGCGCCACCGCCGACAGGCTCTCTCCGGCAGCCGCTTGAGCAGAGCGTCGCTCTCGGGCTAGTCGGGCCATTTCGCTGACTTCGTCAGCCGCCACTGCCTTCCGCTGTGCCCGCTTTGCGGCGTTCGCCTCCGCGGGCGAGCCCTCACTCAGGTCCATTATCGAGGGCCCGGGGTCGCTCTCCACGCTCTCCGCCAGACGCTCTATGGGAGCCGGTGTAGCGGGCCGAGAGATCCGCACGAAGCGACCCGCTCGGTCATGGCCCGGCAGCCGAGCGGGGGCCGCGCCCACGCTCGCGCGACCCCGCCCTCTCTGTGCCGTTGGCACCTTGGCGGCCGACAGGTTCTCCTCCCTGGAAGAGAGGCCCATCGAGTCCGCGCTTCGCGGGCGCTTCCTCCGAGATTCGGAGGTGCACTCACGCGAGTCTGAGTCCTTCTCAGGACGTGAGCCTCCTCGGCTCTCGTTGCCGTCAGCCCGTCAGCGACGGCAAGCGGTACTTTGGCGTCGCACAGGCGCTCCAGGCTAACCCGGAGCTCCTTTTCTTGCGACACCAGTTAACGCAGGTCGGCGGTGATCCGCCGGTCCGCGAGGCTATTGGTGCCCCCCCCAGATACGAAGGGGCTGCCTTCCGAAGAAGGGCGGGATTGTACCTCTTGGAGGTTGCCCGCCTGGGGAATCATTTTCTCATTAGCCTTATTCATTTTTTCCTTTTAAGGGTGAGGTCCCTTTTCGCCGCGCTAACGACCGGATCCCCTCCGGCCATACATCCCCTCGGCACGCTAGACCTTGGGATTGGGGTAATTTTTTAGAGAGGTTGTCTTCCTCGCGGCCCGAGCCTCAGTGGCCCGGACCCCCGGTCCTGAACTCAGGATTACGGGGTGGCCGACGGCTGGGCAGAACCAACCGCCGCCCCGGCGTTCACACGCTGCCGCCGGATGCCGGACAGACGCAGCGTGGACATTGAACACCCTCCACCACCCACACTCTCATGGGTGCAGCGGCGCGAACCGCCCCTTCCCAGTCTACGCCCACTCACCTCCCTCTGTAAGCAGAGGGGGAGTAGACGTATGACCGTCCGTCTGTAGCCATGTTCCCTTCACAGACCATCAAGGATGATCGGTGATTGGAACCATGACTTTCCCCGCCTGTTGAAAATTAGCCGCCAGCCCCAAGTGTCCACCAAACCTAGTGGGCAATTGGAGCCGACGTTGCCCAGGGTGCGCCACGAGGAGGCTTTTAAACGTGCACCCCGTTAAACGTGCACCCCAAAGTAACCTAACCAAACCGAACCTCGGGGTGCCCTTCGCTCGCCCTTGCATCCTATGTCGACGGAGCCCCGCTTCGCGGGGCCCCTATTTCTGTGTAAACGGTTTAAAGTAACCTAACCAAACCGAACCTCGGGGTGCTCTTCGCTTGCTCTTGCATCCTATGTCGACGAAGCCCCGCTTCGCGGGGCCCCTATTTCTGTGTAAAGGCTTTAAAGTAACCTAACCAAACCGAACCTCGGGGTGCTCTTCGCTCGCCCTTGCATCCTATGTCGACGGAGCCCCGCTTCGCGGGGCCCCTATTTCTGTGTAAAGGGTTTGAAGTAACCTAACCAAACCGAACCTCGGGGTGCCCTTCGCTTGCTCTTGCATCCTATGTCGACGAAGCCCCGCTTCGCGGGGCCCCTATATCTGTGTAAAGGGTTTAAAGTAACCTAACCAAACCGAACCTCGGGGTGCTCTTCGCTCGCCCTTGCATCCTATGTCGACGGAGCCCCGCTTCGCGGGGCCCCTATTTCTGTGTAAAGGGTTTGAAGTAACCTAACCAAACCGGACCTCGGGGTGCCCTTCGCTTGCTCTTGCATCCTACGTCGTCTATTGCGTTCGTTGAGTTCGGGTGCGGTAACGGTAACGGAAATAATTCGGAAGCCTCGAAGCCACGAAGGCTTTCTAACCTAAGCTGTCCGAGTCGGATCGCTCTGAATCGGGGTGTTAAGCATAATGACGGTATCAATATATATTTTAAACGATAGACCTAATGATTTTCGATTAAATAAACGTTATATCCAATAACGTTATACGAAGTAAGTTTTAGAGTAGGTATATAAATGTTATATGTAAAGAAATTATATCAACAGTTGGTATATCTCACGTTTATTGTATCTTGTGAACGTTATTGAAATGAAAATATACCAAATAACCTACGATATGAGACGCGCCCGGGGGGGACACTTGATTCTAACGAAAATTGGTACTTTAAAGCTTGATAAGTCACGAACGGTTTACTTAATCAAAAAACGGTCTTCCCAAACCACTAATATTTTTGAAAGACCTATTCAACGATACACCACTTGACATAGTTTGTTGACTTTCATTTTTTTCATTTTCACAATATGGCGTCCAGTAGTCGCCATATTGAATTTTCATTAACGTCATGTCTTTAGTGACACTCGCCGGACTAAGAGGAATCGATTGACGTGTGAATCATAAAAATCGGCCCAGGCGTTTGGTTTGTATAGTGCTTCAAAGGAACATACAAACATACATACATACATACATACATACCTACATACATACATAGGCTGATAAACACATTACCACTCCTTTGCGTCGCGCAGTCGGGTAAAAACTGTCAGCGGTGATAGAAATAGAAATCGTTTATTTGCATACAATGTAGGTATACAGATACGTGAGATAAGATAAAAAAAATATATTAATAGTTCCAGTACATTTTACTGTTTGGCTTGCAGTTTTCGAATAATAGAATTCAAATTCATTTATTTGTGCACATAGGAGTAATGTAGTGGTACATGATGGATAAAATAAAAATAATGTTGTGCCATTATGTGCTGACTTGCAAGGCGTACAAATATTGCTTACATAGTAGGTAATGAACATAGAAATGTAATGCTAATGAATATATAGGTAGGCCTATAAAATATAGATTACAGTAATTGAAATGAATTCATATCAGTGGCGAAGATACCATACAAATCGATTCCCATCGGCTTCCCTTCGAAAATTCAGAACATAACCACACTATAGTCAATTCATAATTGAAATTTTTTTCACATTTTTTTTTTGCTCTGGCTTACCTTTGTCATAAATTCACCCTTCGCCACTGATTCATATTCAATCAATAATCATCGTAGGTTCACAGTTCACACCAAGCCAGGCAGACCCTTAATCGCGCCATAAAAGTGTCCTACAGAACTTCAAGAACCTCTCCTAAGTTATTCAGTCTTGTAAGAATGGGGTCACAATAGTTCAACGAGGTAAGACTTGAACCCGTGACCTATTGATCTGTAGTCATAACATACCCCCAGGCTATTACGGTATATATTATTGATTCGAAAGCTGAATAGTGTAGCAGAAACAAAATAAACTAGTCTGCAAGAATGTATGAAGGACATACTACAAACAAACTACACAATACTATGTGATTCAACAATGTAAAGTTTCTTGGAGAGGAGTTTCTTGTCCATTCGTTCTAATACGAAACTACTTTTGGAAGGCTCATCTAGAAATAAAAAAAATTAAAATTCACATATATAAAAAAAAAATAAAAAAAAGAAATAGGTATAAAAAAAAATTAAACAATAAATAAAAATAAATGTAAATTTCTACATTCAAAAGTAACTTTAATGGCTTTGATTTGACTTTGACTATATATGCATATTGAAAAGCATTTTATTAAATAAATTAGCTTCTGCTCGCGAATTCTTTGGAGTCTCTTGTTCTCCCGATCCACCCCACCTACTTGGTTTTCACTTAGCGTTCTCGTTGCTTGGCTTCTAAGGCTCCTAACCTGATGTTAAATAGCCTATATCCTTCCTCAAGTATTGGGCTATCAAATGCAAAAAGATTTTTTCAAATCCGACTGGTAGTTCCAGAGATTACCGCGTTCAAACAAAAAAAAGACGGGTTGCACTCCGGGAGTGCCGGCAGAAGTGAAAACTTGAATATTAACGTTGAAATAAATCAATTATTAAACACTTTATATACTTACACGAATTTTACGAATACACAGCAGTGTGGCTACTACACAGACGGTCGAATCATCAGCTGTCCATCCACGTCCGCGTCCGCGTCCACCATCACCATCACATCACATCACATCACATCACCATCGCCATCGCCATCGCATCACCATCGCATCACCATCACCATCACCATCTCCATCGCCATCGCCATCACCATCACAATCACCATCGCCATCACCATCACCATCCATCCATCCATTATCGTGTCTCACTTGGTTCACTTCGGTTGGCGCCGCCGTAGAAAGAGATGGGGGGGGGGGGAATCTCTCCTGACGGTCACGTGACCTGACGCGATGCCCTGACGCGAGTTTAACATTTTTTACCCATTACAAAAAGTGTTCAACGCCGCTAAAGAAGTTTTCACTTCAAAAAACATACAAACTCTTTAGCTTTATTATTAGTATACCTCGAAATAGAAAGATATCGTTTACTTTCATCATTTCTATAGACAATAAAGATGTTTGTTGATAGTTTTGGTGAAAGCTTTCCTTCTACCTCTATAAGTAAGTCATCTCGCAGTCGTGACGTGGTAGAATGTAGTCTTTATCAATAATTTTAGGTATTTAAGAACTTGTGCGTGTGAAAACTGTCCACGCACTGTTGTAACCGGCTGCCACATTTTCAGGGGTAGGTGTAATATGGAGGAAGGTGGAACCAAAGCCTAATAATTTTTTTCCCATTCTTAAATCAAACGAAACTCAACCATAGATAAAGTAAGTCAACTAAAACTACATTATTAGAAATTCAAATTGTCGCTCTATTCTTATTTAGGCCGCTTTCTAATGTTATCTTTCCACACAGCCCTATAGCTGAGATACTGGGGTACTAACCAAGAGACGGAGCACAGCATCCGTCTAATTCGCGCCGCGGGCTCACTCAGTGCCACTTTGTACGAGTCGCAACATGGCGCTGCGTCACGCACAGGCATTGAACATGCGACCGCTGATGGAAGAATAATGTTTATGGGTACTTCAGATGCTAATACTAAATTAATTAATCAATTTTCAACTTATTTTAGAATACCTAAGCTGAAAATTTTGTTATCATTATCATTTTATTTTATTATCAGGCAACTGAGGCCCATAGATAAAATACACAAAATAATCTTATGCTATAATAAACTAATACATATTAAAAACCTTAAAGCTATGACTATACACACAACACAATACAATACACAATTATACAACATACAATACAATACAATACACAACACAATACAATTACACAATACAAACACAATTACACTTACACTGTCTTATACAATTTATCGTCTCTCGTATGACTAAAAGTCCTATCTCATTTTTCTAATTTTTTAGCTGATTTGAGTTGGGACAACTACATTTTCCTATTCGTGATTCTTCACATTTTTCACTAACCGTCGTACCTCTATATTATTTGGATCTCAACTTACAACCATTTTGAAAGGCAACAGAATGTAAAGGATCACGAATAGAAAAATGTAGTTGCCCTAACTCAAATCAGCTAAAAAATGAGATAGGACTTTTAGTCATGCGAGCGACGATATGACTGGCAGTTGCCCGTGACTTCATCTGCATTTATTTTGTTTTTAATGCAAAAATAAAGTAGCCTATATCCTTCTCCAGGTCCCAGGCTGGGACTACCTAGCTCACCGTCCGATCAGGACCAGGCCACGCGCGCCTCAAAGAGATGTCAGCATAAAGGAAGGGGCCTGTTAGGGCCGAAGCCTGCCGGGGGTGCGGGATTGTCCGAAAGGGTTACCGCTACTCCGGAACATAAAGGGCTAAGGAAGGAACACGGGTGGGTTTTAGTCAGTAAGAGTCTGACACTCCCTTCCGCTCCACTCAGAGTGGGAGGGGGTCTTTTGATGATTTCCCATCAAAAAAAACAAAAGGCTGGAACTACCTATCTGTCTCATAACGATCGGTTCAGTAGCTTAGGCGTGAAAAGGTAACAAGACAGCCAGAGTTACTTTCACATTTATAATATTAAGTTAGTATGGATATGACAAAAACTTTTTTACAATACCTACCATCGCCAATGAATCGCAAACCTTTAGAAAACCGTATCTAAATCGGTCAAACCGTTTTAGAGATAAGGGAACATTTGTTTTTTACACATGCCTTCTCCGTTTCGTCGTAGAAAAAAATAACGAAATGCTACCAGCACGATCAACTGGCAAGAAGCATTTTAATAAAAAGTTCCTCAATGACGATTACCTGCTAAAAACGTTCGTAAAGAAATTCAGGAATATAATTTGCCGTTAGTTCACACTAAACTATTCCATCATTAAAAAATAAAGAAAACCAACAATAATCGATAAAAACGTCGCAATCTTAAGCTAATCTGAATATATCGACGTAAAGCCCACCTCTATCTATGGATGTCTCAATAATGCTGATATACGACGTCCATGACAGCGCATCTGTTGTATTTCCCTCGTTTATCTAGCCATAGAGCTTAGAAATTATTACCATATAATACCTGTAAGTATCTATATGGCTGTTTAGTTCTAACGGCTTCAAAGCCAAATCAGGTTGAGCAAAAAACAGTAGATACTTATTGAATCTTGATGAGAAAAAAATCGCCATCGATATACAAGAAAACACTTGATTTACGGCGATCTTTAGGTGAGACCTATGTTCTACAGAAGACTTGCCTTTATAATTTACCTACTTCAAAAGATATTTGTGGAAAAACTGTAACTACCGAAAATATATTCAATGTCAGTAAAAAGTTTCGAATTTAATAGGGCTGGTTTCCAAACGAGCTCCTTTTCAATAGGGCTTGAGACTGCGGTGATGCGGAAAATATTGATTGCAATCCGATAAAAACTGACTGTTAAACAGGGATGATATATTTGAGGCATATAGAATCTAAGGTAGCTAAGTGCCTCCATGTTAAATTTTCAGGAACCGAAAAACGTTTTTCTAATTTAAGCTTCGATCAATATTAAGAGTCAGGGGTTTTCATACCCTCTGAGTTTATTCTCCATACTTAGTTAATTTTTTGAAAGTGTGGCGGTTAGCTGCCTTTGATTCTATATGCCTCATTTATTCAAATACATAGTTATAGGCCCATAGTTTTTAATCTTGGTCGTGATAAAGCCACAGGTACTTAAAAGACTTCTTCTTTCAAACCAGTCTGTATGAGTTGCAAGCCTAAATAAAAGCTTAAAGCATCTTTTTCGCCTTTCCACCTCACTTGGTCAACCTTATTTAAAACTAATCTTTGTAACAGTGTCTATATTCACGCGGAGGCCTGCAGGCGGTGGCCAGGACTGATGGCCGTTGAATTGTCGGCAGTTACAAGTCGGCGGCTGTTATTGTGGAAACGACTTGCATGCGACGGTTATTAGAAGGCAAACAGTAATTTATAAACAGGCTAGATTCACAACTGTTGATGATGAATTTATCGGAGAAGAAAGCAGGACAAACGGGAGAAAGTATATGAAATAGATATTGTTCCAGTTTTTATGATCTGAAGCCTAACGGCCGTTGTCCACTAAAGTGGAGGAGATCTAGTTTGAAAACTACCCACCAAAAGGTTTTGCGTTGAAGCTAATTAGAGTAATGTAAAAATAACGCAAGCCTTTGTTGTTTTAGACATCTCTACTCTCTGCTGTGGGGGAAACTGGCCCGCAATGGCTTTAAAGGTTTTTCTATAGGTATTCTGAATATGGAGCATGGTTTTATAATTAAGTAACTGGCTTCTGCCCGCGACTTCGTCCGCGTGAAATTTCTTGTTCAGCCGTCCCGCCCCGTCGCATTGCATGCACCACCTGCCCGCGCTAACACTTAGTTTTCGCTTAGCGTTCTTTCTGACTTTTTTCGTTTTGCTCGGCTCCTAAGGGTCATAGCATGATGAAAAGTGGCCTATAGTCTTCCTTAAGAATGGCTATCAAATGCAAAATTTTTTTTCAAATCCGACCGGTTGTTCCAGAGCGCTCAAACAAACTCTTCAGCTTTATTATTAGTAGCTTTAACATAGATTTCCGCATAAAATATTTAGAAATACCGAATGGGTCATTGGTTATAACTGGATTGTAAGTAGTTGTAGTATAGAGTTATTGGCGCCCAAGAGGTTCCTATTATCTTGACACAATATCATACCTATCGTTTCACACAGCGCTAATGAAAAAAGACAAAGTTCATCACAAAACACGACGACACATCAAGCACAATAATCCAGTTTTAGCAGACCTCGCATTGTTTATGGTTTTTGTATAATCAGAAGTCAGCTTATACTAGTTATGTATAGCTTGATGTGTAGCATAGGGTTGATCATTTTTACCTCAGATCGAAACTGGATTGAAACAATAAAAAGCCGCTGACACATCACGACCGTAACCTTAAGCTGCCATTTAAGGTGCAATTTCATATTTTGTGTGCAAATAAAGCTATAAACAGACAGTCGTGATCAACTTGCGCCCTACATAGACCTTCGTGACATTACCGATGTCTGTATCGATCTTGTGCCCTAGGCTTTATTGGCTTTCCCCGGCTTTTCGACTTGGGGTTTCAACTTACGGCTTACGTACCTAATGATTTTATGCATTTTGTTTTTATAATTTGAGCTTGAAGTCACAGAGATTGCGCCGTGGCGTTTTTCTATCTCCTTTCCGAACATACCTGTAAAAATTACGTGTATTATCACACACACACAACAGTGTGTTTAGATACTAAAAATGGTCTTATAGTATACCTACTACCGCGATAAAAGTAAATTATAAATCTTGATGTTAGTCATTTAAATTATCTCCTCCTTAACCCCTTTTACGTATAAAAGTTATCTAAACTTCATAACTCTCCTGGACATTTTCCTGCATAACTAATTAAGGATGTCCGGTTCTTTTACCATTAACCTCTTAAATTTAAACCCCATTGGTTCATAACAAAAATACTCTCAAAACGACAGTAAATATAATCGTGAAAACCGTTTAGCGCTTACATGCAAACGGCTTCTAAATAGTAGGCGAGCGTTTCAAGTTTTGTTAACTTTAGTGTTTCATAACTTTTTCGAGCAGACTGCTTTATCAACCCAACATAATAATATAATACCAGCCTATTACTGGCCCACTGCTGGGCAAAAGCCTCTTGTCATAGAAAGAATTGATCATTGATCACGACGCTTGCTCAAGACAGGTTGGCGATTTCAGCCTCTATATTAATTAGTCCAGGTTTCCTCACGATATTTTCCTTCATCGATGTCAGTTATTATGTCCAAAAAAAAGAGATTTAGGATAGGTACAATCATCATCATCATCATCAGCCTATAATGTTCCCACTGCTGGGACACAGGCCTCCTCTCTGTGAGAGGGAGTGGGCCGTAATCCACCACGCGGGCCCAGTGCGGGTTGGTAGATGTCACATGTCTTTTGAATTTTTGGTTCTAGGACATGCCGGTTTCCTCACGATGTTTTCCTTCACCGTTTTGAGAGCAGTAAAATAAAGGTACAAAAGCAGGTACAATAAATAATTTAATGTCTTTGGGCCAAAATGAACTTAGACAGTACATATAAAATGGAAAAGTCATATAGTACTTGCTCGGATTTGAACCCACAACATGCCACAATCCAACGTGCATAAAAAATTTCAAATAAACTTACTTCAACTGTCTGTCCAGCCACTATCACCTTCACTAAATAATTTCACACCATCACACCACACTGTTCACAAACACGAGTTTATTTCTTACCAAACCGAAAAGTTTACGTGACATTTTTCAAAAGCGAATAAAAAAGAAAATAACGATTTTTTTTTACATTCGTCAGCGTTCGTGCGTCTCCGGCGAACACCGCGGGAATACAACCGCGAGGCTTTGTACAGGCGAAACGTGCTGTCCTTTTCCAACATTGAGAAATTGCAGTAATATAGAAAGGGACAGGTAATGTATTCTTCAGAGCTTGATAGGACTGCAAAAAAATGCAGCTTTTCGTGTTTCTCAAGCGCTTTTCCCTGAAGTTTTTATTGTTTTTCATTGTGTTTATTAAGATTTTAATACAGAGATCAATGACTTTTAATGTTAGGGACGCAATCCTTTTGCGTTGCCTTGGTTACGAGATAGTAGAAAAGCATAACAATGACGCAATATTTTTGTTCTGATTAAGTATAACAGACTAATTTTCACGAATGTCAGAATGTGTACCGGTACCGTATATAGGTAGGTACTTATATACTGCACCATTTTCGAGGTCCTCTATCCCACAAGGGGTGCCATAGCGTGTAGTTGCTTAATTTTTTATTTTTTTTAAGCCCTAGCTGAAGGCCTTAATTTATTGAGGTACCCACACACAGGCAAGCCCGGTTAAGCAGACGACATCTTCCTAGGTTGACCTGCGAGATGCCATTAACAAAAAAAAAAAAAAATGCACATTTAATGAAACCAGCACCTTAGCAAAACGCCAGTATTTAGCCAGAGACCACACGCATTTAAGCTGTTAATAAAATACTCGTACATAGCAATATCTCCCGACCAGTTATTAAGTCATAAAGAGTTACGTAATTAGTTCACATTAAGTTTGATACTTTAAAGTTAACTGATGCCATTAATTCATAGGCTGCGGCTACATCAGGGGCGCCAGGGCCGACTTGTTGAAAAAGGGACTCTGCAGGACATCATCAGCATTCCCTTCTCCGTTAGGAGTTTATGTGTTCTGTGATTCCCTTATCCCAATTTATTTGTGGTCGGTGTCAACATCTTTTTCTTCCCAACTTCTTCATAGAGTAGAGTTTCGTTTCACGAGGTGATCGAACGGGTATTGGTTATTAATATCTCAAGACTGTTAAATTATATATTTTTTTAAATTGCTTATGGACAATAGAAATCACGACATTTCAGTTTCTGCGAAACCACGAAGTGCTGCCTAGTTGACAAGAATTCGTAGAATTAATAATTATTTATTTGTTTAATACTTCAAGCACATGAATGTACAGAGGCATACTTAATGCCACAGGCATTTTATACCAGTCAACCAATAATTGTTCGTCTTGATCTTTGCACTAAAAGCTAGAGATATCATTTGTGTAGTGTTAGGTAGATATATTTTGTCAAAGTTGCTACTTTGGTTAGATATTGTCATGTCCTGAGCTGAATATTTAACCGACCAATGAGAAAACCGGCCCTGTGGTAAATGTGGGAGGTGCTTGGAACGACGCTTTACAAAGTTGTCTCGACGTTGACGTGACAGATCAACTAACAAATTGGTCGTTAGTATAAAGTTGTACACGTCAAACGTGATCTGTTGAAAGTTTGTAGTCTTTGTAGGTATTTCGAATTCAGTTTAGTGCAACTGCGGAACATGTAGAAGGTGGCTGGCTTAAGGTGCAGATAATACTAGGGAGAGTTAAATAACCCTTATAGTCCCTTCACATGAGGCCACGCCTAAGCAAAAGAATGAGGGTAACATAAGAACTTGGACTCGAGTTAAGTACCTACTCAATGAAAATTTTTACTTGTCATTTAACAGCTAAGGGTTCTATTATACTTGCTTAAGTGCAAGCTAAATCCATTTTGTGAAGCCATGCGATGTAGATACCTAATAGTTAACATTATCTACTAACATTTTACCATATTTGCGAGATGAAATTCTGGCAACAAATGAAAAATAATAATACCTAATCTACAGACATACCTACCTACCTTTTTAGTCGAAACACGCTACAATATTCCCGGACCTAGTTCGCCTGCACCTTTAAACCTAAGAACCTTTACAAGTGCTCTGACAAGTTATTTCATATTGAAAGGGATCATAAATAAAATGAGAGCTGGTGTTTGAAGCCATTACGATGCCTTCAACGTTGAGCGACAGGTTCTTTATTTTAGGACCAGGCAACAGCCAATCAGGATCACTCATCACTTGAATGAGATTGCGATAATGCATAAAGCCCCCTAGCTAAAAGCAGGTTCGCTTAATTAGGTAGGTACCTATCATAATGAAGATCATGCACATGAAAAAGTATTGTAGGACACCATTTTAATTAACAGTAGTAAGTTAGTGTTTTGTTTAAGAAACGAAATATAATATTGTGTTTACACAATATTATATATTACAAACGCTTTTTCGGTGTTTAATTAAAGCCATTAGTATTTTTTAAGACATTTAGGTATCGAATAAATCTAGTAAGTAGATATCGATTTTTTTTTATTTATTTATTAATAACCAACTTATATTGACAGTTTGCACCACACATACAAGTTATTGGTCAATATTAGTAATTACACATGTCATACAATCATAAAATTAGGTTAAATCACATAATAAAAAGATGAAATGATATAAAGTGAAGTGTTTAATGATTGATGAAAGTGATTAATTTAGACTGATACTAAAAATTCGTTATCACACCTAATAACAAGCCAAAAACATAATAACTCCACACAATCCTCAGTAAAAGATTCCGTCAATTATATCTTTGTTCTTTTTACCGATAAATAAAAGAATAAATTGTAAGATCAGCACGATATTGTGTGTTCGACGTTAACATGGGTACCTATTGGCGGCAAAATAAGAGGGCTGCCATCTTGGAAAAAGGCCGCCGTCCATCTGATGCACAAAGGAACTAATGAGAAGCGAATCAGGGATGAAGATGAAGGGGGACCATGAATGAGATAAACAATGTAGGTACCAGGCTATTCGAAGCAGTAGATAAAGGTAGGTAGTAATTTCTTTGGAAGCTTCTGGCGTAGCAGTTAGTTATTATGAAAAATACACATTAACAAATAACAGTCTAAAACTTATGTAAGTAACTATTCCTCTTTAGGGTTGATTTAGTATTGAAGCAGTTGAGGCAATTGGTATCTATGTAGAAAGTCCCTATGCTAGGTTATGCAAAGTTGTAAATAGTTGCAGTGATCAAATCGATTTGCACTTTGAAAGTTTGGGTAAATTGAAGGCCAATTTTTCGAAGCATCTTGCTGAATAGATTGACTCTTCATTATCTCCTTCGACCAGTAATGTGGTTACGTATAATAAGACTAGTACCTTATGCTGTTATATTAATTATTTAGACCTTTAGACTTTTAAACTTCCAGATAAATGGAATTATTTAAAATTAGATTAATGTTTTAAATTATACATTGTACAACTTCTTTTTGCATGCGGAGTTTACCTTTAAGTGATTGTTGCACTATTGCACTTACATTTTTGCATGTTACTTTTAGCATACAACCTGTGTACTCAATCGTTGGTGAACCAATAAATAAATAAATAAAGTAGAATCTAAACCTATTTCAACTATGACTAAAACCATCTGATTAGATCTGACATGGCCTATAATGATGATAAATAGGTGAAGTGGGACAAGAAGGTATATTATAGCACTGTGTAACCTAATCCCGCACTTAAGTCACGTTTTTCTATGACTAAAGTAGTCCATTTTTACACAGATACCTAATCATGGCTTAAGAGCGGGTTTAGGTCACACGAGCTATAAAATAGTATACGATAAGTGTGACATAAGTAGTCTATTATTAATGCATGGAATAATGGACTACCTACTTATGTCACATATACCGTAATGTACGTACTATTTAGGTAATATCCGCAACTAGCACTGCCTTGTCGTCACCCTACCAGGTGTGCCGATGAAACCTTTGCTTTGCATATGCACAATTAATGTATTCATACGACCATCAGAGCATGGATATTCTGTTATGTGTTCACTTTGAGCCTACCTTCACGGCTCACTCAAATACAATGTGTGCATAGATTCATGATGATAACGCTGTTCATTTTAATGACTGATATTTACTAGAACCTCGGCCATTATAAGTAGGGAGGTTTTGTAAAACCAGTAAGTTTTTATTAACATACTTGAAGGCACTTAAGTAGGTACCTATTTCTTCGTCTTCTTAGCGTGTCGATCGAAATATATATATGGATTCGGCCCAGAATTCTGCTACGCGTTTGGCGCCATCACTAGCGTCCATCAGTTCCTATAACTTGCAGCTGACAGGACACGCAGGGCATGATATAAGTGTCCCATTAAAGGTGGGATAATCTAACTTGACCTAAATAAAAAGCTACGTTCGCCTAAAATTTAATAAAGTTCGACAACGCTCTTATTTCTTCAATCCTAGCCCCACTAACAATTCACACTCGTTGGTGTAAGTATCCAGTTTCCACATCCATATCTTAAATCCTTTCAACCTGACACCGCGACAAGTGATGCTAATCCGACAGGCGGTCAAACAGACCCATTGATCAGGTTTGGTGGGTCTAAATACCGTCTAATGCTCAGATTACTGGAGATATGTCTATAGAGAGTTGAGCAATCCTTGCTCGTTTATTTGTTAGATTAATCTATCTTGGAGTGTTAAGAATAACAGTTCAGTTATAAGCCCATCGATGATGCCCACACAACATCTTGCGTAAAAATAGAAAAAGTTCGGATGAAAGATTTCGGTATTCATCATTCGGTTTTCCAGAAGGGTGAAGACATCATAGACTCTTGTTTTTTTTAACTCAGACGGTATCTGGTCTCTACCTTCCCATACCTATTATAATTCGATCTCTTTCGATTCGACACCCAATAGTGCTAAAACCGAAATACATTTACGATTACAACCGCACCTAAAATTGACAAAAACCGCATAGCAGTAACATCAGTAGGTATATGTAACAATGCATAAATTGTAGGCGGCGCCGTGGGAACTACTAAATGAGGCACAAAGATCGAACATGTCATCATGTCGCCAAGTATTTACCTATACAGGGAGTTCTTAAAAACACCGCGCAAATCCGTCAATCAATGATAATCGTAATCAACCCTGCAGTGAGCACGGGCCATTGCAGGGTTGATCTTCATTGATTCAGCCACTAGTAATAAGAATGAGGAAGACTACCCTATTGGTCTCGTGGTCGCAAGCGCGACTGCTGATTGTAGGGACCTGGGTTCGATTCCCGGGTCGTGCAAAGTTTTATAGGGTTTTTCCATTCGGAATTTCTTAGTAACAGCCCGAAGTTTGGCATGATACCCCCGTGCCTCGGAAAGCACGTTAAGCCGTTGGAACTGCGTCTGATCTTTTTCCGGTCGTATCGGGTTGCCGTCCCATCGGACTATGAGAGTGAGGGAAGAGAGAGTGCACCTGTGTCTGCGTACACTTTTGCACTTTAATATCTCCCGTGCCGAAGGCTGGTCTCCATTAAAGTTGGTCGCCGTGGCCGAATTTCGGTCTGGAAGACTATTTAATAAGTTAATAAGTACTAGAATCTGCTCTAGTTCGAAAAACTGCAGATACAGAAAATGATGAAACGAAAAACAAGTCTCTACAAGACGTCTCCGAGTGGAAATCAATAAAAATAAAGGCAGGTACCTAGGTACCTAAACAACATACCTACGTAATTTAAAGCTGGTACGCACCCTGAGGACATTATAAAACGGATGACGACGTCTGGAGAACCCTGGAGGTGATCCCTATCAGATAAAATCAAATCATTCATCCAAACATAAAATCTTTTTAAATACATCCTGTATAGTTGCACGCGAACTGAATTGAACATTGTGATCCTAATTAGA
Organism: Amphipoea lucens; assembly: GCA_947508005.1. Taxonomy (NCBI): domain Eukaryota; kingdom Metazoa; phylum Arthropoda; class Insecta; order Lepidoptera; family Noctuidae; genus Amphipoea; species Amphipoea lucens. The sequence continues at coordinate 19,724,114 of OX382374.1, forward strand.
TAACGTGATATGCAAATTCCTCTTTGGCCAGTGATTGAAAGCATTGTAAAATTCCGACAAGGTCGTTATGTAAGGGAATTGAACTCATTTATGTTAAAAACCGGCCAAGTGCGAGTCGGATTCGCACACAGAAGGTTCTGTACCTACCACCGTACAATATTTAACACTAGGTACATATAAAAAAAACTTTTTGTAACTCAATTTTATTTTTATTATTTTGTTGTTATAGCGATCATAGTAGTACTTACATACACTCGGTGAAAATTTCAATTGTCTATAATACCTATTACAGTTAAAAAGATACAGCCCTGTGACAGACGGACGGACGGACAGCGGAGCCTTACTAATAGGGTCCCGTTGGCACCGTTTGGGCGTAGTACCTACTATTAAGTATTCTGTGCTTTGGGTACGAAACCCTAAAAATTATTGGGTGTGCCGTAACTTAGGAGTAGATTATACGATCGAAGTTTTATCGAAACCTATATTGCAAACATAACAAACTAATTTCTCATGTTAAACATAAACTCACGTTCTTCATTGTAGCATTTCCCAACCTGATACCAAAGTTCGGTCACCTCAAAGCAACATGCCTTGCAAATAACTGTGTAAACGGAAAATAAACAAACCGACTCGACCCATAAATAACACGGCAACATATTTAAATACAATTATAATTAGATGGCGTTGTCCTGCTACAGAATCAACTTGTCGCATTGCCGACCGCTCTCATCATACAAGTGTCCGGCAAGCACCGGACAAGAAAATCACCGCGTCGGAGCTGCGTCCGATAACGTAAGATACATTACACGTCCATTTATCTACACTAGCTGTTAATTGGAAAAGTTATTACGTGGTGGTTGTTATATAGATTACCTACGGGCTCTCGTTTGCAAGGCAGATGACGGCTAATCTATCTCTCTTGGATAGAAAAAAAAGGACGACTTTTGTCGACAGGTGCAGCGCCAGAGCAACTATGGTATTCCTCTATCTGAAGAAATTATCCTCTAAATGGTGCTGGTAATTAACAAAGTGCTGTTTTATTACCCTTTCAACAAGCTGCCTCATTGAAGCACGCTATACACTTGGCTTGAAGCATATAGCAGCTTTCAAGCTTATCTATAGCAGGTATTGAAATCATGATCAGAAAAAGAAACGAAACCATGCCTATAACTATCACACGACCTAGACGAGACTATAAAACACCTCATGTATTAAAATCCATCCAGTTGTGACGATTCGATGCTCCTAGAGTATAAAGAATCCCCCATAAAAACATAACTGTCTTTGCTGTCGCGCAATCGGGTAAAAATTGGTTTTACGACAAAGTGGGTACTTCCGAACCATCTTTGATACAATTTGTTTAAGTTCTAAAGCGAACGACTAATAAATATGATGAGATAACATCAAAGATCGACACAATTAGTCAACTAACTAAATACTCGACACGGATCCTAATAAAAGTATTCGCGTAAATCAGTCTAATGCCGGCCATCACTTACGAGATGCTGCAGACTGCAGTGAATCAGCATCAGTGATCAGATAAGAGCCGATATGTGAGTGCTGCACACGCGACGCGTATGGTGTCAAATTGCAACTATAAACATTAAGACACGCGATGGCGACATGTAGACCAAACACATCTAGGTACACTTGCCTACCTAGACCTACCTTCTAGCTAGTCCATTTCAGATTCGTCTAGTATTTTAACTAATTTTTATATGTGCATCGGTCTTTCCTTCAGTGGACATCTTACGGTTGAAATGATCATGATGATGATAATGATGAAAAGTGCATTAAGGGGGCTACATGACCTGAAGCGCGGTCACTATCGGACTGCATAGAAAAGAAAGATAAGCGCGATGACACAACGCTGGTAATTTATTGCAAAATATGAAGCAATTATATATCTACTTATTTACAAAAAATCTATTGTTTGGACTAAAATATTAAAACACTAGGTGCTTTAGTACTCGTATGTTGCTTGTAGAATAATCTGACAAAAAATCAGAATGATTATACAATCAAAACCATACTAATATACATATACATACATAAATTAGTATGGTTTTTATTGTGAAAAGAAAGTTTTTAGAGGTATCTTCATGATTCTTTTCTATCATATCAAATTAATTGTATTATGTTTCCAACACACTATCTAACTAGCATAATATATCCTGAAGAATATCATTTTTTTTTCTGATTTTGTTTACTGTACTTAGTCGATCATATTATTATACTTTTAGGCATTATAGTAGTCCCCTCAAACAGAAGTATATCTTGCTGGGAAATAAAATAACCGTTAATTGTATTATACATTTATTATTAACTTCTTATAAAAAAATATTCTCTCTCTTAAAAAACATACATCTGTACAACATCTGTCAAGGTGTTCACTAAACTTGTTTTATTTTCACATTCGAAACTAACGGCCATATTATGACTCTTTAAGACAAGAGAATCGTTAGCAAGTAACGCCTTTGATAACAACCTTATCACTTCATTATCTTTCAACCAAATACCTACTTTATTTACTAAACATAACATTTGTTTTTTGGATAAACTTTTTATAGTTCTCTTTGACATAAATCTGCATATCTTTACATAGTCAGCTGCATCTTCAACTTCTAAATCATCTAGATGTTTCAGTAAATCGTAGTGTATCACTAATATTTCTTGTTCCACATCCTTATTCGTTCTCAATTCTATGAACTCATTCACTTTTCCATTCTTAGCTGCTATGTTTCTGGAGAAGGCAGCAATATTCATACTGTATATCATATTCTGGATGAGTCTAAAAACTCCTTTGATTAACAGTTTATCATTTGTCTGCCGCACCACTGAATGTAGCCAAGATAGCAGTCCGTATCCTTCAATTAGTATCTCAAAAGCTCTCGGCACAGCGACTATTGAACTCATTACGCCTAAAATTCTCTCTTTGACTTTTCGATCACTTAAAACTGAAGAATAGAAATCCATGATCATTTTCAAGCACATTGTTTTGAACACGACATCTATGTCTGTCATAGTTTTAGTCCCGTCCCTGATGATATCAAGTATCCAGAGTCTTCTATCGATAGATTCGACATCACTGTCGTGGAAGAGGCTGAGAAAATCAGGAACCAGAGTGCAGTCGACGAAATTCTTGGCTATGAGGAAGTTATTGACTGGTTTGTACAAGGGGTCGAATGGTGCTGTTGAGACCATGAGAGCTCTGGCGAGGTACAGGGCGTCAATGGCTGGAAGTTTGGGGTTCTTCAAGTCTTGGCCATCGAAGTTTTCTGAGCTGGTGATGGCAGATGTGAGACTACGACGCAACGTGTTGATGAAGTCCGTCAGGAATAACTTGTCGTTTTTGTGTCGTCTGGAATGGAAGATTTTTTTTTTCATTAAAACTATATTTTATAACATTAGAACCTAGTAAGTAGTATTATTTAAGGAAACACATCAAATTTTATCAAGGTTAAGGCACATAAGGGTGTCCCCACATTTATCGACGCGAAATCGGCTTAAGCCGAGTGCGTATCACCAAACTACTCGACTTATCGCCGAGCTAATAGGCAAACGGCTCGTTTCGCCGTCGATCGGCGTCGCGCCGCGTCGTCCGAGCCGAGCCGATGCGAATGGTATTAGTAACACTCTTATTACGTAAATATAAAGGCTTTTTGACCGGCGTTAGCCGATTCCGCGTCGATAAATGTGGGAAGACCCTAATATACACGCAGAAATAAACCAAAAAAAAAACTTAGTAATTACAGTATTGCATGCCTCATTTAGTTGAAAGAATAAACAATTAGCAAATATTAAGTGGTAAGTGTAACAAGATACGAATTCTAACTTTTAATCATTATGACAATCCCGCAATGCGCAACTACACAGTTGTCTATACAAAATTAAAATAACTTACGTTTCAGTTTCCAGCAGCAAACAGAACCGATGCAGCACGTGGTAGGCCGCCGCCCTCATGGAGGGGCAGTGCGAGCTGAGCGCCATCACCGGCACCGACAGCAGCCCGCTCCTCAACATCTTGAAGCACGAGGCCACTGACCCCGGCGCCAACAAGTGACTCAGAAGCGGAAACACGAACACAGGATCGTAGATCCCTTCATCTTGATCCACATTCGACACATGAAGCAAATCCCCTCCAATATATTGAGATATTAAACCCTCGTATTTCCCTTTCACTGTCAAATTCCTTACCGCTCCTTCACCATCTTTAGTCACGCAAGGCTTCAACACTCCATCTTCAAACATCTCGATTAGGAGAGATCTCACTGAATCTGTCACTTCACTCGCTACTCCAATATTCGGATTTAACTCATAATGGTATTCGAATTTTTGGTTTACAGGGAAGTTTCTTACAGTTCTCTCAATAACTTCTTTGTCGAATATGTTCAGAACTTGATTGGGCGTTGGATGAGACCATAACGATGATGACCTGTTCTTGCGGACAGCGTAATAGTTTGCAGCTGAATCGCCCCACACGTAAGGTTTGTATTCGTTGACCGGCTGACCATTCGTCTCATAGAAATGTAAAATGGCCACAATTAGCCGGTCGCATGGACTTCTGGTAGCATGATACGCGCTTAAGTACACAGGAATATGTTGCGTTTTCATCACAGTTTTGTTCTTCAATATTAGTGTGTACAGAAACTCTATCAGTCTAGATTTGATATCCGAGCTGTAAAGACTGAGCATGACATTCAAGAATTCCGAATGGGACGTCACCATGTCGAATAATGTGGTTATATCATCGTGACTGTCTGGATACATTAGTTTGACCAGTTCTGTGAGTAAAGCAAGGAGTTTAGGGCCAATTGTGTACCCCTGATCAACCGTTTTCACTTTCAAAGAATCTTTTAAAGTTGCTTTGCAGAAATTCTGCCATATTGCGCTCTCGATCATTTTCTTGAAATCATCTTTTTGTTCAGTCTCTAATCCTTCGACGACTTTACAGACTTGAACAACGGTGTGCATGCTGGTAACTATTTCATTTAACGCATCTACCTTTGTTTCTTTTAGTGCTATCGTTGTCAAATTTAGCATAGACGAGAAATAGTTGATAAGGTGATCTTTTTTCGCAACATTTTCACAAATCTTCAAAAATATACTTTGTAATATTTGTATGTGGCTACACTCTACAGCTTCGAATTTGTGGATTTTATTGAATAGTTTCAAGCAATCTTGTACGTCCATACATTCGATTACCAACTTCCTGATAAACTGCCAACATGTAACATAGATTTGTCCAGCCTTATGAGGCTTTTCCAGCATTTTAATAATATTAGATTTATATTCATTATATACAGTTGCTAAGAACCCCTTATTATCTAATAAGAATTGATTGTGGTTTATTACTGTATTGCCTAAAGGCAACGTTATTTCTCTTTGGGCTAATATCTCAGGCCTGACGATTTCTTCTTTAAAAATGTTGCAGAATTTTACGTTAAACTTCAATAACACCGCTGCGAGATTAGCGGTAGACTTCCTTATGTTGTTAACGTAAAAGAACTTTTTAAAGTCTTCATCAGATACACGTAATGCTTGATGCGGTTTATTTTCGAAGTATTTCGTTAACGCGGTCTCCAAGTTGGTTAGATTAGGATTCACCTCTTTGTTTGAAAGTAAATTCGTGTACAAAGAGATACTCTTCTTCAAAACATTAGGCTGTAGCTCCAAGCTGATTGTTTCTGAATATTTCTCTATTAAATATCTTAGTAACTCTAGCACTAAACTTGGTTCCTTATCATCTCTTAAGCAAGCATCTGTATCTGCACTAAAAATAAGATTAAACAGCCTCAAGTCATCTTCGCTGGACAGTCCCACTACTTCTAAAACGTGGATTGTGTATTGACTATCCACATTCTTCCTCTTATTAATTTTGATAAACGCTTTCACGATTTCATTGTAATTCTTTTGTTGATACGATTTTAAAAGCTTATGTTTGTCATTTAAATAGTTTATAATTTCCTTGTGCTGCGTTAATACTTGTAACATAAATTTTGTTGCATGTAAACCTGACGAATCCTTGCCCAAATTAAGAGGTTTATAGATCTTAAGGAACTGTGGGTTTTTGAACAGTGTTAGTATTATTGTACGACATACATCTACCAAAAGATGCTTTTTACCGATTTCGATAATGCATTGGAAGTAATCCGTTATTCTCTTCTGCTGTTCTTCATTCAACTGTCCCATATTGGTCAACCTTATTGTGCCAAATATCAGATATTTCGCCCATATCAACATTTCCGAACTGTCGACAATCTTAGTACTGTCGATTTTGTATTGGACATTATTAATCATAAAGTCACCATCTTCTGTCACCTCTTCTAAAAAGGGAAACACATCCTTCAAAGAAACATCTTCATTGTCTATTATGGAATTTGATATTGCTTTCAGAACAGTATCTTGACCTACAATGGTGTCTGATATTGACACTGGCTGTCCAATCCAACTTCCGACGTAATTCCTAGCATCTAGTTTACAATCCCCTATTAACACTTCAGTTAACTCAGGGGTATAGTTACTGTGAAGTAAATTAGCAATGTATAGAGACAGGAAATGTTTCAGACTCTTTTTGGCATCCTTGTGTGACTGCAAGTACTGCATGCATCCTACAATGAAAGGTGATGGCATCTTACTTTCTAAAAACACATTATCTTCTGTGTTCTTATTTTCCATTAGGTCATTAAATAGCTTTTTCAAACTATCCTCAGTGTTTTCTGAAGAAATTTCGAAATGCACTAACTGATTTCTTACATATTCTGTTAGGTCTGTAATGTTCTCGAGTACGTATTCCACAATATCGCTAATTAGCGAGGATGGGTTCACTTTGGCGTTTCTCAAAGTGTACAATATTAAATGTATCTCGTCTTCATCTCCTTCAAATATTGATGTGTTTTTGAAGAAAATGCGTAAAGTATCTTTAGCTTCGATCCAAGTGTCGTCATCGTCACTCATGTACACATCTAACATAATTAGGAAGAGCTCTTTGAACATATGATTCTTTAGAGATATGGCAGAGCCATCGAGGGTTAGCCAGAGAGATACAACTTTAAACTTCAACAGAGCCACATGCCCGGTGTCTAGTGTTTTAGAGAAATCCAGTATCTTTTTCATATCTATACTCCCTTCTAATGTTTCAAAATACGCAGGATGGATGTCATTGTAGAGCAGCAGTAGATCAACAAGAGATATCAGAGCATCCGTGTCACTTATTTTAGGAAGTCTGTAATCCTTAGTGGTTTCAGCATCAGTTTTACCTGATGTCACATTTTCTATCAATGCTACTATTGCAGCCGGAGTTGGTAAATGCTTTGGAATGAAGTACTCCAGCTTATTTTGCAAATCAGCAATCTGTGCCGTGTCCTTGGTCTCCAAAATCTGTAAGTATCTTTTTAGAGACTGCAACATCTTTACTAGAACTTTCACACAGTACAAAGACACTGTTTGGTCTTTCCCTAGATTCATGTTGATAAACTTTAGTAATGGGACAGGTAATGTGATAAACCTGATGAAGTTCGCAATTTGTACTGGATTGAGGTGAGTCATTCTTGATACCATGTCTTCTGGTTTTAATTTATTCAGCAGCTTGATAGTAAAATCTGTAGTTCTTTCCCATATTGGAGAATGTTGGGGCTCAAAACTATGTTCCATCACACTAAATATAGCCCTATGAAGATCAGGACACTTGTAGATAATATTTAAGATAACTTCCCTCTCATGGTCATTCTCCCAGGGCCTCTTCAATGTGAGCAGTGCTTTGTACAGATTTTGATTCTTGTTTGCATCAACAGTCCCTAATGAGTTGTCTATAAAATAAAGACCTGTTTTGTGTGATGTGAATAAAGTTAGTATTATTTCACTCAGTAAATTCAAGACCTCGGGACGCAATTCATTTCTGACTTCCTGGCTCATCTCTGGAGGTCCCTTCCAAGAGAACACTTTAAACAAATTATGCAGGACTTGATGACTGAAGGTCTTTAATTTGAGACTCTTTGATATCAATGCATTATCAACAACATTCTTTTTCAAAATGTTTAAGAATATTAATACTGCCTCTGGCTCATCATTAATCAATCCTGGTATAACTAGGGCCAGCAAGCCTTGCTTCTCCAACAGAGCTTTGATCAAAGGCAGGTGTCCTTCTATCAAGAATGATGTCATAAAGTGAACAAATGAAGTCCTTACATTGTCTTTTTCTTTAAAGTTAGGCTTCTCAACTACATGCTGCAAATGCTTAGGAGTTAAGGGTGCCTGGTTCAATACTTCAACTCCTAAATCTGAATTTAATGTGACCATTGAGGTTAATAGTTTAAGGACTACTTTCCTGTGACGAGGACCAGAGCTCTCACTGATCATGATCTCAATAGTTGACATGAATGTGTTGAGGAAGTAGCGGCATGCCTCCTCCGTGATTGTAATCATGTGGGGGAGGGAAGACTGCACTTTGACGATGATCAGGTGGAAGATGTGAAAGACCGGTGTGGCTAGAGTGAGGTTTTTCTTATTCTCCGCAGTAATCTGCCTCAGTATTTCATGGGAGTTGCCACCAGATTTAAGGTACTCCAGCAAGTAGTCTGCAGGGCTGTCAGGGTTTAGGCAGACTTGCAGGAATTGTGTGAGAGCTGTGAACACAAATAACAACATTGTTAATAACTTTCTTTGTTGCTATATCCTTAAATGGAAGTTAATTTCATTAACATCTTAAGATTTTCTAGCAGCACGAGTACACCTGGGGATGTGGGAGTGCCTGTATCTACTACCACAAGCAGGGGAACACTAAAGAAATGTTGATAGTGAGATTAATGTTTCTCAATCATCCATGCAGTAAATATTCAACACTTCTTTGCTGGCCGAGGGGACCGACATACAGTAACCATTAGCCATGTTTAAAATATGGTGAGTTATCGACTGTACTCCTGACTATCTACACTACAGATGAAACTAGAAGTGTTTAAATGACTACACTATAAATACTACTAAAACACTATAAATTCGCAGGAATGTCGAGTTCAAACTTACCCATTGTCTGGCCCTGTTTAGCTGCTAGCTCTTTGCGAAAATATTTAACATCAAAACTATCCTTTTTCGATACAAATGCATGTTTATTGTCGGTATCCACCACTTCATTTTGAGGTTGTACTTCGTCGACATTTTCAACGTCTTCAGATTCGCTCTTCTTGGCCTTTTTAGGCGTCTTATCTTTTTGGTCGTCGAATTTACGTTTGCCCATGTTTACTCATTTATTGTTTAATTAATCTTTTTAATATAAAACTCAGAGCACAGCGCACGTGAAGATGTTTTGACATATACTTTTTTAAATATTTTGACAGAGTGGACTTGACACAATAGTAATGATGTTACTTAGCATCTTGCCCTTTGAGGAATATACCGCTTTTTTTGTAACACATTTTATATTATTATAATACATAAGGTTTTTTTGGCTCATACTTACTCAATTAATGCTGAGGCCAAACGAGCGTAAATTTTTGAGTTGTGAGTCGCGTAAAAGGAGTCGCGGAATTTACGCTGCAATCGGTTTCATACTAAAGTCCTGTTTGTACCACACGGCGACGCAAAATGAGTTGTCTGCTGACTCACGCGCGTTATTTCAACCGAATTGCGCTCGGGGTGAGGTAGGTTAGCGAGGCAAGCGTCAGATGTTACAGAATGCGACCGATTGTACGTCCGTCCGTCTGCTCTGGCAGCTTAAGGTGAATGGGTAGTTGTAGCCCGCAGTTGAACGTAAATTGCGATACTCAAAATACGCGACTCACAGCTCAAAAAATTACGCTCGTTTGGCCTCAACCTAAAACAAACTAACAGCTAGAACGAGAGTAAATACAATAACAATTACTATATTTTTTAATAAAAAAAACCGACTTCCAAAAAAACACTACAAAGTGAAAAATAACTTTAATTTCGGAAGTCGGTGTCTTTGGATCTCTATTTTAGTTTTTTGCCACCGACTTCCGAAATTAAAGTTATTTTTCACTTTGTAGTGTTTTTTTGGAAGTCGGTTTTTTTTTTTCTTAAAAAGTTTTTATTTCACGCTTTTTAGTGGGTCTGCTTATAATTTATCTAAGTTACAATAGCATAGTGCTTATCGCCTTTTACAAACAAATTATTGCTTTTCCCGATGCAGGGAAGTTAATTGTTGAGGAGTTCTCCAGGTCCACCATCAGCTCCATATCACCATTCACATTGTGACGAGCATAAATTGCTTAGCAACCATATTAAAGTAATCGAATATAATAATATAAATACTTATATATTATTGAGTAGTTCCGGAGGCCATCTGTGGTCTTCATCATCAGTTCCACTTCACCAAATGGTGCTTTCCGAGAGCAAGTGCACGAGTTACTATAAAAAATACCCAAATCGCTATAGGTGTGCCTATAATATTTGAAGAGTTCCTTCGATTTCTCCAGGATCCCATCATCAAATCCTGACCTGATGTTTTCAGATTAGATGCTGATAATCCTGGCTGCAGCATCAGGCCAGACTTGTGTCAACATTGCATTGAACTTAAAATTTAGTCCTGTTTAAAATGAGCCCAAACACGACTACTGTGCTGTAATTTCAAGGTTTGTACTTTTTCTGATGCTCCTGGCTTCAGCATCAGGTCTCTATGTACTTCGGTGTTCCTCATTAACAGTACGTTTATCCACACATCGAGCCCTTTTCAATGAGCCTAAACACGATATATCTGCTGTTAGTTGTCGAGGAGTTAGGTACTCTGCAGACTATCCTGACTGCAGCATCAGGTCATGACTTGATGATCATGAGACCAAATGTGACAAATGCCCTATCAAACATCAAAACAATTTACTAAAAACAGCCCTTGCCTGTTCGAGTAACTTCTTACTGTTAAGGAGTTGTACCTTCCATCATCAGCCCAGCTACCTGAGATGGTGACAACCATACGCAAATACACAAGATACTTCATAAAATATGCGAAAAACAATAAGTGAGCCTATAAAATTTGAGGGTTGCCCTCGATTTCTCTAAGATCCCATCATCAGATATTGAAATGGTGACAATGGGACCACACGGGAAGCACCAGCTTTCAAATAAAAAAAGAATCATGAAAATCGGTTCACCCAGTCGCAAGTTATGAGGTAACAAACATAAAAAAAAAAAAAAAAAATACAGTCGAATTGATAACCTCCTCCTTTTTTTGAAGTCGGTTAAAAACGGCCAGGAGCGACAGCACAGTTTCAGTGGTTACAAATTTTTCGACCTAAGGGCCTGTGCACATCACGTTTTTAAAACGCGCCGTAGACGCGCGTTTTAGAAACATGCGTCGACGGCGCGCTTTTATCCTACAGAGATAAACGCGACCGACCAGACTCGCGTGCGTATCGAGTCTGTATCGCTACACAAATGCGCGTCAACGGCGCGTTTAAAAAACGTAGTGTGCATAGGCCCTAAATTGGGATAGGGACAAGAGGGTGATAATAATGATAACAAGATTTTGTTACCAAAAGATGGGTGAAATAAAACAATTGGGTTACAAAAAATAAAGCTTTATTTAAAGTACTCTGTGTGCAATCTATGTCACTTGCATTAAGCTATATGTCTGTAGAGAGTAACAGAATTTCGAAGAGTAAGGATATATTACATAAAAGTGATCTTTGATTTATTTATTAATACCTACGCATAGACACTATGAGCTGTCGGACTTTGAGCCGGTAACTTATTAAAACAATAAATATACACATAGCTAATATATTAAGGCACTGCTTCTGAGGAGAAGGTAGACTTAGAAGCGTCTCTTGGCCTATATTAAAAATTTGAGGTCACGGTAGCGAACTTTTCCAAGCATGGTATTGTCAGCAACGAAAGTCGAACCAAACATTCAGTTTTCCACAATGTTATTTAACAGAGGTAACAGATGTAACTTTAAAATATCACAAATTCTTGACGTAGGACAAGTTGAAAGGTCCAAGTAAGCTTTCTCTATTCAAAGATCTATGACTTAATTTATATTAAAAACTATAGGATGTTCTTATTAAATTATTAAACAACATGCACTCACATAATCTGTCAAATTATGCATTAAAATTATTATAATATCCTTATGTACAACTTTGGTTCAACTTCAAATAATTAATAAGGTATATAATGCGGTATTACGGGGTCTGTCCATTTTAACCCTTGTATCCAACGTCATTTATTTTAGGCATGGTAGGATACAATAAGCTATGGTTTAGAAGGGATCTTGAACTCACCTTATATATATTTAAATAACTGAGAGGGAGGGTGCATAATGCAGTCATTTCAGGGCCGGAGAGTCTGTGCGCGGACATGCGCGAGTGGCGCCGCGCGCGGCCGGCGCGGGCGCTGACCCGCGCGCTCAACCTCATAGCAAGGGAGACGGACCTATTATGTTGTTCCCTGAGTGAATTCACAAGGAATGCATCGTTTATACGGTCGTTGCAGTTAGACAGGTTATCGCATGCGGTTAAAGTTGATAAATAAATTAAAAAAAAAAAAACTTATTATCATAAAGATAAAAAACTTATGAATATAGGTAGTTCAGTATGCGCTAAGCACGGACATAGAGTTTTCTACTATAAAGTGAACAACAAGAAACAAAAATATAGTATTTTATCTTAATTTTACATGATAACATTTTAAAATTCAAAATAAAAATTCAGACAAAAATAATCATTGCAATTTCACTTTCACATAGGAAAAAAATAACAATTTCTTCAAAAGTAATCACTTTGCAGTTTCAACATTTTCATCACCACTTCAGCCCATAATTACAATCACTGCTATAATAGCCCTCCTCTTTTTTCTGCTATACTTTCACCCAAGGACTTGAAAACGACCACTACTGCTATTGTATAACATTCCAAAATTTGTAACAGTACTAAAACCTAAAAATATCAATAACGCTACAAAAAAAAAAAAAACTTATGGAATATCATTTTCGTAGAACAATATCATATCTTCATAAGTAACGTTATAGGTATCAGTAACATTAAGCTTATGCGCAGATTAATTTGTATAACGTTATTCTTCATACTTTTTCGTTTTTTTCTTCATCTTATAAGTCATGAAGCTGGCAGCGTTGGGTATCAAAATGAATAAGGTTTTATATCGTTATAATAATAACGATACGTTATTTTTAGTAACGTTTCAAGTCCCTGCTTTCAACATAGTTTCAACATTTTACTACAAAATAATCTATTAGAAAAGTTGTCCGCCACGCACTGACTAGCTACGAAATACAATCTAACAATATGAATAAAAAAATACTTATCTAAAATTGATAATTTTTCTTTCGTTCCCATACTAGAATTACTATTACCATCTACAAGCTCTAAAAGGTGGATTTTGATATTTTGTTTGGTACCCTGACGTTAATATGGCACATTGGGTGATTATAAAAGCCGATTAGAGCTCATAGGAAGCACCAAGACTTGTGTAACCCTAGCCTAGTCTCTACTCTACCTCCTCTGTGCGATTATTTCTTCAAAATTAGGTTCCAGTTCACGAATTCTGTCCATCAACACATCAGCTAAGTTCAGCTTTCGATCCGTATCTGTAAAAATCCAGTATTTTTATTTTATGAAGATTTAAAGTGAGGATACAATGCAGTAAGCCCTGAAATCGCTATATCTTTAATTCAAATAAAAACTCCCGCACTAAGGTACCAAAAACCTATTGACACCACCATTGCACCTCCACCACTATTGGCATGCGATTGACTTTACCTATGAAGTAATAAAAAATGTTCTTATAAGTGCGTCAGTGAGCGGGGTTCGCGCAGCTGAATTTAGGGCCAAAGATTTTGAACTTTGTGCCATCCTAGCCTAAGAAAAAGTAACAAAAACCACTTACCGTCGAAATATATGAGCTCACATTTGTCCCTGCATTCTGGACTCTTCGCTATGATCTTGCGCAAAGCTATAAAAAAGTCAGCCACAATTTCCTCCCGGTTAATACCAGCCAATTCTGTAAACGGACAATTATTGAGTTATTAGTAAGTATATATAGACCCCTTAGATCCACTCGTTGGTGGGTTGCTGATGCACTGTTCTTGTGAATCAAACAGAGCCTCAAATTAAATCCTTTTTGACAACTATTGTTTTCCTTTTATGGAACTCCACCTAGTCCAGCCAGGATTTTTCGCGTACTGTTGAAAATCTAAGTGTGTTTTTTCGACACGCTGGGATGCAGTCTGTTGGATTCTCAACACTCGGTTCAACACCCGAGAGTTGAGTACCCAGTGCGCGATAAAATCCCGCCACGATAATTTTACGTCCGTGCGAACGTGAGTTGAGTACCCAGTGTTAATCAGTTTCGACCGTTCCATTGAAAGTTAATCAGCCCTTACCGTCGCTCAAGTCCTTGTTCTTCAAGACCTTGAACAGCGTGTGCATGGGCGTGCCTCCGACCGCGGCCAGACACACGGGCCGGCGGTTGGGGCGGTAGATCTTATACGCGAAGTTCCTGTAGATGCGGTTCTTTACGCCTGCCACGTCCTTCTCTATCTCGCTTAGTGCCTGAAACGGAAAGATATTGGTGTTACGGACAACTGAATACTTTTTTATTTTTGTTTTCCATGCTACGACATCGAATAATAACTGACGAATAAACGACTTTATTTGACAGATAATCAAATAAAGTCATTTATTAGTCAGTTTTTTTTCGATATCGATCTCAGTCTGTCTGTCAAAAATATCTCTAATTTACCGTCATTTTTGACCGTTTATTACGGGAATTGGCCTAATGACAGCCGGGTAATTGCGTACTACACTAACGGTACGAATAGCTTTAATTTTGACAGTTCAGCATTCATTGCGTTATTTAGGTACGTTGTTGGGTAGACAAATTTTTCGAACATATGAAACAATGGATAAACATTGTCCTTCAAAATGATTCGGATTGAGATCGATAGCGTGTTACGCAGAACGTTATGTTATACAGAATTGAAACAGGATCGGGCGCCGCTAGCCTTTTCACAATTCAGGATGGGCTTTCAACCTGATGACTCCATCCGTTAAAACCTCAAACATTTAATAAACGTCTACCTAGCTACCCACCGATAGGTACTACCACATTTAATTATCCGTAAACCGTAGAGTTATTAGAATTGTGTCGTATTATATAATTTTAATTAATTTTAATAACTCTACGGTTCAGATTCAGATATTCTCCACGTAATTTATTTGGATGCACTTAAATGTACAGACGCCAGCACATCAACCTACTACAATCTGTCAAATTTCTTTAATAGATTTTCAACTTTATCACTATAGCATAAGGTTCAAAGTTGTTTGGGAAAATGTGACAGTTTCGGGTAGGTTGATGTGCTGGCGTCTGTACAGCAATTACCTGATGTAGCATGGTGTTCGCCCCAATATTATACAGGGTGTTACGGAAAGGGTATATCAATACAAACGGGTTAAAGAGTGTATGTGGTCTAGAATCTCTGTACAAAATTTCAGCTCAAAAGCATTAACTTTGAAAATGCTTAATATTTTTTTATTTCGACATCACGGCGCTGCACTGGCGCGCGGCGGCGTGATGTGCGTGTACTAGGCGCACAGACACTCTACAGATAATGGATAATGACCCTCGTAGTGCGATGACATGTTTGTTATGATTTCAATTTAATAAACTATCGAAATAAAAAAATATTAAGCATTTTCAAAGTTTAAGACAAAAATAAATGAATAGTACTTACAGTACAAGCCTCCAACCTAGCGACATCATCTCTATCAGATTTATTGAGGTCTTCCAACGCAGGTGGACTGTACAGTGACTTGGTGGCCACAATGAACAGCTTATTGACAGGAAACACAACTCCTTGCATCGCCTCATACACACGGATGTTGTTCTGGAACCCGAAGAACCTGGCGCCGTCTGAAGGCAGGATGTGGACCAGGTAACCTTCGAAGTAGCTGCAAGCCATCCCCACCGCATAGTTCACTGATATTTTCTTTTGCTTCTTCTGAAATAAAGGTGGAGACCATTCATGTATTTATTTGCATAGATTTTAGGTACTTACTTTAAATAGGTAAGTAGATTAAATGAGTTGAGGTTACAGTAGAGTTCAATAATTTGGTGTTTCTACTCTAAACCCTGATTCTGGTGACCACCACCAATTATATGTACTTAAAACATAAAATATCATTGACCACTATCATCATCTGCCTAGCCTTTTCCCAACTATGTTGGAGTCGGTTTCCAGTCTCACCAGATGCAGCTGAATAGGTACCAGTATTTTACATGGAGCGACTGCCTACCTGACCTCTACAACCCAGTTACTGGGTAATACGATACCCCTTGGTAAGACTGGTTGTCAGACTTTCAAAATATCATTGACCACCACAGTATGAATACCTATTCAGCAAAAAAAAAAAAAATAATAAGTTTGATAAACTTACTTCCGGATACTTCGCAATTACTGTCG
The DNA here is from genome assembly GCA_947508005.1 of Amphipoea lucens. Taxonomy (NCBI): domain Eukaryota; kingdom Metazoa; phylum Arthropoda; class Insecta; order Lepidoptera; family Noctuidae; genus Amphipoea; species Amphipoea lucens. The sequence goes on from OX382374.1 coordinate 19,740,546, forward strand.
CAATCAAAATCTTAAAGAAGCTTTTATCTACGATAGTCTGCTCGTTGTACAGTAAGATCGCGATGGTTGCGAAGAACATCATGACATGGTATCTGTGGAGTTTTTTCAGGAGTTGGTAGTCTATGACCCGCTTATTGCGTACCACGTCGTAAGCTAGCCCACAAGCACCGTACATTGCTCGCACAGTCAGTATGTACAGGACATATCGCGCTGAAAAGAAATAATTCTGACATAGTTAAATGTTCCTTCTTATCCGAAGGGGACAAATCTGGAGTAAATATTTATATCTAATTTTACTCCCAATTTCGCCGACCCTTAGGAAGCCTGATCAATTATCTGATCTGAAGAGCTGTTATAAAGGCTGATTTAGACAGGGTAAGTAACTGACTCCAAACTCGAGACACGTCAGTGCTGACTCGGGTCAAATTCGGTATTTACCTAGTGTAAATTGAATTTGCAGTCAGTAGTACTGACTAAACTGACTCCAAATTCAATTTACACTAGGTAAATATTGGGTCAGCACTGACTTGTCTCAAGTTTGCAGTCAGTTACTTACCCTGTCTAAATCCGCCTTCACAGCCTTTCTAATAACTTTCTAATACCTACCCAGTAAATTTTTTACAAAAAGTAGTACTACCTACTTTTTGTACCTACTTATAAAAAACTTACAAAAAAAATTTACTACTTACCTAAACTGTACATCAAAATGTGCTTATCATTTAAGTTCAAACTCTGGGACCCTGCAACCAACAATAGAATTAATACTGTGCTAGCAACTATGACCTCCTTACGCACCATGTTTGCTCACTAGGGAAGTTTGACTTTAAGTAAAATAATGCCTGCCTGTTCCTTATATGCCTGCCTGTTCCTTATCGCATACATACCATTCTAAAGTACAGTCATCAAAACAGGTAAGTATTTTCTATATAATCTTGTAAATTCTGAAGGTATGTGTTCTTGGTTAAAATTGTCAGTCCATAAGTTTGTCATGGCATTGATTTAATTTAGTATTCTATATTTTGTTTACTTCTAATTAGAATGAATACTTAAAATAATAAATAATATATTTAATTACCACAACATTAAGTAGAGATCTACTCGGAACATGAGGCGAGTCGCAAAATACGGCCTTATGGCCATAAGGCCGTATTCAGTGCTCTCCTGACGGTCGGGTCAGTCGGCTTTAAGCTTTTTGCATTCAGTGCTCCACTGACCACCGTACGGAACAGTAGGGTACAGTCGTGATGTATCCGCAACGCACTGAATGCTCAGAAGCATTGCATAGCGCGACAGTCACCTGACTTACGCAGTACCGACGCGCTCGACTGACCGTCTCTGTCAGTATTGCGTATGCGGACGCGGTCAGTGCTCTGAATGCACGCATGGTTTCTATGGCGATAGCTACGGCACTTACGGCAGACAGACGTCAGTCCTGACCGTCGGGAGAGCACTGAACACTGCCTTAAGTTTGAATCGGGCTGTAGTTGGATTTTACCTGTTTTGTTGACTGTATTTCAAGGTAACATGAGTCATGGCAAGTTGCCATATAGATTGTTTATTATTCCAAAGGATTTGTAGAAACAGTTGAGCATTCAAGTTGTAATCTGAAGCCAGTAACTTTGTAAACATTAAGGAGAACAGGGGCTTTTTGTGTTGCTTTGTTTTGAAACTAAAGTTTACTGGCTCCCAGTATATAAACAGTGTACTCCACTTTTTCCACCTCTTTTATTTTTACTGTGGGTAGTGGACTAATATGATGGATTGACAAAGCAACGGCTTCCTGTAAGTTTGCTTTCAGAGCAAATTTACAGAAAGTGTTCATTCCAGAATTTCTGGAGCAGATATGGGGAGAATTCAAATGTAATGAAATTGTTTATTCTGCAAATAGGATATCGGAATCATTTTCCCACCAACACGTCAATTGACCATCGTACTCAACTCATGCAAGGTTCTAAAGATTATTTGGAAATCTTTTTACGAATCCTTTATTATTAAACTAACATTAGCACAATGTAAATGTACACATGACTACATACAAGCTATACATTTCCAGTTTTCTCTGACCCAGACCTCGCATTGCAGAGATTTTTCATACTCATAATGAGAGTCAGCTTATACTGGAAATGTATACCATGAAACCTTTTGCAAACAATCTAGCTAGACTATATAGAGAACAGTTTATTCAATCAAGTCATTTTATTTAACAAAACAATCTTAATTCAAGTATGTACACTACCCGGCACGTAAGTTGGCAAGATATTTTGTAGTGGGGGAAGTTCGCGCATGCACAATTTCATACATTTTTACATGCGTGAACTTCCCCCACTACGAAATATCTTGCCAACTTACGTGCCGGTAACTGTATATGTCCGTACATAGAATAGTGAATTAATAATATTTTATTGAATGTTAATAACTTACCAATTGCAATACCGCCAACAAGTATAACTCTCAAAATGTAAATATGCTTTTTTTTATCCATACTTGGTTTCTATAAAAGTAAACAGTTTGCATTATAAAATTGTAAAGGTATAATAATGTTCTGTTAACAAGGTTCTTTGTATGTTTATCTACAATTGGGTTACTGAGGTCAAATTTCATGCACTCCATGTGAAGTAGTCACATAGTCTGCATACTGAGAATCAGACACATCTAGTAAACTCAAAGCTCACTCCGGAATCAATTGAGGAATGGTTTATAATTCAAATTAGGATTCGTTGTCATTTGCTAGACCAGCTGCTATTGAAAATGACCATTGAAAAATAGAGCCTAAGCAATTGGATCTTTGACCTGATGGATCATGGGATCAGTTACAATGATATTATAAGTAAAAAGTTACTTATAATATCATTGATCAGTTAGGACAAAAGAACACTACTTCAACACTGTGTTAATTGGACTTATAAGTCTTTCCATGTACTTCAAAGATGTCTAATAAAATAAAAAAAGATTAATTAAAATAGTTTATAAAATAAAGGTCGGTCAGTGGGTCGTCTTAGGAGGTCCAAAAAAATTATTCAATGAACGTACGATGAAGCCGTGATTTAACCTTATGTGTAAGTAGGTAACTTTTCAAGTTTACCAATATCTACAAACTTTTTGACTTGGACTAAAGTTAAATAACTTACAAGTTATAACTGTTTAATTAATTACAAGTGAAACACAGTGATACAGTCACTTCCAGAGTGCTGCATGCACATTTATCATTTAACTTATTATCATTTAATGTCATTAAAAATGTCGTCATAACTTTAGAATTTTCAAAAATCGGCTGTATGTGCATTCGTAAATAAAAACCTTGCATTGTCAAAAATGATACCGTTTTTGACATCTGTCAAAGTGTCAATTTTTTTTTAAATTCGCCCAATGGGCAGGCTATAGTCTTTCGACCATACCGCCTCGTCTTCGGTGTTGCACAGAAGAAGGTGCAAAATAGACATCGCACGAGAGAAGCTTAAGGTGAATGCGCAGTGGTAGCCCGCGAAATTCAAATTTTCTTACGTTTTTTGCAATTTTCAGGTCAGTGTCAGGTTTTACCTTGATCAAAATTTGATTCGCGACTATAACAGGTACGTATTCATAGAATTATAATCATCAGAATCATTAATACATCTTTCTAAGTTAGATTTCTACCATAAACACTTTTCCATACGAGATTTGTTCTTAACGGTAGAAATCTAACTTAAAGAGATATATTAATGATTCTAATGACTATAATTCTGTAAATGCATATCTATTATAGTCGCGAATCAAATTTTGATCAAGATACAACCTGACACTGACCTGCAAATTGCAAAAAACGTAAGAAAATTTGAATTTCGCGGTCTACCACTGCGCATTCACCTTAAATAAATAAAAACTTTTTTACAAAAAAAACAACCGACTTCAAAAAAAAACACTACAAAGTGAAAAATAACTTTAATTTCGGAAGTCGGTGTCTTTGGTTCCGCATTTTCGTTTTTTGACACCGACTTCCGAAATTAAAGTTATTTTTCACTTTGTAGTGTTTTTTTTTGAAGTCGGTTGTTTTTTTTGTAAAAAAGTTTTTATTTATCACTTTTTAGTTGTACCTACCCCACATAAATTCAATTAACACTAGTGCATTGAAGAATTGAAGACACAACTCGAAGAATCATCAAAATTCGCATAGAAATGCCGGAGATGCAGTACATTTATGCATATAACTTCGTACATAAGAATAATTACCTAATGTATTATATACTAAAACCTTCCTGAAAGTATGTAGATCACACTAATGAAAGAATTATCAAAATCGGTTCAGTAGTTTTTGAGATAATCGCGGAGATACAAACATACATACATACATACATACATACGGGTCGAATACAGAACCTCCTTTTTTAAAGTCGGTTAAAAAAGATTGTAGGTCTCCCTGGAAGTATGGATCAAATCGAATAGGGGCGTGGGCAAGGTCATTTCCAAACTTTTTAACCCTAAGAATGCTGGTGATTTTTTTTAAGGTTCTAATGTAATGACCAATTTTTGTTTTTTCAATCACATCGCATAGTGCTCAAAGTAAAAGATCATTTAAATAAAAAACTATCAGGGTTATTAAAAAAATTAAATTGATAGCCCTGGTAGTTTTTTTTATGATTTTTTACTTTGGGCACTATGCGAAGTGATTGAAAAAACAAAACCGGCCAAGAGCGTGTCGGGCCACGCTCAGTGTAGGGTTCCGTAGTTTCCCGTCCGTCACAATAAGTGTTCCCACGTACAATTCGATAATACCCGACCCAATTTAATAAGTACGTACAGCGCCATCTCTCGGGGAATTGGGTTACTAATTAGTACATAGACGTGCCAGAAGTTTTCGGTGGTAATTTTGGATTGCGAGAACCAATTTTAATCATTCTTTTTTTGTTTGAAAAAAGATACGTTCAGGATAATAAAATATGTAAACGAAGTTAAAAAAAAATGCTTGCATATACGATTATACTACAAACTTAGTCCAGAAATGATTTTGTACAACTTTTGTCTTTTTTGTACAAAAACTGTTGTTTCTATCAAGTTCAAAATAATTTTCCTAGAAAGTCCTTATAAAGTTCTACTTTTCAGATTTTTTTCATATTTTCTAAACTTATGGTTCAAAAGTTAGAGGGGGGGGGACACATTGTTTTTTACTTTTGGAGCGATTATTTCCGAAATTATTGACATAATCAAAAAATGATTTTAGTAAACCCATATTCATTTTTAAATACCTTTCCAACGATATATCACACGTAAGGGTTGAAATTAAAAAAAAAATCACTTCCCACTTTACATATTGGGGGGCTACCCTAATAAAACATTTTCTCCAATTTTTATTTTACCACTTTGTCGGCGTGATTGATATACATATTGGTACCAAATTTCAGCTTTCTAGTGGTAACGGTCACAGAGATTAAGCGAGGACGGACAGACGGACGGACGGACGGACGGACGGACAGACAGACATGGCGAAACTATAAGGGTTCCTAGTTGACTACGGAACCCTAAAAATTGGTCATTATTTTTTTTTTAGGGTTAAAAAGTTTGGAAATGACCTTGCCCACCACGCCCCTATTCGAGTTGATCCATACTTCCAGGGACAACCTGTATAAAATAAAAGTACTACTGTATAACTAAAAATTGTTTTTTGTAATTGTTTATTCTGTTAAAACCAGTATTATAATTTTTTTTTTATTTGATGAAAAATAGTTTTATGACGGGCGACTTTTTAAATCTTAGCATGTATTAGCAAGGTGTGACAGGTGGGGTCATATTTGAGGCTGTGCAGCAGGGGCGTAGACAGAGAATTCTCTGTCTACGAGCAGGGGTGAATCGGGAGTTCGGGACGAAACTTTAAAAGCGATTTAAACATTGAAATAATATAGTTTTTTGCCAAAAACGACTATGTTTACTTTACTATAATTAATGATGCCCTTTTTGTGCCCTATTCACCCAGTTTGTAGGTACAGACGCCAGCACATCAAGCTACTACAATCTGTCAAATTTCTTTAAAAGATTTTCTACTTTATCACTTAGTTGATTGGGAAAATTTTACAGTATCGGATAGCTTGATGTGCTGGCGTCTGTAAAAACCGTGTAATCTGCATTCGCGATTTATTTGGGTAAGGTCATAAAAAAATGTACTATTTATAAGTTTTGAGGTGAGCCCATGTTTGATTGTGAATACCATGCGCTAACAAATAGTATGTTAATATTATTATTTTATAATATATTGATAATCATGCTTAGAATAATGTAGAACTAACCAGAATATTCGAGAGGCTTAAACTTAAAAAATAAAAATATTTTTGAAATGAACAAAATAAAGCTGCGTATATAAATTTATTTGTCTCCTATCTACCAAGAGGACGAAAAAATTGCATCAAAAAAAAATTATTGGGATTATGGTTTTAAATTTAAAGTATACTGTTACAACAATAAACATGCTGTGTGATAATGTGTAAATTATTGTAATAATACAATGCTAGTGAACAAAAAACCGATTCTAATTTATGTCTCCAAAAGTTATCCAGTGTGTTATTCCGATTCGATATGGGGTAGATTTTTGGTGTTCAACAGTAGGCAACTTTACTTAGCTAATTTTGATGTGGCAACACCTTAATGTAACTGTCAAATGTCAGTTTTGACATATTTTTTTCATTTGTGGTCGAGGCAGTTATTAATTTGTAAATTCCATAATTAGTGCGCATATTTCGGAAAGTGTATCTGGGAATTCTACGCGGTAAGTACAAAGATATCGTTTACTAGGTTCCTAATTCGAAATTTATAGTCAATGACCTGAGTATATCAAGTTTTACTAGAGAAATCGCGCTTGATTTGTGACCGTTATTCATTGTTGAAGTTAGAATTTTCAAGTGTGTTTGTTCCAGTTCGTTATGTGTGTTATGGTGTTTGTTATGTCACACACTGGAATTTTTTTCGCGAAATACGAAATTTGCAAGCTGTAATCTGTGCTGCATGGTTAAATTTTAATTTCATGAGAAAATAAATAATTCATAATATTTTAAAATGTATTTTACTTGACCTATTTCCACCTTTACATTATTCCAGTGCGTTATTGTGTTATTGTGTGTTATATCTTCCAGTCCGTTATATTACATTTTTTGACGACCTTACCCATTTGCCAAAAATATAAACAAATACGAGTTTATGGAAAAATAAATCCTAAACAATAAAGTTCAATTTACGCTACAACTTCAAGCATTTTTCTAAATTTTTATCTCTCTCATTTAACTTAATCGCCATTAAAATAAAGTTGATAGTAATTTAAAATATAAGTTTGAATAGACTTTAAACCTGACCACTGAAGAACTTTCTCCACAAAACACATTTTGTGCTTTCTCCATGGGACCAATATAAGGTATTGAAGTTAGGGACAGTTGATGCCTAATTTTTTCGCCATAATAAAAACGTTCAAAATCTAGTCGCAATCTCATCTCAGCGACAATCAATGTCAAAAATCTAGCGTAATTAGATTTTTGACAGATTTGGGGCTGATATCAGACTATGAACGTTCTTAAAATTACGAGAATTGGCCCTCTGAAGGTGAACATGTTTCTGATACACATGCTGCATATTATACTAAAGCCACGTATTCACTGAGCAACAATTGTTTATAAACTCTGTTTCAGAAACAAAATCTACGTGTTTCTGAAACAAATCATTTTGTTTCAGAAACATATAATTTTGTTTCAGAAACATATAATTTTGTTTCTGTAAACACTCCCCCTTATTCATAATCCTATTTTATCTCTATTTTAGCTAAAATAGGTTTATAGAACGTTTGTCTTTATCTGTCACGTTGACATTTCTGTGTGTAAGAAAGAGACAAACCCCATTTTAACTAAAATAGGTTTGATAAGTTTTATGAATAAGGGGGTACGTGTTTATCGGTATGTTTCGGTGCTCCCCACTTGCGGCGGAGAACACAGAAACAAATTAGTTGCGCAACAGGTGCATGCGAGTGTGGACGCGTCTAAACATTTGTTTATAAACATGGCTGTAGTGTGGGACGATGAAACTGTCTTTAAATTGATAGAACCGTTTGAGAAAAACTAATATTATGGGATTGCTCGACAAAGGACTACAAAAATACCCTCGGGCGACATGACCTAAGCAACTGACTGTGTGGACGGCAGAGTTTCCGAAACATTGTTCCTGGAAACATTTAGGTACGTGATGTTTCAGAAACCGTGTATCCGAAACATTGTGCCACGTAAATTTCTGTATCACGTGGGGCTATTTTCTTAAATAGGCAAAGGTCAATATTCTAAATACTGAAAAATAAAATACTCATTTTTTTGTTTTATAGTTATTTTTACTAAAATATTATTGTCAGAATAATCATCGTATAAAAAATAGAAAATTTTACGTAACTAGGTACATTGTTTCACTTAAAATAACTATTTACAACATGATTTATAAAGCAGCATACAAATTACTTATTTTTTTTTTAACTTTTTAAAGTTAGACGAAAGATTAGGTAGGTTGTTTGTAATTTTACCTCCTAACACTAATTAGCTCTTCAAAGTTAGGTTCCAGTTGACGAATTCGATCCAGCAACACATCGGCCAGGTTTGATTGCGGGTCTTCATCTGTAATCAAACGACAAAAAAAAACACTTAAATAATTTTACATCTTATAAAACTTCGCATAGTGTTTAACGACTTTTTTTGGGACTGTATGAAGCGACATGTATAGTGAAAGGTTTTGTTGGCGCGTGACCATAATCGGAACTCTGTCTACGAATTTAGATCGCCATCTTGTTTTTTTTTCATGAGTAGTGGTGGCTCGATGGTAACGGCTCCGATTTACGAGTAGCAGATCGTGGTTTCGAACACAGGCAGGCGCTTTGCTTTGTGTGCTTAAATAATTTCATCACCACTGCTCTCAAAACGGTGACAGAAAGCATAGTGAGGAAACCGGCATGTCCTAAAACCAAAAACTTGAAGACATGTGACGTCTACTAACCCGCACTGAGCCCACGAAGTAGATTACAGCACACTTCCTCTCACAGAAAAGAGGCCTGTGTCCCAGCAGTGGGAACATTATAGGCTGGTTATGCTTATGCTTGTTTTTTTTTTTTAATACTTTTCAAGTGATATTTCACAAGGAATTACACAAATATTTACCAACAGCGCCCCACTTCAATGTCACCCGACCCCCAAAAGAGACTTGTAGCATTGTAAACTTACCATCATAGAAAACTAATTCAACCCTGTCCCTGCATTCAGAGCTCTTAGAGAGGATGTTATTCAGCGTAGTGCAGAAGTCATGGCATACTTCTTCCACATTCACTTCGGCTAGGTCTGAAATAGAAGTGTTTTATTGGTTTATAAGTATTTTTGTCAATTTTAGTAACGGTAAAATCTTTGGTTTTTTATAACAAAAAATACACAGTAAAATGGCTACATGAGTCTAAATTGACACAATAGCATCCTATGTAACACATCCTACACATACCTACAAAAAATGTGAAGACAACACTTAGACGCAATGTAAGTAAAGGACTGATTCATACCTACAACTGAATAACTGCCCGTAGTTTTAAGCTCTAACCTTTCCCCTGCCTGCTCCCCAACTTTCGTCTCACACTCCCACTTCTCTACTGACCTCCATAAAGCTCCTGGTTCTTTGTAACCTGGTACAAGGTGTGCAGGGGCGTGGCGCACTCAGCCACGAGCGACACGGGCGGGCCTTGCGGCCGGTAGATCCTGTACGTCGAGTTCTTGTAGCTGCGACTCTTCACTCCGGCGATGTCCTTCTCCACGTCATCCAGCGACTGGAACAGATCATCATCAGCAACTTCACATGGAGTAGGCTCCTGGGAATTAAAGTTTTTCTTCTAAAATGAAGTAAATCTTTTAGTGTAATTTTATGGTTGAGCTTTGCTCCAGAAATTGCAATAAGTAACTAAGAACTGCTTGTCAATAATTGTCTACCAACACTCATCCAACACTATCATTCTAAATACAGTAAACCTTTTTTTGAGAAACTCATCTTTTTGGGAAACAATGCGCAATCAGATAGGTATCACTAAAATCCAAAATAGTTAAAGTTGTGTGGAAATCGGTTGCCAAGATATGGGCATGTGATGTAGAGGAATGAGAAATGTGTTGTGCTTAACTTTATGATAAAAGTTGGGACTATAAATGGCTATGAGAGTGGGGAAAACCGAAGAAACTATGGATAGATTGTGCGAAAAACGATATGGGTGGACTAGTGGAAAAGAGGATGCCATGCTGCACCGACACCAAGTATTTTGGGATGAGGATGATTTCGACTTAAAGCCAGTGGCAGGTGTTGACAATGAGTGAGACATTTGTCTATTAGTTTTGTCAAGGCGCGACGAACCTGTGAAATGTCACCGATTCTCACCGAGCAGGCTTCCAACTTCGGAAGGTCGTCTCTGTTTGTTTTATTGAACAGCTGAAGATCCGGGGGACTGTATAGGGACTTGGTGATGACGATGAACAGCTTCTTAACCGGCACCACGACGCCCTCGCGCGATTCGAAGGCGTGGATGTTCTGCACAAAGCCCCCAAACTTGCTGCCGTCCGATGGTATCACGATCATGAGGTATCCCTCGTAAAAGTTGCAAGCCATCCCCACTCCATAGTTTATGGGAGATACGGATATGTCCATCTGAAAAATCGAGAAATAATGAGCCACGATGTGCCTAATCAGTTTTTTTTTCGACTGACAACAATTATAACAAAGGGATTTTGGAGTTCCCGAGACTTTAAAATGTTTATAGCATCAGCTGAAATGGACTTGAACGAAAGTTTAAAAAAGAAGGGCAAAAACATAGCACCCCAAACATACCACTTATTACTTGGAACTCACAATTTCACCTACCAGTGAACTACACGCAAACAATCAAAAATATTGAAAGAAACTTACGACTTCTGGATATTCCACGATCAAGTAACCAATAAAAATCAAAGGAAAATCTTCAGTGTAGCATCTCTGATTATTGCTTATTAGAAATACTATACATGCAATGTTCACAATTTGAAACCAGATATTTTTTAGCGGGTCAGTTTTCAATCTTCTGTTTGATATATTATAACACATTGTGCATAAATCTCTGGTTCCTTTTATTGTTAAGATATAAACAATGTATTGAACTGAAAATTAAGACAGTTTATTGAAATTTTAGTTGAGGTAAAGGAGCGTTGACTCCAGTATAAATATACCTCAATACCAAAAAAATTAATTCTTAATTCTTATTGGAATTTACATATTTTTACTCACCAAAATTAAACGGCCATTGATACTTATCGTCTAAGTACAAATATGATGACCCTAAAACAAGTAATAAAGTTACCATAAGAGTTACTGTTAATGCAGCCATATTTATAATCATACAACTAACAATGGAGTAATTGTTGAAACTTCAGGAGTAAGGATAATATTTTTAGGTAGCATGTTTGGTTACCACGAAAGGCACGAATACAATGCCCCGTTTCTTCCCTAGGCACGCGGGACTCTAATTTTATCGCATAAGTAACTAACTAGCTGTGCCCGCGATTTCGTTCGCGTGCATGTCGGAAAACAATAATAATAGAAAACAGAAAACAATAATATATTTTTATTATATAAATAAAAAAAAACCCCCTATCTGCCAGTGAAATCCCCGTCAAAATCGGTCGAGCCGTTTCGGTGATTAGCCGGATCAAACAAACAGACAGACAGACAAAATTTTTTTTTTTTAAAGTACCTCATATTATTTATACTTTCATATGCATTTAATAAAAAGCTGTTATTATGACATTACAAACAGACACTTAAATTTTATTTGCATACATAGATATACATGTCGCAGCCAACTGGTTTAAGCGGTCAAGCGGCGCGCGTCGCCCATTGGCGACGAAACAATAGAAAATCAATTGTGCCTCATTAGCGGAGCTTGACAGATTAATTAGCCGTTACGTTAATCGCTTAGCGGCCGTTCAACTAACGGCCTGAATGATATTCAATTATAATTTAGGTTGGAACTGTAACCAATCACGCGCGAGCCGAGAGAGCGAAGCGAGGCGAGCCCTACTTCCAAAGGCCAGGCGGTTGCGGTTTACGTATATTATAGTGTACTCTGAGCGGTTAACTAAACGGCTAATTTAACCAGTTGGCTTGGCTGCGAGTGCGACATACACACAACAAGTTTAGTCATAGTACGGTCAGCAATACAAACCAATTAAACTTGTTTCTTTCATAATTTACATACTATTGTGTACATAGGCACAAAATAATTAATCCACTTCTGTTGCTGATCGTAAGTAAATTATTATTGTTAATTAGTCTACAGTACCCGGCGATAAATATTGCACATCGACCTTTGGAAAGAAACAATCGGCTAATTTCGGCTTCGTAGTGCGTTATCTCTGTCGCACACTACCTATGTGACGTTAACTGACGTTTTGTCAGTCGTTGTTCAAGTGCGATAGAGTGCGGTCGCGTCCAGTTCAAAATATATATCTAGAGTTGTTAACACCCCCAAATTTAAATAATTTAAAGTTGTACTATGGCATCTTTAGGAAAAATAAGGGAACCTTTTCGTTTTACCCCAACCTAAAGCAATCATTTATAGAAAAATTGATGTATTTTATACAAAGAATAAAAAGAATTATCAAAAGAAGCAAATCATAATTGTTTTAACAGCTCCTAATAGATACCGGACTGTTTGTATTTCGTGCGACAGAGATAACGCTCTACGAAGCCGAAATTAGCCGATTGTCTCTTTCCAAAGATCGATGTGCAATATTTATCGCCGGGTACTGTAACTTACACATTTCACGAATTAGTGCGATGCCTCCCTTCCATATAAGTTACTTAAATAAAATCTTTTTTGCTGACTGTATTGTTATGTTATTTGAAATCAACATGCAAACTAACACTACCTATTGCTATTACAAAGTGGTAGGTATTTATAATTGTTAATGCAAACTTGTTAGATTCCTTTATGCACTAATGGCCCTTCTAAGAGGCTGTTACTTTAGATGTTTATTCTTACTGATTACAACTTTGTAATACTCAATGACTGCACTTGACCATACCTAACAGGAACAAGTATGATGATGTCATATCTACTTGTGAAACACATCACTCATGTTACATCTTTATTTCTACAGAACACCTAACTTAGACTTTTATTAAATACCAGCTGTGCCCGACGGTTTCACCCGCAATAAAAGTATTATAGTCCTTTTTTATTGATTCCCCATACAAACTTCCACGGTCCACCCCCCTTTTCACCCCCTTTAAGGATGATTTCTGGGATAAAAACTATCCTATGTCCTTCCCCAGGATGCAATCTATGTATCTCTCTGCCAAATTTCATCTAAATCCATTCAGTGGTTTAGGCATGAAAAGGTAACTTACAGACCGACAGACTGTTACTTTCGAATTTATAATATTAAGCATGGATGACCAACTAAATGCCAGTATCCATCACAACAGCCCAAGTTTAAGCAGTGTTAAGTTAAATTTGTGTTTTCTTCTCATATTAGTGTAAATAGGATAAGATTGGAATGTTGACATGTTATTAAAACTATTTAATTTAACTATGATTATTACCTCCTCTATTTATTATAATTATTTAAAATATTCATTAAAAACATATTGGTTATCAGCTGCATCAAACTGGAATCTCAAGGTAGTAGGGAATCAGCTTGTTGTTAGTTTTGAATTCAATATAATGCATGATACATTATGAACTATCTGCCCTGACTATAAAAATAATATAAATTAAAGTCTATTTCAAAATGTTGTGTGATTAATTTAAGTAAGTACATCCATCAATAAACATGGTCAATAATGAGGATCACAGGTTGTAAAAATGAATGAATGAAACAAAAACTTACCAAATGTAATGCTCACAGCAAGTATCACATACATTATAAAGACGTAGATTTGATCCATTTTTTCTTTTACCTGGAGGAATATAGGAAAATCTGTAGGTAAGTATCCATTTCATTAAGAACTATCGCAACTAAAAGCTTAAGTAGTTTGGAACCGGACTAACAACCGAACTACTGCTACTAGAGGAAGCAAATTAACACAAGGATAGATTAATTGGAATATTGAGATTCTTTAATTCAAATAATTTTAAAACTAACCTATTTTCAATCACAGTAGGAATATTATATTTAAAGAGATAACAGAAAATAAAAATTTCTTAGCTAAAGAGTTTTCAGACCATACAAAAGTTTCATTTAAGTTGGAAACAATAAAGTCATGATAACGCTAAGGCGGCTTTTGTAAACAACAAAACTTCGTTACCGATACATAACTCAGACGGTATGTAACTAATTAAATTCTAAATAAAAACAAGTGAGAGAACTCAGTGAACTATTGTTTTATTTTGACCACAGATTTTGACAGCAGTTTGTGACAGATGTCAGATTCAGTCGGATTGTGACTAAAAAAATTCCAATAGAGTTGACGTGAGTTCGTCTGGCAAAGTACGGTTTTTGAAATGAGAGCTGTGCCTCTCATTTCAAAGTCAAAGTCAAAGTCAAAGCATTTATTTCAAATAGGCACATAAAAGGCACTTTTGAACGTCAAAAATTATCTTAAAATAGAATTGATTCTAGTCGCCCATTCCAAAAGGTAGTTTTCGTATGGAGAAGAACGGGCAAGAAACTCCACCGTTACTCTTTTAAAATGTTTAGGTACAATATTTTGCATGGGTACTTATATAATAACATGTGAGGACGATGCACCTACAATAAAATTACTATACCACAATAGGTAAAAGAATTAAAAACGAAACCATGACATATAAATTAATTATCTGATAGATACATGGTGCTCACATATTTACAAACATGGTACAAGCAAAACGATTTTAATTATAAAACAAAATACAAGTAATAAGTCAGGGTGTGAGTAATAAATGTAAAAAAAAAGAATAAAAAAATTTACAATTAAATTAGCAACCAGTTTGATTTTGTCTAGACTCTAGATTGTCCTATGGAGCAGGACCAGCATGTTTCCAAGCGTTCTTATCTTGGATATAATCTTCTAATTTATAGTATGCTTGTTTACAAAGTGTACGTTTAATGTGAGTTTCAAAAACCGTACTTAATAGAAGACACCTGGCTGGAGGCAGGAAATTGATGAAGATCTATACTCCATTTATTATAAATATTCCCAAAACTGTCAAATTTTCCCAATCAACATTGAACCTTATATTTTAGGTGTAAAGTTGAAAATCTATTAAAGAAATTTGACAGATTGTAGTAGCTTGATGTGCTGGCGTCTGTACATGAAATGAAAAAACTTCGTAACAATCAGTTTTTAAAAACACACACACACGTTCTTATATTTTCCGTTCGGAAACCCTGACGGATAATATAAGAACGTGTGCGCTGAAGAGAACATTTTGTATGAAATGCGTGCATTCGGGGTCTCCGAATCTGAATTCCGAATTCATGCCCTGATTCACAACCATACGACAGGCTATCGTATCGAAAACCTGACATTTCCATAACCTGATTTGACTTCCCCTCAACAGCAAATAGCTGTTGGAAGAATAGCGGGCGTCTATTTGATTTAAACTGACAAAATTTTCGGGTTTTGGACTTGTGAACAGCATTGAGAAGACTCCAAGGGGGCAGGAAACCGGACGTTTGCGGCCGGCCTAAGTATTTTGTGCTACCACGGACTCCGTGGTAGCCCAGAATACTTAGGCCGGCCGCCTTGCCGCTTTGCGCGGAACTTTACACTCCGTGGCACGGAGTGCAAAGTTCGACGGCTCACCTCCCTGTACTGCTATCACCACATGACGTTGGCAGACTAGTCGACATCGGCTCAGTTACGAAAAAAAAAAAAGTTAGTGTTTACATCATAGATATAGAATTCCGATATCTATGGTTTACATCATATTATAGTGTACTCTGTGGTAAACTGTGGTTTACATTCTCTTTGGTGGCGGGTGCACATTGCACACATTAGGGGGGTGCACAGAGCACAACAGACCATAGATAATACATATAATACATAGATAATACATATAATACGGGTATAGATGAGCCACTGACAGATCAGTTTTATTTTCAACTACTCGCCCTTCCCGCTAGTTGGCGCTAGCGTCTGCGAAACCTTGATTATAGCGCCATCTACATACTATACCTATAGGTATATTGGTGACCATGCTTAGACAGCATTTATTTTTTTCCGTGTTAAAAAATGAACCAAGGCGAAAAACCGTTGAGGGTTTTTCACCATAGTACATTTTTTACACGGATACGATAAAGATATATCATTATAAAGGGAAATAATAAGTACAACGAAAATAGAAATAGTAAAATAGAAATAGTTTATTTTATTTATTACAATTCCAGAGAATTTATACAAATTATTATTTAACGTCTATAATGTATTGAAATTAAACCACTTTTATTGTGATACTTACAATTTACACATAAATTATTTTAGCACTGTTAAACAAATTATCTACTCCGTGAAAATGGCTACTGAAAAGCAGTCGAAATGTAGGAGAAATTGTTAAATATTGTGATAATTTGATAGGAAAATAATTTGTAAATTGTATTAGTAACTAGACAGAGATAGACTTATATTCGCAATACATTATTGTAATCACCACAAGGAATAACATAACTTTTTATTCATAGAAACAATTTTTGAGATTGGTCAGTACGTGTTTGAGAAATCAAGTAACATACACAGAAAATAAAAACAACAGTTGAATTGAGAACCTCCTCCTTTTTTGATGTCGGTTGGAAAATGGCCACTCATCCAAAATCACTTCATTCGATCAACAATATGGATTTTACAATCAATCACATTATCATTTATTTTCTATTTTTATGAGTTTTATAGTAATTAAAAGCTTGTAATTTAACTTTATCATTATGATCAAAATCAGCAATTTTACCTATTAAAATTCTATTTACACCCGTACACCAACTATTTACAATTAAGTTGATTGACAAATTAATTATATAATCAGTTAAAATCAATTTATGTTTTTCACAATGAATAATTGAAAAATCACATCTGCAATTTATAAAAAATACAATTTTTTCTCTTAAGTTTACAATTTCAGGAGATTCCCTCAAGCAAGTCACAATCATAAAATATATTTCATTAAGTAATTTAATAAAAGAATCACATGCATTGAACAATGATTTTTTTGTATAATCAATCATATAATTAAATGAATCAGGATCAATTTCTGGTTGAAGCAAATCATTCATGCACCTGGTACAGTTTTTAAATATTTTAGATTTAGATTTTTTTATTACATATCCTGCTACATATTTCTTCGCTTCCGCATGCAAAATCGAATCACTAGATATAATTTGATTCATTGTTGAAATCAAGGAATCAACTTCACATGCAAAATCAGGAGGATCTAAATCATCAGATTTTTCCATTAATAATAATTTCATTGATTTCAATGGTCTATAATCATCTTCCTCACAATTCGCATTAATTGAATGAACTGAATTTAGATTATTAATCAACAATGTTTTATAAGCATTTATAAATTGCAGGCAGGTTGGATTAATATTTCTTACTCCATTGCTTCTGATACAGCAAAAGAAATTCTCAAGGGGGTCTTGATTAAAATTTCGCGTTATTAAATTACTAACTCCAAATTTCGTTTTTAAATATTGCCACATTTCAATAAATGTGTTTATATTGTGGATCCAGTTCTGGACAGAGGGCACTTTTTCATATTTAATAGTCTGAGACCCATCTTGATTTCTTTTAACTTTTTCAAATTCGATTGAACTTAATATAGGTTTCATTTCTGTCCAGAACTGGAAATGTGGTGAGTTATTTTTAAGACATCCCTTGAGAATTTTTGCTGTATCACGGTATGAGTGGCCATTAAAAGAGTCAAATAGTTTGTCAAAAATCAGCAATAGATCAGCAGTGTCTTCACACTCCGCTGGTAAAATTTTGCGTTCTGAAACAAAGAAAAACAATATTAATTAATGTTTCATGTTTATAAGCATAATATGTATTTACAAAAAAAAGTATATAAGTATTGTTTATATGGATAAACAATACTTTTTTTTTTCTAAGCAGACCTTGTAGTATGGGTACTAGACAATTATCTAGTATCCATAATACAAGGTCTGCTTAGTATGGGACTAGATGGTGTTGTGTGATTGTAGTAGAACATTATTATTCCATTTAATCTTTTTTTCATGTGAGGAATGTTCTTTGTTGCGAGTTCCTAAACATATAAATAAATCTCGTTTACCAGCAGGATAAAGCTGAAGCTTTGATGATTACATACAACATTTACAATTTACAAAAACCTTTGTTTCCATAGCAGCTTTGAAAGTTAGATAAGCCTACAATACATATAAAATAGTATTGTAGGCGTAATATTATTATTATATCTTGTTTACATTTATCAAGTCAGAAGTATGAAATTTAACTAAACCTATCTTTTAGCTTTATATCATACTCTGAGGATAAGCAAGAATAAATATTTATAATCGTAATAGAGAATCACATAAATAATCATATGACGAACGGATCTGTAATACTTGCAATGGCAATGGAATCACGTAATGAAGCTAGTTTAATTATTCTAGTATCAATATGTAACTAAACTTACTTGCAAGGAATTTCATGACTGCAGATACTCGCTGGCTAAAAACTTGAGCTGCATACTTAACCTTCATTTTAGGTATTTTATTGGGATCAATGTGATATTCTGTTAATTTATTTAATATTCTAATTTCGTCATCCCCTTTATCTTCATTTAAAAGCATTCTTAAATGATCCCATTTTGCAATTTTTACTTTATTATTTTGTTTATATTTTATATTTTTTGTTATAAAATTATTACGTACTCCCTTCAGCAAATGGGGTGTATCAAACAGTGGGAATATTTTTGTGTTAGAGGCTTCAAAGGCATTGGAATTGTATTCTTTATTTTCTTTGATATACTTCACCCTCGTTTCAGATTGCAGTTGTCTGATGGTGCTTACATTTGGCGTCGCCTGGTCACATATTGTTGCAACAATTATGATGCCAGCTTTATTTAATTTGTTAATTGTGTCTAATAACACTTTTTTTAAGTCAACCGTTTTAGTGCCACTTTTACAAAAATGGTATAAAATTGGTTGCTTCTTTTTGGTTTTAATACCTTTTAACATTAAAACTAAGGCATGATCAGCAATATTTGTGGACTTCTTGAATCCTAAATCTTCAAAACCTGTTATTTTATTTTGATTAAAATGTAATCCAGGCGACAAAGCAATCTCATCAAATAAGAGCGCAAAAAGTCTTTTTTCAAGGGGAAGTTTTGCTACTGCTTTTTCCAAGTGCCTTATTATTTTGTCATTCAAGCCTGGTTTAATATTAACACTGCTTAATAAGCGCTGTAGTGTCCTTTTGGAAGGTAGTACCATCAATTTTCTTAAAAAATGATAACATTTGGGGCTATGTTTTAATATAGATGCTGCTAAAATTTTTTGCTCCAAATCAAATTTCCTCCCCTTTGGCTTTCTATTATACTGGATTTGCATCTTCATAAAAGTTTGAATAGGATCTGGCAATCTGTCCATTATTTTGGTAAAACCTTTGGTTTCTACCATTTTTTTAACAATTTGGATTTTTTTGTACTGTGTTTTACGTCTTTCTGTTAATTTTGTTATTCTTGTTTTAAGTTTTTCTATTAATTTAGTGGCTTGATTAAATGTGGAAGGGCCTGAAATCAAAAAAAAAAATTGTTTACAAAATTATAATAATACTATAATGCTATATAGGCTCCTATGCATAAAGTCGTAACATATTTTTTTAGTAAAATTATATTAGTTGGCAGCAGTATCGTCACAGACCTAATTTGTGTTCTTATTAAGTTTCAATGAAATTAGGAACAAAGCCTGTTTTAAGAAGTACTGTATATTTTAAGAAGTATATTAAAACAATACACTAACCTGTTGTTCTCGGTTTCCGCTTTAGTACATCCTTTGAACGTAATGGGTTTGTCTGAGACGTGGATGGTTGAACATCTACTTGATCCATTACGTTAGAAAGGAAAGTGTTTGCCTGCGAAGCAGGTGGTTTTATTTCTGCATGAATTGAAATATCTGTAAGAAATTGAAACCATAACATGTATGAAAGGAAAAACAAAACATTTAACTGACTTTCATTATGATTTGCAACATACCTTCCACAAATGTTTGCTTCATGTTACTGTTCATATCCTCCAACATTGTAACTGAAGCAGCTGGCTCAACAGATACTTCTGCAGCTTCAGATGAGCTGGTGGTATCTAGAAAGTAGCAATAATCTTTTTAGAAAAGACTATGCACATTGTTTTTATTCATTTTTTAGAAAAAAAAAAAAACATTAAAGTGCATGTAATTCTATAAAAAAAAACTGTTTTCATGTTATTGCACTTCCATTTGTGATTCAACTGGCACTAAGAATGAAAATATAAGTGATACAAAATAAAATTGTAAATATGACAGTTCAAAGTTTCATACATTTCATAGACATCTGCGACAAAGATCAAGCTATATTCGGACTATTAAGTTTTTTTTGTATTATATTTTTGTTTACCTGATGTAATATACAAGGTTGGCACTGCATTTCTGGTCAAGCACTTGCTTGGAGATATGTAATAATTTTCAAAATGTTTATTGCATAATCTTAATTGGTTGTAGATGTATGCATCTCCTTTTATTTTAATGGCATCGTCCAACACTCCTTTCCAGACATCAAACCTTTCCTTAGCACGGTCTGGCTTAGGAAAATGATGCAATGGACCTGAAATTTGACAGAATTAATGAATTAAAGGCTGTACAATAAATTTACGTTTGCCTTTCGTGTTTTGGATGTGCATTAGTGCGGTAAAAGTATACATAAGTAAAAATATAAATTATTGTTAGAACAAGTTGAAGAATTAAACTTTTGAACGGATCTTTCGTCAATTGTCATCTTACCTCCTTCTTCACATCCAAAATAGCAATGAGTGCGAGGGTTTTTCGGTAATCTCGCCATCGTAATCCAAAAACGTAGCCAAATTTGTCAGAATAAACTTAAACGTCGAAGTCCATAAAACGATGCCGGGGTCAAGCGAAATAAGTGTATTCGTCGGTATCCGTAAACAAAAAGCCAAGTAACTGTGTAAGAAGCACTCTCGGGGTCCAGGAAACACGCGATGGTCAATAAAAGTAGATAGAAACACAGAAAACTCGGAAAACTCACGGCACACACAATCACACAAAGAACGTTGAATGAAAAGTTTTGAAAACTTTTATTTTCCCGTAATATTACCAGTGTTGCCATTGAAAAAATAAGTAAGTATATAAAAAAATTATAGACTTCTAAGACCGATAACGAATCGCAAAAAATGTAAAATTATTTTTATGTTTCTATTATTAATTCACATTTGATAAGAATAACATTTTAAGAAAGGGGTCATCTAAGGCGACATCTAGTAATATTTAAGGGAATATTTTTGCCTTAGTTGGCACGTCTTCCCCGCTAGATAGCACTACTTTCCATACATTTTCTTTTCTTGGCCTCAAAGTACTGTACTGTCATCCCCAACAGAGTACGGGTGGCGTGTTCTGTAGTAGCGGGTGGCCACCACAGAACACATATACTCCTAGGTGGCCTCAACCATGCCTCAACCAAAACACAACAGTGTCAACAAAATTATTTTTCAATTTTAGGAAAGATTAAATTAATAAAATGGTTGTTTGTAAATTTTTCCAGGCAGGATACTGTCGTTATGGAAAGAACTGTAGGTTTGAACATGTCTACGGATCCAAGTATACCTATCACGGTGAGTTTTACAACTTTCATTAAGTACCTAAGTATTTCATAAAAATCACTTTTGAGTGGCTTTCAATTAAAATAATATTATGCAGAAATTGCATACTTTCTCCACATTGTTGCATTCTACGTAATGTTGCTGTTCTGTTGTTATTTCATTGTGTATTTTAGATAAGTAATAATATTGTTTACTTTGAATGCCAGAACCTCAGATTAAACAGCAAAACTGCTAGATCACAGTATGCAGCTGTATCATCTAATACTGTTCTCAGCAGATAAGATTTACCAAAGAAATTGTTTTTGGTATAAGTTTATCACAAATATTGTTCACATTAACACATTAAGTCTCTAACAGGTTATTCTAATAAATTAGTCCCTTTAGGCGAAGTGAATCATTAAAATTGAATTCTGATCTACATAATTATGTGTATGTGTTTCAGCAAACCCACAAAATCCACCAATACAATCGGCACCAGAGCCTACACAGCCTGCTGCTAGCGTCACAGATGAGCAGCTGGTGAAGCAAGTGCAGTCAGACGTGCAAGCAGCCCTCCGAGGAGGCCAGTGGATCCTCTCATGCTACTCTCCCTTTAAAGAAAAACCAGTATTCCCAGGAATTACTGACCTATCACCGGAAGAAGCTAGACTGTTCATATACGAGGCGAAAAACACCAATAATATTGAACAAGCTGTAAGTACCTACAAGTAGAAAAAAAAGTTATTATACATTTCATTATTTTGAATATTAGAGTTTTTTAATCAAATAAATGTTTCTTACAGGTAGTATACATAAACAATCTATTCAAAGAAACAAGATTAAAATATGAACAACTGCTACAACCAAATGTGAACATAATCAAAGTTTTAAGAAGCCTTTACAAAGGAGAGTTAGTTTCTTCACCATTCTCAAATGAGCTACAGACTCACTTCATCAATTCCAACAATGCAGCAGCTTCCATATTCCAAAGCGCTGTCCAAACTTCTCCAGTAATGAATCAGAATGTGAATAATGCTCAATCCATATTTAGTCAAGCACAGAATAGCATTTTTAATCCTCAAGCTGCACATCCAGCTAAGCAACTGTTTCCTCAATCTCAAAACATATTTGAACAAGAAAACCAAACTAGTGAAGCTAAATCAATATTTGCTTCAGCAGCTCAGAATAATAATCAAACCAACCCATCTGATATATTTGCTACTGCAAACCGAAATATTTTTGCAAGGGAGCCAAGTCAAAGTCAAAATCCTTCCCCATTTGGTCAAGGGAATGTTTTCCAGTCTGCTCAGAATCCTTCATCTATTTTCGGGCAAGCGAATACCAGACCACAAACAGAAGATGATCCAAGTGTGTACAGCAAGATGGAAGAGTTGACAGACATAGACTTGGAAGCTTTCAAAAGCGATACTTTCCAATTAGGTTACATTCCTGAACTTCCGCCCCCTCACAAGTTGTGTTCTGCCCAATCAAGAACACAGTTGTTTTAATTAGGCTTCTGAAAATGTAGGAAATTGTATCATAATAAGTTGTTATGTTTTTATTCTTTTAAGTGTTTTCCCACCCTATGTTTTATTAATAGTACTAGCAGCGCCCCGCGGTTTCACTCGCAGAAGTGTCGATCCTGTGGGAATACTGAGAATATCGGGATAAAAAGTATTCTGTATGTTATTCTGACAATTATAAGCTATATGGAGAGCAGTGGTGGCCCAGTGGTATGGAGAGCAGTGGTGGCCCAGTGGTATCGGCCGCGACTTACGAGTTGTAGGTCGTAGGTTCGAACCCAGACAGGCGCTTTACTTTGTGTAAATTATTTCATCACCACTGCTCTCAAAACGGTGAAGGAAAACATCGTGAGGAAACCGGCATGTCCTAGAACCAAAAATTCAAAGACATGTGACATCTACCAACCCGCACTGGGCCCGCGTGGTGGATTACGGCCCACTCCCTCTCACAGAGAGGAGGCCTGTGTCCCAGCAGTGGGAACATTATAGGCTGATGATGATGATGATAAGCTATATTACCAAAGTTTCATCAAAATTGGTTCAGTAGATTTTGCGTGAAGGACTAACAAACATCCTCACAAACATTCATATTTATAATATTAAAATTAGTAGGATTATTATGTCGTTTATTTATTTATGTACATATTGATTTACATTTTTAAATATTTCTTAAAATATATAAAATAAGTACCTATAAAAAACATTTAAAAATATAAAAAATAGTAGTCCGCCGGTGTCGGGAGCAGGGTCCAAGCTACCGGTGGTTAGGGCTCCAGAGACAGGAACCTCCTCACAATGCGAGCCGTATCGAGCAGTACTGCCTTCTGAATCAGGCCCTTGATCCAATCGCCTAACGGGAGCCTCGACAGATGTTGATCGAGGCTTTCGGCCATAAGGCCATTGGCCGATACGACAATCAGCACAAAGATAGCCGAGTTCACATTCCACATGTCAACAACCTCGTTTGCTAAGTCAAGATATTTAATTTGTTTCTTTCTCAGCTTTCACGCGGTTTCCGTCATGTGGAATGGTAACATCGACAATCATTGTGCGGCGCGCTAATCGATCTATCACCACTATATCAGGCTTATTGGCGACAATAGTCCTGTGTAGGATTATTATTATTATGTATAGTAGGATTTACATGAAAATAATATCTAAGCTTGCCATAAGAAAAAATAGGGTATGGCAAAATTAAATAGTATTTTACAATTATACGAAACTAGCTTCCGCCCGCGACTTCGTCCGCGTGAAATTCGTACTTTCCTCTAAAAGTTTCGAAAATGTATGTTGGTATGATCTTTATAATTAATTTTGATAAATAAGTATTCGGGCCAATTTTTAAGTTTATAGAACAAAGGAATCAGATTTTTCAAATAAACTGTATCCCCGCTTTTCACCCCCACAGGGGTGGAATTTTATAACTTGACTCAGTTTATTTATATCAATTTTCGAGCTAATCAAGCCACGCGGTAAAATCCTCCCCTTTAAAATTAACTACCTCTTTTCACACAGTTAAGGGGAGATTTTCGAAAACCCTGATACATGCTATTAATTATTTTTAGTCCTTAGTATAAATA
The DNA here is from genome assembly GCA_947508005.1 of Amphipoea lucens. NCBI lineage: Eukaryota > Metazoa > Arthropoda > Insecta > Lepidoptera > Noctuidae > Amphipoea > Amphipoea lucens. Next base: position 19,765,415 of record OX382374.1, read on the forward strand.
CTGAGTTTCAAGTTAATCGGACAGGGCGTTAAAATTCTTCCATACAAATTTTGACACCCCCCAATACCTCTTTAGGGGGTATTTTAGAAAAACGAAAAATTCCAAACTTCATAATTTACTTAGATAAGTATTCGTGCCAAGTTTCAGGTTATTAACTCAAGAAATAAGATTTTTCATACCAACAAAATCCCCCCTTTTCACCCCCTTAAAGGTTTAATTTCCAAAAACCCCTTCTTATTCGATACCTACTCTTCACAAAGAACACACCCTCCAAAATTCATGTCCCTAGGAAGGACCAGCGTTTTAGACTGTGTGTTGATATTTCAGTCAGGTCGTTCATCCCCCTTTTGGGGGAGAAATTATCAAAAACGCTGAGACACGTATAAATTAATTTTCAATCGTTAGCCTAAATACAAAATTTAAAGATCCTAACTTTTAAACTGACGGACTTTCATACACAACTTCATCCCCCCTTTTAACCCTTTGGGGGTAGAATTATCAAAAACGCTGAGACACGTATAAATTAATTTTTAGTCGTCAGCCTAAACACAAACTTTGATGATCCTAACTTTAAAACTGACGGACTTTCATGATAGAAACTTTCATCCCCTATTTAACTCCCTTAGGGGTTGAATTTCAAAAAATCCTTCCTTATTCCTTGTCTACACAACAAAAAAGAAATGAAAATAAAGCTGAAACGCCTGTGCAATACTATCTACCTATACCTACTTCACTTAAAAATAAATACTTATAACTACTTTAATTAATAAAAGTACCTACGCTTAATAATCCCGCACGCGCACCCCCGCCTTGGTGACGCCCACTTCGCAACGGGCCGTGCAGCAGAAATCGTAATATTTTAATTTCGCCATAACTTCAAAACCAAACGTCCAATCTTAATCATTCAAAGACCAAATATTATCTCCATAAACTGTTCTTAGTGATGAAATCATTTATTTTGATAAGGATTAATAGCATGAGTAAAATAAACGCGTTTAAATGTAGTCCAAAAAAAATTCAAGATTTTTAAATAAAAAAATGGTTGCTGTGCCTCACTCGACATAGATGGGTATAGTGTGTCGCGGACTTTTTTGTAGATATTTATAAGATCTACAATTAATTAGAACATTTTATGGTTCTATCTTTTATAGTTTAGGCAGCGTACGCAAAATAAGTAACTTTTCTGGTTGATTTTTTACACCTTGTGTCCGAAAAACCCAAATATCTTACGGAACCCTATTTTTTTCCAAAATAAAATATAGCCTATGTTACTCGTGGATAATGTAGCTTTCGAATGGTGAAAGAATTTTTAAAATCGGTCCAGTAGTTTTTGAGCCTATTCAGTACAAACAAACAAACATACAAACAAAGTTTTCCTCTTTATAATATTAGTGTAGATGTAAGTGCAATATTCTGTCCCATTGATGCCCTTAAGGTGCTCCCTCACCAGGAGCATTCGCGTGTAATGTAACATTATAGATTCGACTTTGAGCATTACATTACAATACTACCTCCCTGACTGACGTGCATTCGCGTACATTACAGATTTGACTTTTTACAAGTGGAGCGCATTGATGTTACAAGTTGTATCAAGGTAGGTATTACACATTGTATCATAACAAGGTGCGCATTGTAATGTTCGGTTCTCCTGCTTCACCGATGTAATAGGTACTCGTTTTGTATCATATATAATGTAAATGGAGTATAGGTAATAATAAAGATAATGTTCCAATAACAAATAAAAGAAATTTTATTAGCAAATTGAATTATTAATTGATGGATACATCTTTAAATATAGCACAATTCAATGTACAAAGCTTACAGAGTAAGAAGGCCTTATTAAACACATAACACTCTGAACAAAAAATAGATATACTTATGCCTGTTGAATGAGACTTGGCTTAAAAGTACAGGGTGGCCCATAAGTCCTTAGACATGTAAATAATTAATAAATAAAAAACTAATAACAATAAGAAATATCTTTTTATTTTGTACTAGTTGCGCTCCGCGGTTTCACCCACGTTTAATGAAAACATAAAAAATTGTGTCTGTTTTAAATATAAAAAAGAAATTATAAAGATTGTAGGTAATGTTATAAAAATCGGTTTCCATTGCTGGTTGATTAGTGGCGCTAAAAGAATAAAAAAGTGAGGATAATGTAAGATATTAAATAATTGATGTGGTGTTCCGAGTGATAAAGAATACAATGTTAGATAATTATTGATTAAAGCAACATCACGCAAATGCAGTCTCAGGCACAGCTAGTTATAAATAAATAAACACACACCATCGTCATTCTTTAAAATGTTTACTGATTGCAAGCATTTCATACAGAGTGATGACACTGCAGGTTTAAAACTGCTATGTTTATAATTAATTTTTGGCTTTGGTTTCGGTTCTTTAGGGGCTGTCCCATTAATCACGTGAGGCTCGAAAGGGGGGGAGGCAGGGGTCCATAAAAATCATGAAATATCACAAGCGGGGAGGGGGGAGTAGTAATATATGACGTGTATTTATATTTTCGGCAAACGCGCGATACGGCGTTACGTGTCTTTATTTTTCGCATTTCTTCCATAATTTTTATGTCAGTCAAAAACAACCTGCAACCTTTCTGTCCACCTATAAACGTTATTATTGTAGATAGTTAAACGTTATTAGATGATACTTATACCTGTATTTTATAAATATAAAAAAAAATAAGATTCTTTGCAGGTACTAAAAAATACACGTGATTTGGGGGAGGGGGGGGGGGTAGTCTCTTAAACCTCACCATGTATCACCAAGGGGGAGGGGGGTTAAAAACGCCAAAAAAGCCCATTACCAGGTACTGCAGCTTCTGGCTTCGTTTAATCTTTAATTTTTTTCTTTTTTTATGGATGGGAAATCATCAAATGACCCCTCCCGTTCTGGGCGGAGCGGAAGGGTGTCACACACTTACTGACTAAAACCCATCCGTGTTCCTTCCTTAGCCCTTTATGTTCCGGGGTAGCGGTGACTCTTTCGGACAATCCCGCACCCCTCACAGGCTTCGGCCCTGGCAGGCCCCTTCCTTTTTGCTCTTTGAGGCGCGCGTGGAACACGTACGCGCCGTCCGGCACGGTCCTAGTCCTGATTGGACGGTGAGCTACTTATTACTCTCCGTCCGCAGGCCCGCGCCTACGGTGGCCGGGAGTCGGCACGAGACTCCCGACGCCCGGAGCGTCTCCCGTGGCGGCTGGGACGTGAGGCTCTCTCCCTCAGCCATTCCGCCACCTCCTTTGCTAGCATGACTGCTTCGTAGAAGGAGGTGGCTGCCTCCCACTCCCTCTCGCCCCGGACCATAGCTTAAACCAAGGGCCGGACGCGCTTTTTTGGAGGGTCATTCTTCTTTAGGGGAAGATGACTCTTGTTTTTCTTCAGCTCAGCTGTTCTGTTCAGCGAGATTTTTTTAAATTCGTTACACGTTTCTTTTTCGTAGTTGTCTGTGCACTTCTTAGTTGTTTGTTTCTCCCTGTTCATTTTTCTTTCCTTCTGATCCCGTTTCTTCTTTTGTTTAGCTGTCATTGCATCTGTAAAAAGAGAACAACAGTAGGTAATGTTAGAACTAGCTGCGCCCTGTGGTTTCACCCTCATGTTTCAATTCCGTGGGAATATCAGGATAAAAACTATCCTATGTCCTTCCCCGGGACTCAAACTATCTCCGTACCAAAGGAAATTGTCCACTTTATATGGGCATTTGCCTTGGTATGAACAGGCACTTTAAATATAAAATATATTACAGGTTTAATAGCTAATACCAGTAGGAAAGAGAATATTGTAATAAAATTATATCGAGATGCTTGTAAGACTTGTTTTGCTTACTTGTTTTTTTTTTTTTAATAAAACATTTTTATTCATAAATTTTTTAATTGCTTCGTTCGTATCCGTACGATTCAGGTCGGCGAGTTCGATATCCATATTCAAGCAGAGTCAACGATGGGTTTGGTGTCGGAGTCAAAGGCGTGCCGGGGTCAACGTGGGAAGGGGTATCAGTGTCCCTTTTCAAAACCAAAGCAATAAGTACGTGATCATCAGAATGACTGCCCAAAATGGCCGATCAGCTTTAAAATATTACTAAAATTTAGTACCTATTTGGTACCTTTGTTTAAATAATTGGTACCTAATGAATAACTGAGAATCTTGATTTTTAAAAATGGCCAGCCGTTCTGACGTCAGGATGACTGCCCACATTTAGAATCTTCACGTAAGGGCTCCAAAATTTCAATTCGCCTTCACAAAAATTTAGTACCTATTTAGTACCTAACAAATATATTTTTTTTACATTTTTAGGACAAAGAATAAAGATTTTATTAGAGATTTTCATCAGAATGACTGGCCAAAATGGCCGATCAGCTTTAAAATATTACTAAAATTTAGTACCTATTTGGTACTATTTGGCACCTTTGTTTAAATAATTGGTACCTAATGAATAACTGAGAAAATTAATTTTAAAAATGGCCAGCCATTCTGACGTCAGGGTGACTGCCCACATTTAGAATCTTCACGTAAGGGCTCCAAAATTTCAATTCGCCTTCACAAAAATTTAGTACCTATTTAGTACCTAACAAATATATTTTTTTTACATTTTTAGGACGAAGAATAAAGATTTTATTAGAGATTTTCCTCAGAATGACTGGCCAAAATGGCCGATCAGCTTTAAAATATTACTAAAATTTAGTACCTATTTGGTACTATTTGGCACCTTTGTTTAAATAATTGGTACCTAATGAATAACTGAGAAAATTAATTTTAAAAATGGCCAGCCATTCTGACGTCAGGGTGACTGCCCACATTTAGAATCTTCACGTAAGGGCTCCAAAATTTCAATTCGCCTTCACAAAAATTTAGTACCTATTTAGTACCTAACAAATATATTTTTTTTACATTTTTAGGACGAAGAATAAAGATTTTATTAGAGATTTTCATCAGAATGACTGGCCAAAATGGCCGATCAGCTTTAAAATATTACTAAAATTTAGTACCTATTTGGTACTATTTGGCACCTTTGTTTAAATAATTGGTACCTAATGAATAACTGAGAAAATTAATTTTAAAAATGGCCAGCCATTCTGACGTCAGGATGACTGCCCACATTTAGAATCTTCACGTACGGGCTCCAAAATTTCAATTCGCCTTCACAAAAATTTAGTACCTATTTAGTACCTAACAAATATATTTTTTTTTTACATTTTTAGGGCAAAGAATAAAGATTTTATTAGAGATTTTTGTTTACAAAGGCTGATTTTTCCAACGTCAGATAATTTTATTTAAGGAATAAATTGAATTTTGACAGATCTTCCGTACAAAAACTGTCAGACGTCAAATATTTTAAACAAATAAAAATTGTCTGTCGCTGGAAAAATCAGCCCTATGTTAAAAAAAAAGTCATAAAATCATCATCATCATCTGCATAGCCTTTTCCCAACCATGTTGGGGTCGGCTTCCAGTCTAACCGGATGCAGCTGAATACCAGTATTTTACATGGAGCGATTGCCTGTCTGACCTCCACAACCCATTTACTGGGTAATACGATACCCCTTGGTAAGACTGGTTGTCAGATTTTCGGGCTACTGACGACCCGTAACGACTGTCAAAGATCCACAAATAACAGCCGGGACCAACGGCTTAACGTGCTTTCCGTAATAAAATAATAATTCCTACTGATTTACCAAAAAATATTATGTTAAAAGATACTGAATACAAAATCTTGTCTGTAATAGAATTTGTACCTCCACCTAATTCTGATTGTATTGGACATTATAAATCGCATTGTCGCAGGGGCACAAAATGGCAATGCTTTGACGATTTGTCCACCAGAATAACAAAAAGCAGTAAAAGCTTCTACGCACATTGCATTTTATATGCAAGAAAAGATTAATCTGTTTTCCAACAAAATGTTTAATAAAAAAATATATGCTAATATTTTATTTTATTATTATTATATTTATTTCTTTTTTATATGACTGATTTATTGAAGGGCTTGTGGCTAAGTAATAACAGCCGCACGGGTCGATCGATCAGGTTAAGTTACACTTGCCGTCCGTGGATGGGTGACCATCTTTAGATACGAATACGTTGCCTCGGAAAGCACGTTAAGCCGTTGGTCCCGGCTATTATTTGTGGATCTTTGACAGTCGTTACGGGTCGTCAGTAGCCCGAAAATCTGACAACCAGTCTTACCAAGGGGTGTCGTATTACCCAGTAAATGGGTTGTGGAGGTCAGATAGGCAATCGCTCCATGTAAAATACTGGTATTCAGCTGCATCCGGTTAGACTGAAAGCCGACCCCAACATGGTTGGGAAAAGGCTATGCAGATGATGATGATGATTTTGACTTTTTTTTTAACATAGGGCTGATTTTTCCAGCGACAGACAATTTTTATTTGTTTAAAAAATTTGACGTCTGACAGTTTTTGTACGGAAGAACTGTCAAAATTCAATTTATTCCTTAAATAAAATTATCTGACGTTGGAAAAATCAGCCCTTTGTAACCAAAAATGTCTAATAAAATCTTTATTCTTTGCCCTAAAAGTCTATAAAAATATATGTTTAGGTATCAAATAGGTACAAAATTTCTGTGAAGGCGAATTGAAATTTTGGAGCACTTACTTACTTACTCACTTATTTTAGTAATATTTTAAAGCTGATTGGTCATTTTGGCCAGTCATTCTGATGCAAATCTCTAATAAAATCTTTATTCTTTGTCCTAAAAATGTAAAAAAAATATATTTGTTAGGTACTAAATAGGTACTAAATTTTTGTAAAGGCGAATTGAAGTTTTGGAGCCCTTACGTGAAGATTCTAAATGTGGGCAGTCATCCTGACGTCAGAATGACTGGCCATTTTTAAAATTAATTATCTCAGTTATTCATTAGGTACCAATTATTTAAACAAAGGTACCAAATAGTACCAAATAGGTACTAAATTTTAGTTATATTTTAAAGCTGATCGGTCATTTTGGGCAGTCATTCTGATGATCACAATAAGTACTTGAAACATAATCACAGCAAAACGAGGAAAACAATATTCACGACATAGATCAACATACTAATAATTCACGACGCCAAAAAACAAAGTGAATGACAAGCACAGAGTAATAATAATACGGCAGATGACAAGTGCTTTGAAGTGAGAAGACCGTGACAAAACGTTTTCTTTTTAAATAGGTAATCGAGTTATGTAACACAGCCTTTTTAGAATGTGTGTGAACGTGCCCTAAGGCTGCCTGTCCACCGGAGCGGAGCGAGACTGCGGAGCGGAGAAACGGAGAAATATTAACCAATACAAAAATTGGACAGAAGAGGAGCGGAGACTTTGTGCAATCCTATTGGTAAATATTTCTCCGTTTCTCCGCTCCGCTGCCTCGCTCCGCTCCGGTGGACAGGCAGCCTTATGCGGGGAGCATTCACGCTCCCGCGCTAACCAAGAGTGGACGAGAGAACGCGAGTCCGTACGCCACGCTCGCGACCCGCTCGCGAATAGTTTTGATTGTTCGTGTATATTTACCAATTTTTCCTGTTTGTGCCCTGTTTTTACAATTATATAGTTTTACTGATATCGTGCGTACCAATCATTTAAATAGACCCAATACACACCCCTGAGATGGTAAACTTCCAACAGTTATTAATTGATTAAAATCGAAGTTCGCTAAGTAACTTCGATAGGTACTTTTGTTTTCCAGATATAAACATGTTCGAAATAATGTAAGTGATTACAAATAACAGCTCTAATTGACTGTAAGTAAACTCTTGCCTCTTAAATGAATGAGGAGGACTTAGTTGAACTTCAAAATTAACAATTAGAATCGATTTGTAAATAATTATTTTAAAATAAACAATTTCAGTACCTACTTATTAAATACCTACACTATTCGTGGGCGCAAGTTGATACAAAATTATAGAATGAATAAGCGTTTAAAAGCTAAACAGTGTCGCTAATAAGGATCGAATTCTGGAAAGTAATGACATAGCTTCCCAGAATTCGATCCTTATTAGCGACACTATCGAATGGTGTGTAATAATACAGTTTGTGTTTTTTTTTTTTCCAAAATCATCGGATGCGATTGCTGGCTATACATATTGATTTTTCAAAAATCCAATGAGTCAGTTTTAGTTTTCACCAAAATCGAGCCCGAGACTTCTTTGAGTACTTTTCGCTATTCTTCATAGTTTCAGATTTGGCCATCCACGCCCACTTGAAAAATTCAGCCTGTATCCCATCACAGTGTTTATATCACTACCTAACCAAAACGTTAGGGTGTAAGGCAGAAATAGAATTTCTTTGATTGGGTGCAACACTGTCGTAGGTGATTTTCAATGAATTTGGTGACATGTCATCAGAGAAGCGGGATGCTCAGAAAAATGTGTTATTATTAAATTCCCATTAAAATTATGTACCTAACTGTGAAGCCTTGTACGACCTTAGTCGTAACCGACTACGCGTACATTAGAATGCTTACATTGTAATGTACGCGTAGTCGGTTACGTGTACACAGATACGATGGTCCGTGCCTGCAGATGCAGACTATCGTTCCTGTGTACGTGTGGCCGACTACGCGTACATTGGAAGGCTTAAGCCACAGTATAAATATGAACAGTATGGAAACTAGGCCTATTTGTTGAAATAAATACCTACGACTCATTGGAGCGTTAGGGTTGTCACTCTTAATGTCTGTAAAATTGATGTCTTTTATTGTAACGAAGTTTTTAACGTGGTGTGCGGTTAGAAGTTGACTGATTTTATCTTTCCCTCCTTCTGGTCAAAACGTAAATCCAAGATGGCGGCTGCGAAAAAATTCAAAATTTTCGTCGTGAATATCTTTTTCATAGTTTTCAAGGGTGCTAAAGCCGATAGTGAAGTCAAAATGCGCGTCGCTCGACCGATGCCTAGTTTAACCCTGCACCTTACCGTTTCTACTCGAGAATGTGTGTAATAGTAATTAAAGAAAACAATATTTTTAAAAAATATCTTTTTTCTTCGTAATTATGTTAAATCACATTTTTCGATACTTTAAAGTTTAAACCGGCTACTTGGGAAGTAGTGCTACAGTAAAAAGAAAATAATATTATATGGCGACTTCATAAATGTATTAAACAAAAACAAAGTGGAAGACAACAGGAATAAAAAAATGCTGCATGCGTAAACAGCAATTATTATGGAAGTATCGTAAGAATCGAAATATCATAAAAAAACCAATTTTAAAAATTTTGCGAGTAGATTACAACGTGTTATAAAACTGACAAAAAAGTCTCAGAATAATTACTTTATCCATACAGCTCAAAAAAAATGTAGGGCTACTTGGAACGTTATTAGTAAAACAATGTCTAATGTGCCAAAAAGCGAAATCAATCAAATTAATATAGATGGTAAACATTGTGGTGATGATCCGCAGACCATTGCGGACTTTTTTAATAATTTTTTTATAGACCAAATAAAACGCAATAAAAGTTGTACTAATAAAACAGAGACCACGGACCGTCCAACTTTTTGAAAATGCGTCGAGCGTATTGGATGAAATTTTTCGTTCTTGTTCTAAAAGAGAACAAAAGAGAACACTGTAAAGTTTACATGTAGCAGGCGAAAGTATTTTTCAGTAAATAATTTATAATTACGAATAATAGAGATATATTTTTTTAAATATTGTTTTCTTTAATAACTATTACACCCATTCTCGAATTGAAACGGTAAGATGCAGGGTTAAACTAGGCATCGGTCGAGCGACGCGCATTTTGACTTCACTATCGGCTTCAGCACCCTCGAAAACTATGAAAACGACACCCATGACATATAAATGGAAAAATTTCACAGCCGCCATCTTGAATTTAGATTTTGACCTCACTATAGGCTTTAGCACCCTCGAAAACTATGAAAACGACACCCATGACAAATAAATAGAAAAATTTCACAGCCGCCATCTTAGATTTAGATTTTAACCTCACTATCGGTTTTAGCACCCACGAAAACTATGAAAACGACACCCATGACAAATAAATAGAAAAATTTCACAGCCGCCATCTTGGATTTAGATTTTGACCTCACTATCGGCTTCAGTACCCTCGAAAACTATGAAAACGATACTCATGACAAATAAATGGAAAAAATTCATAGCCGCCATCTTGGATTTAGATTTTGACCTCACTATCGGCTTTAGCACCCTCGAAAACTATGAAAACGACACCCATGACAAATAAATGGAAAAATTTCACAGCCGCCATCTTGGATTTAGATTTTGACCTCACTATAGGCTTTAGCACCCTCGAAAACTATGAAAACGACACCCATGACAAATAAATAGTGCGTGATGTTTTGTTATGATGCTATGTTGTTTATTTTAATAGTTTTTGTGTAAAATCGACGTTAAGTGGATGAATATTCGTTTATAACATATTATACGTCCTTGTAGATAATATTGTAGATAATATTTGCACGAAATAACATCACAATCAATCAATAATCTTTTTTTTTGGTCAAACAAAATTTTACGTAAGTACTTCAAGAAAATCTTATGATTTTATAATTATAGTGGTATATTTTTACAAGATATAGGTAGTTATCAGTTAATAAAGGTTTGTGTAGTATCCTAGTAACACTTTTTTAATTAGAAACAACTCAATATGACTAGGATTGGGCGATTACAGTCATAGCGTTGTAATAAGAATTGAACGGCTCGGCGCACTGAAATTTGAGTTTCAATATTATTAAAATGTAAGGTAGGACTTTCAAAAAAACGCTGTTTTTAGATTACTTGTCTATTCATAATGTAACTTGCAAAGTTTCGTGTAAATTCATATAGTAGTTTTATCAGAAATCGACATAACACGGAAACGAACACACTTTCAACCTATTTTCTGATGACGTCATTTGTTTATAAATACAATACTCGTAATACGAGTATTGTTTGCATTTTATATTATGGTCTGTTTATTCAAGAACCCAAAACAGTTTACATTAAGTGGCTTGAGCCCATATAAGCATCAGTAGACCATTTTTTGTGAGCAGGGTAATAAATCACGCGCTGAGCGGGTGACATCTGGTATTTGACAGGTCTTTTTTTGATATTACGTCACATGACGTCTCGCCCATGACCGGTTAAAAATATGGACGATCCGTGGCGCAAGGAATAAATTAAATACACGATTATTCGTTCCAACACGGCACCCGTGACTGAGAGTACCCCGACCATCGCTTAGGAGTACCGTAGATGCGCGCGTCTGTGTGAGTGTGCCGTTGCGACCGTTTGTACGTAGTTTCCGTACTGTTCGTATCTGTCTACTGTGCTTAAGCCTTGTACGGACTAAGCGTTCCAATGTACGCGTAGTCGGTTACGCGGCTAAAACGAGAACGATAGTCCATACCTGCAGTAACTGCAAGTACGGACTACGGAGTATCTTTCCTGTGTTCGCGTAACCGGCTACGCGTACATAGGAACGCTTAGTCCGTACAAGGCTTAAGAATAAACTTATATTATCTGAAATATAAATGAAGTGAAAACTTCTTTAGGCGCGTTGGGCATTTTTTGAGATGGGAAAAGACCATTGAATTCGCACCACTGTTACTGTAACTGACACCGCTTGGATGCGTTCAGCTGTCCTCAGGATGTACTCGGTTTTAATGCATATGTGATGTCAGTGAGTGATGGAAAAGTATTCTGTTTGTGTTTTGTTTTCACTTCTGTCGGCACTCCCGGAGTGCCAATTTTTTATTTTTTGAGATATGACCCATACATAAGCCTTGTACGGACTAAGCGTTCCAGTGTAGTCGGCCACGCGTACACAGGAACGCACGGACATCGTTCCTGTGTATGCTTAACCGACTACGCGTACATTGGAACGCTTAGTCCGTACAAGGCTTTACAATAACATAAAATTGAACAAGCAGTTGAAAAGAAAACTTTATTTGTATTTATTTATATTGTGATATTTGAAATAAATTAAACGGCAGAATTAAATAGATGGTCCTTTTATTATCTTAAAAATTATTATCCTATACGACTTTTCTTACAAATATTTCTGTTATCTTGTTTGAACATTTAGGGGTTAGATACACAATGTGCCTTCTTTTGGAGAAGTGGCACTGATATACAAGATTTAACAGAATAAACATGGTACATTAAGGTGTTATAAAAAAAATCTTTCACACTATAATAGTACGTTACTGCAGTGGCCAGCAAAACATTTACACGTTCGTCCATCAATGCCTAGTTGTGGCCAAGGCTTGTATACTTACCCCCTTATTCATAAAACTTATCAAACCTATTTTAGTTAAAATGGGGTTTGTCTCTTTCTTACACACAGAAATGTCAACGTGACAGATAAAAACAAACGTTCTATAAACCTATTTTAACTAAAATAGAGATAAAATAGGATTATGAATAAGGGGGTTAGTACTTTTCTCAAATAATGCGCGGAAATTAAAACTAAGTAGGTAGTGCCTAGGCAGAACTTTTTTGTCCAATTACTTTTCAAAATCAATGACGAACAACAATAATTTTTACCCGCGTTAGGCTGGCCGCATACGTCCGGTTGCCTGATTCGGAATTCAGATTCGGAGACCCTGAATGCACGCATTTCATACAAAATCTTCTCTTTAGCGCACACGTTTTTATATTTTCCGTTCGGAACCCTGACGGAAAATATAAGACACGTTCTTATATTTTCGAATTTGCGCGAATGTATGCGGCCAGCCTTACACTTTAAGGCTGGTCGCATACATTCGATTTCATTTGTTTTTCTTTTTCAATAAACAGCTTTCTATTTGCAAGCTAGTTTGAAATTTAAATAAATCCTTTGATAAGTTACCTCCTTGGTTGCCATGATTCGGAGTAAAAGATCGTTCCATTTTTAAATAACACGACAGATATGACTTTACTATGTAATTAATATGGCCGCAAAACACGACAGATATGGATTTTCATACAACTTTTGCCGGCCGCTGCTCGCATGAATTTGGCCAGTACAGCAATTTCGATTTGTCTCGAAGAAGGTTGTCAAAATAAGGCTCAAAGGGGTTTGAAGGTTTTGGCCCTAAAATCAGCCGCCATTTTGATTTTTTTTTAGAATCGCGGTGCACAACAAAAGTTATATATTTAGATAGAGGACACTTATACAAACAAAAATGTAATATCATAATATCTTAAAGCGTCAGGTTTCGGAGTTATTCACCAAAATATAAGTCGAAAACAACAAGGATTTTTTTGTTTTTTTTTCCCTCTAGGTGAGCATATTGAACTATTTAGGTAATAGAAACGTTTCGTTTTTTTTAGTATAGAAGTTTGACATAAAACTTGTCAGATTAGTCTCTGGGATTAAAAAACGAACTATAAATTGCCGTGTTTAATTATTTATTTAAAAAATGTCTATTCTTCATTTGTTTCTTCTCCATAAAGGTTTCATAACGTTTCTATTACCTAAATAGTTCAATATGCTTACCTAGAGGGAAAAAAACAAAAAAATCCTTGTTGTTTTCGACTTATATTTTGGTGAATAACTCCGAAACCTGACGCTTTAGGATATTATGTTATGTTACATTTTTGTTTGTATAAGTGTCCTCTATCTAAATATATAACTTTTGTTGTGCGCCGCGGTTCTGAAAAAAAATCAAAATGGCGGCCGACCTTAGGGCCACCCTCCATACAAAAATCTTCTAACCCCTTTCCAAGCATGTTTGAGAAAAAACAATTACCAATAAGCCTTTTGTATAGTTTTGATTTAAAGCGTTTTAGAGGGAGTTCCCTTATTTCTTTTGAAATATTGTTGAAAATTTTAATTGCTATGATAAAGCTATTCTTATGACATAATGTGCTTTGATGTGAAGGAATTCTTAGCCGTGTTGGGTCTCAACGGGTATATTTTGAATGTAAGTCTAGTAACATGCCTGCTATGTTTTTTCCCCTGTAAATGCAGAACATTCCATAATCATCCCACAGTCCACACATAATCTACTATAATAAAGTTATATTCCAGTAACAGTAATATTTATAACAAAGTTAGTTAGCAAGTAATTATTTATCACAGTCCTAACTGTCAATTTCTCCGAGGTAGAGTTGTTTATCACTGGAGGCGGAGAGCACGATGGGCTCCGTGCGATGGAAGTCCACGTCGTTGACGGAGCCGTTGTGGCCGGGCAGCTTGTACAGCACGCGGCGCGACGTCGTGTCCCACACGTACAGGAAGCGGTCTGACGATCCTGCTGCCACCTGAGACAAACACAAACATTTTTAGGCGCTGAACAGACGATGGGCAATTTGTCCGCGACCATAGAACGTATGGAAATCTATGCATTAACGTACACGGAGGACAAAACGACGGCGCCGCTGATACTTGCCGGATGACCTCTCTCGCGGACATAATGTCCGACGTCTGCTGAGCACCCTTTGTCCGCCGGACAGAATTTACCGCAATGAAATGGCAGAAATTTCCAGCAGTCTATTTGTCCTACGTGTGCGTTATTGCATAGATTTACAAAGATGCAGAGCAATAGTTATGGGGAGCAATGGCACGTGAGAAGTAGGGATTCCGCTTGCAATAATTACGTGAGCTCACTGTCAACGAAAGCATTGAGTTGACCTACCTACATAGTTGAAATAGTACCTACTGATACTGATAAGTAGTGATTTATTTAAAACTTGCTGCGCCCCGCGGTTTCACCCGCGTTTATCGATCCCGTGGGAATATCGGGAAAAAAACTATCCTATGTCCTTTCCCGGGACTCAAACTATCTCTATACCAAATTTCATCGAAATAGGTCCAGCCGTTTGAGCGTAAAGAAGTAACAAACATATAAACACACACACTCACAAACTTTCGCCTTTATAATATTAGTGTGATTAGTGTGATAGTGTGATAAAAGCACGTTAACACGAGTATTTCTATTATTATATACCAAAGCTTCTTTTCACTCGCACCCCCGGCCAGTGCCGGTTCTAGCACTACCAGCGCCCTGGGCGAGATTTCCACGGCGCTCTCTATCTGCCATTGAAACCCATACGAAAAAAGAGGCAAGGGATATAATAAAATACCTAACCATTTATTAAAAAAAAAAAACTAATCATATTTTACTTTTCTAGCCTTTCTATCTGCAAACTTCTTTAATAAAGACATCAAAGTCTATGTTTTCCGCAATTTCATTTTCGATTGACAAAGTTTTTATCAGCTTAAAGTTAAAAAAACTTCTTTCCCCACTAGCCACAGTTACAGGTATAGTGATCAATATTCGCAATGCTATCCATAGGTACATTTAGATACAGCTCTTGTAAGTTGCGATCTTTGATAATTTTTAAAATAAAGACAGGAAGGAGTAAGTAACCACATTCTAATTCTAATCAGGCAAAAAATATTTTAGACTTATGAGTTCATCGCACAACATAAAACCGACTTTATCTGAATAAGGTGCGGCGCAGACGACAGACTATCCGTGACGCACTTTTTATTGTAAGTACCAATAAAATGGAAACTGTAGATAAAATAATAACAGGATATACCTGGAATAGTTGTAATAAACATAGGATGATGTCGCGTTCTAATTTTCGGCTATTACATATAAAAGCTTACTTAGTATCAAAGAGACATTTTGTGCGCCACAGACTCGATCGCGCAAGTGTGACTATAACAAAATTTTCAACGCTTTCCATCAGGCGAAATCGATGTCAAGAGCAGGACTATTAGGCAAAAAAAAAATATATACAAAAGAGCATACCTTAGATCCATCATGTGACCATGAGCACCGAAGCAAATTCTTCTCAAAGTTATGCTGATGGCCCGACATGAGTTTGACGCAGCGTTCGGACGGCGCGAACGGGCGCACGTCCCATATGCGAAGAGTGTTGTCCATCGAGTTTGAGAGGAGGTACGATCCGTCGTAGGATAACGCCATGCCTGGAAAGTAAAGTGGAAGTCATTGAAATTGTTGGTAGGATCCAAGTAAACATGACTTACTATCATTAGGGAGGGATACACGTACACCCTAAGTTCAAGCATTTAGCCAAAGGTAAGTAAGTAAAGTTCACTCATCCTCTATAGAGAATGGAGGTTCCTCCGACCAGACGGGAGTTGTGTCTGGTGGGCAACTGCCCGACGATTGATGTCGGGCCGTTGTATATAGGTTGAATTTTTCAAGTGGGTGTGGATGGCCAAGTCCGAAACTATGAGGACTAGCTAAAAGTACTCAAAGGAGTCGCTAAAAAAACATTACTTCCTAGAATTTGATCCTTATTAGGGGCACTATCACTATGGTGCACTAGCACTATGGTGTAATAATACAGTATGTTTTTTTTTTTTCAAAATCACCAGCTTCGATTCCTGGCTAGAAATATTGATTTTTAAAAAATCCAATGATGCAGTTTTAGTTTTCTTCAAAATTGAGTCCGCGACTCCTTTGAGTACTTTTCGCTATTCCTCATAGTTTAGAATTTGGCCATCCACGCCCACTTGGAAAATTCATCCTGTATATGCTAGTCGCGCGGTAAACTCTACTTGTGCGATGCAGGATTTTGCGTAACGTTAGTGTGATGCGTAGTTTGCATGTAGTGTTGTAGATGCCGCCACTCTACAATAGTCAAAAAAACTGCCAATCTGTACAGTCAACCTCATAATTGCTTTACCACCCTAAGGTTTTTTTTTATATAATATATGTACTTATTTATTTCTAGCACACTTAACCTTTATTACAATCTAAAATTCATAAAACTTGTCTATGACTGTGACAGTTAGTTAATTATTTCAACCTTAAAGAAGTATCAATTTACTGGGAATTTTGTCAAAAACTTAAAAGTAGCAATTATGATGGTGACGGGAATACAGTTTATATGAAAAATCTTATTCATTTGGTTAAAAACTTGAAACTTGGCACGAATACTTATCTAAGGGCCAAAGCACACACGCTACTTTTTGGATCGGCGATTCAGCTGCTTTTTAGAAGCTAAATGCAGCGACCAAGCATTCCACACCGCACATTTAAAAACGCCAAACGCAGCGATTCAGTCGCTTTTCGGAAGCTCGATACAGCGGCTGAACGCTACACTCCGCACACATTCGGATGCCGGTCGCAGCGATGCAGCATCGGAGCAGTCGCTAAAACGCGCGAATCCGATACCGCGTCCGAACGCAGAGAGTCGCCAAAACGCGATGCAGCATCGATACAGCCGCAAAATCGCCGATCGCCGATGCAAAAAGTAGCGTGTGTGCTTTAATTAGCTCTAAGTAAATTATGAAGATTGGCATTTTTTGTTTTTCTAAACTGCCGCCTAAAGGGGGTGTCGAAATTTGTATGGAAGAATTTGAACGCGCGGTCTAATTAACTCGAAACTCGGTATTTATACTTAAGACCAAAAATAGAGCACAACATGTATCAGGGTTTTTCGATAATCTACCCCTATCGGGATGAAAAGGAGGAGTTAATTATACAGGGTGGATTTTACTGCGTGGCTTGATTAACTCGAAAATTCGTATAAATAATCTTTGAGTCAAGTAATGAATGTATACCAAACAGTTTTTCGAAATTCCACCACCCCTGTGGCGGGGGGGTGAAAAGCGGGGATACAGTTTATATGAAAAATCTTATTTATTTGGTTAATAAACTTGAGACTTGGCAATATTTGGCTTAGTAAATAATAAAGATTGTCACTTTTAGTTTTAAAAAAACCCCTTACAGAGGATTTAGGGGGTGACAAAGTTGATAAGTTAGAAAAAGATGTAACCCACTCTAGGATTAACTCAAAACTCGGTACTACTAAAACAAAAAATAAAAAAAGTATGTTTTAGGGTTTTTCAAAAATCAACTCCTACCAAGGTGGAAAAGGGTAATAAAGTTTTAAAGGGTGGGTTTTACTGCTTGCTTCCATTAACTCGAAAATGGGTACGAGTCTTTCGAGTCAAGTTATGAACACATCCCAAACAATTTTTCAAAATTCCACCCCTGTGGGGGTGAAAAGCGGGGCTTTGAAAAATCTGATTCCGTTGATCTATAAACTTAAAAATTGGCCCAAATACTTATTTATCTAAACAAATGATAAAGATCATTAACATACATTTTCGAAATTTTTACAAGAAAGTACGTATTTCACGCGGTCAAAGTCGCGGGCAGACGCTAGTGTATTAGATTAGAGTAGCAACATTTTTTCATCATTTACCTGTTATAGAATCTGTATGCCCCTTAATTTTGTATGAAATCTGATTATTTCTAATGTCCCACACTTTAACAACATTGTCAATGCCTCCTGAGATAATCTTCTCTGCCGTATCATTGAACAGGACTGACGTGACGGGGTACCCACTGTCGAAAGACGCTATGGGGTTGCGCTTCCTTGCATCCCATAGTTTTATTGTGTTGTCATCTGATGCTGATACTAGTAATTCAGGACCTCGTCTTGCACCTGTAAATGAGCAATTCAGTATTAGTAGAATTTGTTTTTTTTTAAATTTCTTTTTGCTGTCATATGGACCTCCTCTTGACCTCGACCTTTAAAAGTTAAAAGAGATATCTAAAGAATATAATTATTATATTTTATAGCACTCTGTGACCTAAACCAGCACTTAGTCGTGCTTATCTGTGACTTAACTAGTCCTTTTTTACACAGAAAAGCTTGCCTAAGTGCGGGTCTGCATTAGCACCCTCACTACGCTTGGGCGGTAATTTCACGCTCTGCAGTAATTGACAACTTAAGTCACACATATTGTTATATACTATTTGTAGTGACTCATCATCATCATTTCAGCTGAAAGATACCCACTGCTTGACATAGGCCTCCCCCAAGCACGGACTATATTAAGTTTTTAACAAACAGATTATTATCAATAAACATTAATAAAAAACTTACACACCTGACACTGAATTAACAAAACTAGCATGTCCTTTTAGTTTCTTTATCCTAGTACCAGTGGGTACATCCCATACGGCCACTGAGTTGTCGGTGGCACATGAGTACAGATGTGCACCATCCGGAGAGAAGCATAACTCCATCACAGCACCCGTGTGGCCTTTCATTACCATCACATTCTCACACTGACCGTAGACATTCCACAAGACTAGAAACAGAATAATAGATATGGTGGTAATGAATTATTTGTTTTGTGTATTACAAACATTACCAACTTATTTAGAGTACATACCTATGCTTGTACAATAGAAGCTAATTAAGATAATACACCATTAAAACCGAGTAGACTTACATATTTGTCGGTCGAAACCTCCTGAAGCCAAGTGTTTGCCTTCAGGGTGGAACTTAGATGTGAAGACCTCACCCTGATGGCCTTCCAATAACATTATAGGTGCATACAGGCTTGAAGTACGAGGCACCTGGAAATTTTACTTGTATAGTTTTCGCTCATTCAGGGAAATATAATCGGAAAACTACAATAGGGACAAACTTACGGATGAAGTGACTACTGCTTTCTCTCGAGTACCAACAACGGAAATCTCAGTTCGCGTGCGTTTTGATGGAACTACGGACAAATCGTCCGCTTTACGTTTTGCTTCTATTTCAGGCATTTTTGTAGTTTTATTTGTAGCAATTAATTTCTAACCTACAATGTTATTATTGTGTCGCTAGTCGCTAGTCTCTATGGTATAGATTTTTTGTTTTTTTCCCGTTGCATGCGCTGGCCACAGAACACATAAACTCCTACCTAAGCTTCTTGGCCGCTGGGAGTATAATATGTATGTTCTGTGAGCCGTAGACGGACAGTCCATTCCATGGACTTTCTATGTTACCTACTATGAGACAGTCTCTGTCTAGGGCTGTACAGTCAAACGGGGTGAATAGGAATGCAGGGGTAAATCGGGACGAAACTAAAATGGATTTTAACGTTGAAATAATATAGTTTGTTGTCAATAAAGGCACGTATTCGTTAATTAAATTACAGTAAACACATTAGGGTCCTTTTTGGCCACAAACTATATTATTTTAATGATAAAATCCCTTTTAAAGTTTTGTCCCGATTCACCCCTGCATCCCTATTCACCCCGTTTGACTGTACAGCCCTAGACAGAGACTGTCTAGGGCTGTACAGTCCACACGTGTACAGGCCACTGACTGTCGACTGAGGCGCGCTGAGTCGAATCTCGAATCGAATCGCATTGGCGAAGTAATTCGCTTGTCGAGCAATGCGCGCGGTCTATTCGATTCGGCGTGCCGCGGCTCGTCGCTAATGGACGCAGTTTCATAGTAAATATTATGTAGGAGGCGACTTTCTGCGATTCGGTTCGACTCGGCTTCGCGAGCCTAGTGGACGCGAGCCTTAGGAAACATAATACATGCTGACCATAGAGTAAGTAATGTTCATTATTATGTCTAATATTTTTTTATAATTCCTTGGACTCATGCTCGTACTGGCAACATCATTCACATATGTTTTTGACATTACATTGACAGTAGAGATGTGAATTTTCTCGAAAAACATCGATTTTTGAATCGAATCGAAATCTAATAAATCGATTCACAATAAAAATCAAGATCTAAAAGATCGATTTCTGAAAATCTATTTTTTTTCGAGTTATATATCGCACCTTCGCGGCTTTGGTGCAATAAAGTCACAAAGCCAAAACTGCAAAAATGAGGTAAGTATGCCAAATTGTCTCTGAACCATGCCTATACTTGGGACAAAAAAGCATCCGCGAAAGTATCTCAAAATTCTACTAGATGGCGCAGGTGCCTTTATGGTTATAAATGCGAAAAAATGAGGAAATATATGCGAAAAAAAAATTCAAAGTCCTCTCTTGTAAAATTAAAAAATGAGCTGTTGTGACTTTGTTGCACCGAAGGTGCTATATATCCAATCATGGAAACAAAAAAGGACACCAGATTAATCAATTTTTTATCAATTTAAAACAATTCATTAGTTTTTTACAGAGTATACAAAATGAATTTTATTTCACTAATGCCCGGGCGGGCCACACCATCGGGAAACGCCGATAATATATAATAATAGTGTGGCCACGGAAAAATGTATCCACAGCCATCTATATTGTAATCTTTGAGTAATTAAAGTGCAAAATTAAATTTCTGTTTATAGTTTAGGAGTTAGCAGTGTTTGCGTAGTACATTCAACTAATTGTAAATAGTTTTATAGTTCTTTTCAAAATAGAACCTCGATTTTCAAGGTTGAAATATCGATTCACTGGATCGATTCCATACTATAAATCGATTTTTGTGATTCATAAAATCGATTCTTTGATTAATCGATCTCAGATCGCCATCCCTAATTGACAGATGTGGACACAGACAGATGACAGGTATTTTTGAATTTTTGATTTGTTTGATAGATTCATAGATAACACAGGACTTGCTATATTTTACGTAATTTTAACATAGAAGTTATGACATAAACTGGAAAACATACGTAATTTCAAGCAATGCAGAAGTTGGAACTAACGCTGGCTATAATAAAACCACACGCGGTATCGAACCCGGTAGTGCGATCTTTCATCAGAAATATTTTGAAGAATAAGTTCATTATTGTAAAAACGAAACGGCTCACTTTGGACACAGATACGGCTTGTAAATTTTACGAGGAACATGTTGGCAAGTTCTTCTATAACCGCCTTACTACCTTTATGGCTAGGTCAGTATTTTAAGTTATAAATAAAAAGTAATAGGCACAATAGAACCTGTAGACCTACCACAAAGTGCAAATTCGACAGCCCACCGCTGCGCTGCCGTCTATACGCGACACTGGCAGAATAGTCGACATCAGGTCAATTGCCAAAACGGAAAAAAAAACTGATGGTACTTCACGGTTATTCCATTTATCCACCCAAAGGTGGATAAGCGGAAACGCATGTCCGAGAATCCAACCTAAGCCTTTAAATTCCGTTTATCTAACTAGGCCGTTTTTTTTTATGGTTGGGAAATCATCAAATGACCCCTCCCGCTCTGGGTGGAGCGGAAGGGAGTGTCAGGCTCTTACTGACTAAAACCCATCCATGTTCCTTCCTTAGCCCTTTATGTTCGGGGGTAGCGGTAACCCTTTCGGACAATCCCGCACCCCCAGTCTAACTAGGCCTAGGGTGGATTCTCGGACATGCGTTTCCGGAACTTCTTAATAGCAGTCTGGAGACTGGTGCACATGGCATTAGCCGTAGGGTCTCCTCACCACTAACAACATGGCAAATGTGGGTGAACACCTCTGCCTACCTCTCAGTGAATACATATGTCTGTCGATTGGTATCAAAATTGGTCAAATCCATGATAAATTAATGGATTTGGACCGGTTTTGATACCAATCGACTCATGTAGTCTGAACCTTAACAATTTTAGTAATTACATAGCCTTACACAGTTAGCTGATCATTACTAGCACCATTCTTCCCTCTAACATTTTTAACATAATTTATTTCAGTGGCTGCATAGACCTCCATGTCCTGGGTCACATCAATGCCATTCAACTGTGGAGGCGGCTCCTAGGACCTACCAGCGTGTACAAAGGACAGTTCCAAAACCCATACTGTTTGAGAGGCATGTTCGGAATATCAGACACTAGAAATGTAGCACATGGATCAGGTAAAGTTCGATTTACAATATTTATACCTACAAAAACATTTTTTTATTACGGCAATTTCTAAGGGAAGTCTACATCCAGCAGTGGACATGTTTTGGCTGATGATGAATATTTAATGCAATATATTAATTGTCAACCATGTCAGCTCCAGTCAGTTGGAAATAATATATAGGGTGTCCCTGGAAGTATGGATCAAATCAAATAGGGGCATGGGCAAGGTCATTTCCAAACTTTTTAGCCCTGAGAATGTTGGTGATTTTTGTATGGTTCAAAAGGTAGTACTAATTTTTGTTTTTTTCAATCACTTTGCATAGTCCTCAAAGAAAAAAAAAATTTACAATGTTGTTTTAAGACCACAGGCTTCTTATAGGTTTTCCTGTAATCTAATTAGGTATAGAAATATTGTTTGTATTTTTTTCAAAATTTTAGGCTCAGTAGTTTCGGAGACAAGGGGGGAATGGTCAATTTTCGTCCATTTTGTTAAATAACTTTAATACAATTTACTTTGAAACTGAAAGAGATCCTCACAGTAAGCCCTTTTATTTGATATGTCACACAGTACAGATAGCGAAACTTTTTTTAAATTTTCTGTTTGCTCCATTAGATTCAGAGCAAATTGGCTGTGATAGACGGACGGACGGACGGACACACAAGTGATCCTATAAGGGTTCCGTTTTTTCCTTTTGAGGTACGGAACCCTAAAAAACCTATCAGGGTTGTCAATTAATTTTTTTAGAGAGCCCTGTTAGTTTTCTTTTTTAAATTGAGCACTTCGAAGTGATTGAAAAAAACTAAAAATTGGTCATTACTTTTGATCCACAAAAAAATTAACCAACATTCTCAGGGTTAAAAACTTTGAAAATGACCTTGCCCACGCCCCTATTCAATTTGATCCATACTTCCAGTGACACCCTGTATAAGGTTTTCTGTTGTCTCTTAACTCTTAGCATACAGCTGCATCTGACTAGGGTAACGTTGTAACATAAAGAACTTTTTGCTATTCCAGATTCTCAAGATTCAGCTGAAAGGGAGATAAAGTTCTTTTTCCCAGAATTCTCCTTCTACCACTGGCGTTTAGATGATGAGGAATGGTTCAGAAAGGGCCCAATCGTGTTTAATGACCACTTCTTCCAACACGTTAAGAAACTAGCTTAACTTAAACAATATTAAATATTGATGTATAAATTCAAGAATATCGATAAAAGTAGATAGTTCTGACTTTGTGATATTATATGGGAACTGAGCATGCTGCATCATTTACGATGCAAAACTAGATACAAACAGCATTAATTTATAAAATTAATTGCAGGTTTTTTAACATAGTAGGTATGTTGTCAATATATTTAATTTATCTTGTAGATAAATTCATATAATTTCTTAATTTATCTGGTTCGCTATGTAGCCTTTTCGTACGTTGAAACATGCCCCACCGCCGGCGATTAACGCGAAGCAAGCAAGTAGAGATTTTTTTTTTTTTATGAATGGGAAATCATCAAATGACCCCTCCCGCTCTGTGTGGAGCGGAAGGGAGTGTGAGACTCTTACTGACTAAAACCCATCCGAGTTCCTTCCTTAGCCCTTTACGTTCCGGGGTAGCGGTAACCCTTTCGGACAATCCCGCACCCCCGGCAGGCTTCGGCCCTGGCAGGCCCCTTCCTTTATGCTGACATCTCTTTGAGGCGCGCGTCGAACACGTACGCGCCGTCCGGCACGGGCCTGGTCCTGATCGGACGGTGAGCTACCCATTACTCTCCGTCCGCAGGCCCGCGCCTACGGTGGCCGGGAGTCGTCACGCGGCTCCCGACGCCCGGAGCGTCTCCCGCGGCGGCTGGGGTGTGAGGCTCTCTCCCTCAGCCGTTCCGCCACCTCCTTCGCTAGCATGACTGCTTCGCAGAAGGAGGTGACCGCCTCCCACTCCCTCTCGCCCCGGACCATGGCTTGAACCAGGGCCGGACGCGAGAGGTCGCCGCCGCTGTCGATCGCCTCTACGAGGGCACGGCGGTGCTCCGCCCATGCGGGGCAGACCTCCACCGTATGCTCCACCGTGTCCTCTGGGCGATCCTCGCAGTGGTGACACCCGGGCGTCTCCTCCCGCCTGATGATGTGAAGCAAGTAGAGCTAGCAACTAAAAACGAATAAGCGAGGATCGAGTGCGTGACGACTACGAGCGATTACTTGTTTGGTATACGAATGTACTACGCGAGTCTCTCAGCAAACCTTCTGCCCGCCAATCAAGTGATGTGCATTACTCCAGCTTCCTCATATGTGATAGAATAATTCTACCTATGCAAATATTTAAGGCATAATAGCTGCAATCAAAGTTCCCAGTCTTAATTTAGCTGCTACATGAACTTTGTCGATATGAGTCGTTTAGTGTGTGTTAGCTGGAGTGATGTCACCCCAGCTTCCTAATTCAATACAAGACAAACCAGTGAGGTTAGGGTTTTGGAATATAGACCGAAAAATTAAGCATAATAGCTGCACAAGGAAGGAAAAAACTGAACGATAATACTTAAAAAGTGTTGAAACTACGATCAAAAAACGTGTGTGCGTGCGTGTGTTTTCTCGAAAACTAATGAATGAGGAAGCTGGGGTGACATCACTCCAGATAACACACACTAAACGACTCATATCGACCGAAGTTTTTGTGGCAGCTAAATTAAGACTGGGAACTTTGATTGCAGCTATTATTATGCCTTAAATATTGGCATAGGTAGAATTATTCTATCACATATGAGGAAGCTGGAGTTATGCACATACTCGAGGGTCGCTGAGCGAGTACTTTCTCTGATAGCTCTTGTTGCGACAAACTAGTAGCACACCCCGGACACTCCATACAACGCTCGCAAAATAATTACCTACTACTACTACATTAAAAAATGACGTTTGTATACGTATGAATGTGTGCGTGAGGTACTTGTGTTTGCGAGCGCTCTTGTTAAAGAACTGCGACGAATACGCCGAAGTGCGGGGTGAGGTGCGGTAACTGATGTTAGTGCGGGGAAGGGAGTGTCCTTTCTGTACGTAGTACTTTAAGTATTCTGTGCTAGTAGTGAGTGAGTTCTCGCCAGAAATGTGCAGTCAGCAATCAACTGATAATATAATGTATTATTTATTTATTTATTAAAACTTTATGCACAAGTAAAAACTGTACAAATTTCTTTTACTTACACGAAACCTAGTCTTTTGTCTGTTTCTTGAGCGAGATAATCGTCGCTTCCTCGTCGGCGGTGGTACAGGTGCCATTTCACAATTTAAGTAAAGGTAAATTTTTGTATTTACCTACCTGGGGGATAGTGCTTATCTGGAAACTATGAAGCAGTCTTGCAAATATGTATCAAACAGATGTGGTATAGAATTGCTTAGTAATCATTTTTTTTGTTCGTTTAATAAACTTAATAATTTATCTATAATGTTCTGTGATAATATAAACTAGCCAGGAATACGATTGATGGAAAACGATTGATGCCTGCTTAAAGCAGAGAAGTACAGAAGCCAGCACATCAAGCTACTACAATCTGTCAAATTTCTTTAATAGATTTTCAACTTTATCGCTAAAGCATAAGGTTCAAAGTTGATTGGGAAAATTTGACAGTTTCGGGTAGCTTGATGTGCTGGCGTCTGTACCTTGGTTATTGTTAATTCTCGACAAGTCTTTATGATCTACATTGGTGTGAGCAGGACAGTCTACTACTATTGTGAACACACAATGCATTAATTCGGCGCTTCGCAGTCCGTTGCTGGACTCACCCTCCAACCACAAAACCTTTCGTCTCATAAGTTGGTTATAAAGCGAAGTGAAGGCTGGTTTTAGTCTTATGCTGACGGCACGCGCACCGTCAGCGCTGATGGCCGAGATATATGAACTTCTGGGAAGCGTTTTTGAATAACGCGTAGCTATCAGCGCGCACGGTGGTCAGCGCTAATAGCTACGCGGCCGTACGCGTCGCGTGTTAGCTGTCGGCGCCGACGATCGCACGAGCGCCTCTGCTTTCAGGGAGCGTTCTAGTGTCGAGCGGAGCGGACGGTGTGATACTTCCTGGCCGCGCCACAGTGGAAAATTAAAGTAATACGTTTCTAGATAAATTGTACCCTTTATGTACTTCAGGGTACATGTAGTGAAAAAAATTGTACCTCAAAGAATAATGAAATATAATGAAGTTTAGGTGGCGCGGCTGGGAAGTATACTTCCTGGCCGCGCCACCACGGATTTTGTAAGCTATTAGGCGTACCCGGACATATGTAGTGTACACTAAAGAATTGTACCAAAATTGTTCTTTTCCGTACGCTATAAAGAGATTCGAAAGTTTAATTACTTTAGAAATTATAGCCTTGTGTTGGTGGCGCGGCCAGGAAGTAAACTTCCCAGCCGCGCCACCAAGTTTTATTGGGCGTACCCGGATATAGTGTACGCTAAAGAATTGTACCAAAATTGTTCTTTTCCGTACGCTATAAAGAGATTCGAAAATTTTATTACTTTAGAAATTATAGCTTTGTGTTGGTGGCGCGGCCAGGAAGTATACTTCCCAGCCGCGCCACCAAGTTTTATTAGGCGTACCCTGACATAGTATATACTAAAGAATTGTACGCATTATGTACTACCCAAAAACATAGTAATATTACGGAAGGCTGTAATATATTAAGAGAAAACATCAAAACAAGCTTCAGCGCATAAGCAGACTTGCTGATCTTTGTACCTACTAGATGTGGCCTCCAAATTAGAAGTAGGTACTGGAATTATCTCTGTGGGATGGTTGTATAACTTGCATAGAAGGGCGAGAAATAAGCAATCGATGTGCACAACAAGAGGAATTGACCTTCAGGAAGAAGATAAGAACTTGGTAGGTACTTAGGTATTAGGGACGGTCAGCAACGCTAATCGTTAACACTGTTACTTTTACGTTTCAATAATTATGATTTCAAAAACTGAAATGTTGATCCACTTCGTCGTTAATTATACGAACCTACAGTACCTACATATGTATATTATGTAATTTAAAAAAGTTTATGTAAAAAAAAATTGTGGCGCTCGCTATAAGTCTGAACCTGTTTTATTTATACAGGGTGTTACAGAAAGGGTATATCAATACAAACGGGTTGAAGAGTGTATCAGGTCTAGAATCTCTGTACAAAATTTCAGCTCAAAAGCAGTAACTTTGAAAATGCTTAATATTTTTTTATTTCGATAGTTTATTAAATTTAAATCATAACAAACGTGTCACCGCACTACGAGGGTCATTATCCATTATCTGTAGTGTGTCTGTGCGCCTAGTAAACGCACATCACGCCGCCGCGCGCCAGTGCAGCACCGTGATGTCGAAATAAAAAAATATTAAGCATTTTCAAAGTTAATGCTTTTGAGCTGAAATTTTGTACAGAGATTCTAGACCAGATACACTCTTCAACCCGTTTGTATTGATATACCCTTTCCGTAACAACCTGTATAAGTAAAGGCCTCCAAAAGTTACTTGACATTTTTCTACTTCAGCTGTGATTCCATGCCACATTATGATTTAAAATACAAAAATAACCAGGTAATCCTGAGGGATTACAAGTAATAAAAAAGTTCTAGTGTAGGTACAGTTCACACATTTGGACCTAGATTTTAAAATAATCATAATTTCGTGTCACAGCTGCAGTGTAAAAATGTCAACTAACTTTTGGAGGTCTGTACTTATACAGGGTGAAATTGAATTCATGGGCATCCTTTTAAGGGGTCATTGTAATCATCATTTTGAACAACTTTTACTATGTGACCAAACCTGAAATCGAGAAAAAAAATCAGCTCTTCCCTACATTTTGACGAGTTATGTGAACATAAATGGAAGGAACAGCTGTTTTTTTTTTTCGCGAGTTTAGTGGTACTCCCATAGTAAAAGTTGTTCATAATGATGATTACAATGACCCTTTAAAAGGATGCCCATGAATTCAATTTCACCCTGTATAAATAAAACAGGTTCAGACTATAGCGAGCGCCACAATATTTATTTATCATAAACTTTTTAAAATTACATAATATATGTAGGTACAGACGCCAGCACATCAACCTACTACAATCGGTCAAATTTCTTTAATAGATTTTCAACTTTATCACTAAATCATAAGGTTCAAAGTTGATTGGGAAAATCTGACAGTTTCGGGTAGGTTGATGTGCTGGCGTCTGTACAATTAACGACGAAGTGGATCAACATTTCAGTTTTTGAAATCATAATTATTGACACGTAAAAGTAACAGTGTTAACGATTTGCGTTGCTGACCGTGCCTAATACCTAAGTACCTACCAAGTTCTTATCTTCTTCCTGAAGGTCAATTCCTCTTGTTATGCACATCGATTGCTTATTTCTCGCCCTTCTATGCAAGTTATACAACCATCCCACAGATATAATTCCAGTACTTACTTCTAATTTGAAGGCCACATCTAGTAGGTACAAAGATCAGCAAGTCTGCTTATGCGCTGAAGCTTGTTTTGATGTTTTCTCTTAATATATTACAGCCTTCCGTAATATTATTATGTTTTTGGGTAGTACATAATGCGTACAATTCTTTAGTATATACTATGTCAGGGTACGCCTAATAAAACTTGGTGGCGCGGCTGGGAAGTATACTTCCTGGCCGCGCCACCAACACAAAGCTATAATTTCTAAAGTAATAAAATTTTCGAATCTCTTTATAGCGTACGGAAAAGAACAATTTTGGTACAATTCTTTAGCGTACACTATAACCGGGTACGCCCAATAAAACTTGGTGGCGCGGCTGGGAAGTATACTTCCTGGCCGCGCCACCAACACAAGGCTATAATTTCTAAAGTAATTAAACTTTCGAATCTCTTTATAGCGTACGGAAAAGAACAATTTTGGTACAATTCTTTAGTGTACACTATGTCCGGGTACGCCTAATAGCTTACAAAATCCGTGGTGGCGCGGCCAGGAAGTATACTTCCCAGCCGCGCCACCTAAACTTCATTATATTTCATTATTCTTTGAGGTACAATTTTTTTCACTACATGTACCCTGAAGTACATAAAGGGTACAATTTATCTAGAAACGTGTTACTTTAATTTTCCACTGTGGCGCGGCCAGGAAGTATCACACAGCGGACGTCGTCAGCGCGTACAGTCATGGCCAATCTATAGAATATAGGCACGATTCGTAAGCTGCAATGGACCAGTTTATCCTGTATCTTTGCCAGTAATTCGTCAAAAGTTCTAGTTGACATTCGAAAGTAATTAAAGAATTTACTTTCGTCAGTCTTCAAAGTGCCATATAACAAGACAAAGTCCCCTGCAACGGCTCTCTGCTCAATTAATGGATGAACATGGAGTCTTCGTCGTCGCTGGTTTTTATTTTTTGGCATAGATAGTACAAAGCAGCAATAATTAATACACTCCGCATTTTAGTCGTCGTCTATACAGTAAGGCGGTCAGTACGATACTAAAACGAGCCACGCTGAGCCTCAACTCTGACAAACTACGCGCTGAGCTATGAGCGCTGACGGTGAGCGTGAGACTAAAATCAGCCTCCAAATTTCACACAAATCGGTTCAGTAGTTTAGGCGTGAAGAAAAGACAGACAGACAGACAGAGTTACTTTCGCATTTATAATATTAGTTTGGATATCTGGTATAATCCAAACCCAAGTTATGAGGGTTCAAAAAAACGACTAAGCGCTTCGAGAAAAGGTAGCTAGTGCCCTTGCGCTACACTTGGCTCGTATTGGCGGGGGCACTATCGTGCCCCCAGATGTGTTTTATAATTTATTTTCGGTAATTTTCTTTGTACAAAAATAAACATTATTATATATGCAAAACTTCTTGTAGGTGTAACTATTTTTGGCTTAAATCTAAGAAAAACATATGTGGAGGTTCCAACAAAATTTTAATGAAAAGATAAACTAATTATAACGCCTACAACTAGGTGAAATCAACGTGCTCCAGATTACATGCAAAATTTCTTCTAGGTATAACTTTTTTGTGGTTTATCGAAAAAATATAAGAAAAACATATGTTGAGGTACGAATGAGGTACTAAATCTTAAGGAAAATATGAACTAATTATAACGCCTACAACTAGGTTAAACCGGTAATTCTTTTTTTAACCGACGAAAAAACGGAGGAGGTTCTCAATTCGATGCGTATACTTATATATATTTTTTTATGTATGATCACACATAACTTTTTACAGAGCAGTCCGATTTTGATAATTATTTTTTTATCGGAAAGCCTCCCGAAGTTGGTCCCATATACATTTGGAAAAAAAATCCAACCCTAAGGGGTAGGAAAACAGGGGATGATTGATTGTTCACTCAATGATTGTAACGTATGACCTCGCATAACTTGAGTAGTCCGATTTTGATAATTCTTTTTTTATTGGATGGGGCATACCTCGAAGTTAGTCCCATATAAATTTGGAAAAAATACCCTACCCTAAGGGTGGGAAAATAGGGGTGATTTATTGTTCGTTCACAGATTTTAATGCTGAGCTGTGTATAACATTTAAATAAAAAGGCCTACCCATGTTGGTGTATAAAGCCTGTTTTTTTTAAGTATTTTATTATACAACAAATATTAGTTAAAGTAGGATTATACAGGGTGTTACGGAAAGGGCATATCAATACAAAAGGGTTGAAGATTCAAAATTCAGCTCAAAAGCAGTAACTTTGAAAATGCTTAATATATTTTTATTTCGATAGTTTATTAATTTGAAATCATAACAAACGTGTCACCGCACTACGAGGGTCATTATCCGTTATCTGTAGTGTGTCTGTGCGCCTAGTACACGCACATCACGCCGCCGTGCGCCAGTGCAGCGCCGTGATGTCGAAATTAAAAAAAATATTAAGCATTTTCAAAGTTAATGCTTTTGAGCTGAAATTTTGTACAGAGATTCTAGACCAGATACACTCTTCAACCCGTTTGTATTGATATACCCTTTCTGTAACACCCTGTATAACAGTTACTAGCTAAAGTAAGGTAGGTAGCTATTTTAAAAGTAATCAAAAATTAAGCATGTAGTAATTAGTAAATTATAGCCTCAAAAAATTGTAAAATAAAAACTTTTTAACAAAAAAATTAAACCTCCGAAAAAACTGAAAAGCAAAAAATAATAAACCTTTTTTATTTGACCTTAATAAATAAGTTCTTAAACGAATGTAAGTATACCTAAGTAATTTTGAATCGGCGCCAAACAATCAATGAACAAAGATCACTAAATTACCTTAAATTTAGAGAAATAACTAAATCAAATTAACAATGCAACATGAAATCTTCAGCGATAAACATTAACATTTCAAACAAAAAATGCGCTCTCCGCACGACCACTCGCAACGATATTAATTTGCTTGTTTGGCGCCGACTCAAAATTACTTAGGTATACTTACATTAGTTTAAGAACTTATTTATTAGGGTTAAATAAAAAAGGTTATTATTTTTTGCTTTACAGTTTTTTCGGAGGTTTAACTACTACCTCTTTCATTATTCAAAGCTAAATGTCTTAAGTTCTCATTACCAAAAGTGGATCTGAATTTAAAACTTGATGGCAAATAAAAACTAGATGCTGTTACGGAAACTGCATTACTAGGAATAGATTCAAAATTACAATGGGGCGCACACATTAGAGCTCTTTCAGGTAGATTAAGTTCAGCTGGATATGCAGTAAGAAAAATAAGGCAGTTGATAGATATAGCCACAGCTAGGTTAGTATACTTTGCTTATTTCCACAGTATTATGTCTTATGGTGTTGTGCTGTGGTGATTGGCAGCTGATGTAGGTTCAATTTTCATTTTACAAAAGGGCAATCCGCGCAGTCTACAAAATGGGTCCTCGAGTCTCTTAGAAACAATTTCAAAGAAATTCATATATAACTCTGCCTTCTTATATTTTAGAAAGTATTTTGTATGTTCGCAAAAACTTGGGACTTTTCAAAATAAGATTTCTATAATATAAATACACGTGGTAAAAATGAAATTGTGATACCTAAATTTAGATTAACTAAGACTAGTAAGTAATTTCTTGTAAACAGCATCCGTTTTTATAACAAATTGCCAAAGCCGGTTACAGAACTTAGTGATGGAAAGTTCAAAATCCTCCATCAAACGTGTCCTTATCAGTTACGTTGAAGACAAGTTACTTTGGAAATAATTCCTTCTGCACATGTGGCTTCCCTGGCACCTCATTAACGGCATAACTACGTAAATGTCTATTAACTGCTCTCAAATTAAGATGTTTATTTTTTATTTCTTTGTACATACTTCTTTGACATAATCTTTTTACATAAAAATTAAAATTGTAAATAATGTCAAATAGACATTATTTACAATTTTAATTTTTCACCTCTTTATTAGTGGTTGTAATGGCAATCATATTACTAGACTTTTAGATCTGTAGACCATTTTTATTTTATCAAGTACCTGGTACTTGTTGACAGGCCTACGCTGTCCTCCCATACCTACTGTAATTTGAAAACATTGTAAAAGCCAATTATTTTTAAAAGAGTAACAGTGGAGCTTCTTGCCGGTTCTTCTCCATAGGAAACGACCAATTGGAACCGCGCACCTAGCTTCTGACGTTTCATAAGTGCCCATGTCGGTTTATGTGAAACAAAATATTTTGATTTTGATTTTTTAAAGAAATGCACCAAAATCACAAATATTGTTGTAATTAAATCACCAAAAAAAGTTATAGAAACACTGTAAATCATACAACCGTATCTAATTATGTTAGTTACAACAACTAATAACATACAATAATATAATTAATACTAACATACAATACAGCCAGATTAACTTAACTGAACGACTTAACGATAATTTTGAGACATCATACAACATGACATAACATACAATTTAGATTTGGCTAGGACGGAAATTAACACTGGGCTTGTACAGTCAGATCAATATAACAACAAGCAAGGATTGTACACCTCATATTTGATTCTTGTTCTTTCAGAAATGGTTTTTTCTAATAATTTTTGTATTTAATTGTGATTGTGAACATACATCAATTAACAACTAAGTGTAGACATCATTTGTATTGCTATAAATTTTTTCTTAATAAAAAAAATACATACAACACCAGAAACTGCTTAATTGATTAACTGTTTCACATTCGTAACGCAAAGTTTGTTTTTAGGTATTTACTGATCCAACTGCACTATATACTGCCCTGTTGATCACCACAAATTTACAAGTAGTAACTCTGAGCAAGCTCCGGCGACTCACTCTCCTATTTTTACAAACACCTTGGGTCGGGAAAATACTTTGATTCCTTCCTCAAGCTTTGCTAACTGCTTTTCTAGATCCATTTTTCTGTTACGCATTTTCAGCGTGTCTGTTTTTACTGGCAATTTGTTCAGTTCACTTACTAACTCTGCAAAACCTGAAAAAAAAAAAACAACAATAAGGGGACTTACAACTGAACTTCGACAAACTTTAATACGACAAGATTTTAATTCGACACTACGGAACTCCGACACGTCTTTATTTCGACAATACTTTAGTTCGACATACCTTAAGTCCGGCACTACTGTACTCCGATGAAGCGTTTCGTCGACACACGTGACTTAACTAGGAAACGATGCGACTTCGACGACATGCTTCTTCGACAACTATGGTAGTCCGACATGAGTCAATTTCGTTCCCTAATGTCGCAGAATAATTTCGTAGTAGCATCGTGTCTCAGATATATAACGTCGAAGTAAGATATTGTCGATGTACAGCATGCCGGAGTAGAGTACGTCGAAATTGACTTATGTCGGACTACCATAGTTGTCGAAGAAGCATGTCGTCGAAGTCGCATCGTTTCCTAGTTAAGTCATGTCGAATAAACGCTTTATCGGAGTACAGTAGTGTCGGACTTAAAGTATTTCGAACTAAAGTATTGTCGAAATGAAGAGGTGTCGGAGTTCCGTAGTGTCGAATTAAAATCTTATCGTATTAAAATTTGTCGAAGTTCAGTTGGTAAGGTAAATAAAAAGGTGACGTGAAAGATAAAATACCAATACCATGTGATAGAGGTGAAAACCTCAGAAAAAGAAATTGTATCCTAAGAGTAAAACAGTGTGAACCGGCGCCGGCTGATTCAGATATGAACTTGTCCGCGCTTACTGCTGATTTGGCTATAAGTATGAAGACCGCCTGCGCCGACGAGGGTTGACAACCAGCGCTCGGCGGCGGCGCCGAGAACCGCTGGTACATAGGCGCCGGCTATCAGCGTTCTACATGAATACACCTGTACATAGTTTTTAATACCATCTATTCAAATGTATCAGGTATTGGTATATTCATGTAGAGTGCTGGCAACCGGCGCCGATATCCCAGCGCTTGCTGGCGCAGACATCGCCCTGGTTGTCAACGCTGGTCAGCGCAGGCAGTTTTCATACATTTTGCTAAATCGAATCGGCGCTGATTAATCAGATAGGATCTCGGCATCGGCGCTTATCGGCGATAGTTCGCGCTGATTTAGCAAAAAATATGAAACCTGCTTGCGCCGTTCAGGGTTGACAACCGCCGAGAATCGCAGGCATATCGGCGCCAGTTACCGTTCTACATGAATACACCCTATGAATGATGGGATTTTATATCCAAAAGAGGTAAGTAGAGATGCAATGCTGTTTTCCCTAAAGGTTGCTGTTGTATATTTAACGTAGGTACTTGTCAAATCTTATTGTAATAATAAGATTGACTAAGTAGTGGGTAGGTGAGTTTTCTTCAGTTGACTTATATACTGTTTTTGCTACCAAGCTCAATAAACGTATTTACCGAAATACAGTGTTTTAATGGACATAATAGTGGCGACGAAGGTTAAACATACACTATGGAGCGTAAATTAGTGAAATTTCATGAATTCAGTGTGAAAAATGACAATTGGGACAGTTACATAACTCGGCTAAATTATTGTTTTGAAGCAAGTGGAATCACCGATGATTCACTAAAAAAAGCTAACTTTTTTACGGTTTGTGGTGCTGAGGTGTTCGAGACCCTTCTCGCGCTAATCACTCCACAGAAATCCAGTGATGTGACTTTTGCTGAAGTGACAAACATTTTGACCAAACATTATTGTCCGAAGCCTAACGAAATATCAGTTTCTTACAAGTTTTACAAATGTGATCAATCTGTGGGTGAATCGGCGTCAGAATATATCGCTCAGCTGAGGAAAATCAGTACCAACTGTAATTTCCCAAATCTGGAACGCATGTTGCGTGACAGGTTGGTGTGTGGCATGAGCGATCGCAAGCTGCAGTACGAGTTGTTGAAGAGGGACAATTTGCAATACCAAGACGTTGTGGATGCCATGGTGTCAGCCGAGACCGCGGGGAAGGATGCGCGTATGATGCACGCCAGCGAACAGGCGACGACGCCGTCGCTCAACGCCGAGGTGTGTCCGCCGTCTGCTGGGGAACCAATGGATGTGAACGCAATGAAGGTCAAACCGAACATTCGTCTCTGCTACCGATGCGGCGATCGTCATGGTGGAGAATGCCGTTTTGTAAACGCGGTGTGCCGGTATTGTAAGAAGAAGGGGCATATCGAGAAGATCTGCACTGCTAAGAAGAAAAATAACCCTGGTAAAGTGAACTACGCCGGTGACGACGAGTCGGATGCGCAACTGAACGGAATCTACAAAGTGGAGGGTACACACTCGCACGTGCCTGCATACAAGCTGCGTGTGTCGCTGGACGGCGTGCTCGTTGACATGGAAGTCGACTCCGGCGCCGCGTTCTCGCTGATCAACGAGCGCACGTGGGACCGTTTGCTGCCGCGCGCCGCGCCGCAGCCGCTACGCACAAGATTACGCACGTGGAACGACTCGCGAGTGTCGGTCATCGGCCAAGCGACAGTGACGGTACAATATAAGGACATTAAGCGCGAGCTGACTGTAGTGGTAGCTAGGGGCTCAGGGCCAAATCTGATAGGTCGTGATTGGTTTGAGGCTCTTCAAATATTAGTAAGTGTTAATAAAATTGCTAACATCGATATGTCTGAAATTGATGAGGTGTTAGCGAAGTATAGGGAGGTTTTCAAGGACGAACTTGGTACCTACCGGGGAAATCCTGTCAAGATTCAGTTAAAACCGAATGCGTGCCCCAAGTTTTTAAAAGCGCGGCCAGTACCCTACGCTATTAAAGATAGGGTTGAAAAAGAAATTGACCGTTTAGTAGGTGAAAATGTTTTGCGGCCCGTATCATTTTCAGACTGGGCGACACCGGTTGTACCGATTATCAAAAAGAACGGTGATATTCGCCTCTGCGGCGATTACCGTAGCACGGTCAATCAGGCTACTGAGTCTGACACATACCCAATGCCTACTGCTAGTGAGGTTTTCGCAACAGTATCTGGGGGTAAATTCTACACCACACTAGATCTAGATAGAGCATATACACAGGTGGTAGTCACGGACGACACAGCACGACTCTTAACATTAAATACATGCAAGGGCTTGTACACAGTACACAGGTTAGCATTCGGTGTGAAGGCTTGTCCGGGCATTTTCCAGCGATTGATGACTGCATTGCTAGCTGGAGTGTCCGGCGTGGCTGTACTGATTGATGACGTCATCATCAGTGGTCGCACTATGCCGGAGATGACACAGCGTCTTGACATAGTGCTGAAGCGAATAGAGAAGGCGGGTTTGCGTCTCAATATGAATAAATGTAAGTTCGCTAAGGAGCGAGTGGAATTTTTAGGTTTTGTCATCGATGCCGACGGAATCCATCCGGCACCAAGTAAAGTGGAGTCGATACTTAATACACCGGAACCTAAAAATGTTCAACAGCTACAAGCATTTTTAGGTCTATACAACTTTTATGAACGGTTTGTACCTCATAAGGCGACTGTTCTAGAGCCCCTACACAGATTGCTCGACAAATCCCAGGAGTGGGTATGGACAGATCGAGAGCAGAACAGTTTTAATACTGCTAAGCAACTTTTATCTTGCGAGATAACGCTGGTTCATTATGATTTGAATAAGTCATTGGTTCTAACCTGTGACAGTTCGGAATATGGAGCGGGCGCAGTCTTGTCTCACGTTATGGACGACGGACAAGAACGTCCTATTGCCATGGGCTCTAGGACCCTGCATACGCATGAAAGACGCTACTCACAGCTCGATAAAGAAGCGACTGCTATAATGTTCGGTGTTAGGAAATTCCACAATTATTTAATGGGCAGGTCATTTATGATAGTAACTGATCATAAACCACTGCTAGGTATTTTTGACCCAAAACGACCTATCTCCAATGTTTTGTCACCTCGTCTAACTAGAATGGCTTTGATACTTACTTCTTACAGTTATGACATAACATACAAGCCAGGACCACAGATAGGTCACGCTGACGGGTTAAGTCGCTGGCCACAGCCTGTCCCTGAGCAACCGGAGCCACAGCTACATGAAATATTACTTATGGCGGAAGCTCCTGAAGATTTTCCTGTTGATGTGGACAAAATAGCATACGCTACAAAGCGTGACAAAATCCTCAATCGGGTAAATCATCATATTTTGTGTGGCTGGCCAGCTAAGGTATCAGACGATCAGCTACGTCCATACTGGCTGCATCGTACCGAACTGTCGGTGCATGAGGATTGTGTCCTCCTAGGCTGTCGCGTGGTGGTACCATCATCACTACGTGATACTGTTCTGCGCGCTTTACATAAAGCACACAGTGGCATTGTCCAAACAAAAGCACTGGCCAGAAGTTATGTATGGTGGCCACAACTGAATGATGACATTGAATCTTTAGTTCAAAACTGCAATAAATGTTTAGAAAGCAGGCACATGCCACCAAAAACAAGTTACGAGTGGGTTAAGCCAGCAAAACCTTGGTCTAGGCTAAATATTGATTTCGCAGGACCATACCAAAATAAAACATTTCTGATAATTGTTGATGCATATTCGAAATGGCCTGAAGTGTTTATTGTTAACAATATGACTTCAGCTACTGTAATTAGGCATTTGAGAATGATTTTTGCTATTCATGGACTGTGTGAGACCTTGGTTTCTGATAACGGCACAGCTTTTGTTTCGTCTGAGATGAAACAATTCTTAGATGCTAATAAAATAAAACACATTAAGTCAGCACCTTTTCACCCTGCCACCAATGGCCTGGCAGAACGTATGGTACAAACTGTAAAAGATAAACTGCGCAAAATGGATGGTATGTCCTGGGAAATTAAAATTCCGAACATGCTCTTGGGACTTAGAGCTACACCATGTACGTCGACTAACAAAAGCCCTGCAGAGCTTCTATTCAACAGAAGAATTCGAACATTATTAGACACTATTAATCCACATGACAAACAGCGTAAAAATCGGGAAGATCAAGTAGAACGGAATAGTAATAAGAAGAACAGACAGACAGACGTAGGACAAAAAGTTATGTACAGAAATTTCAGTAGTGGACCACGTTGGTTACCAGGTATTGTGATAAATAAAGAAGGTCCATCTAGCTATCAAGTTGAAACTAGGGATGGAACAGTGGTCAACAGACATATAGACCAATTATTTAAACAACACACACAAGACACAGTAACGGAGCAAGGAAAAGAGGAACAAGATAGGAACAGGGAAATGGTACCGGGGGAACATACTAATGGGGATGGAGATCAGGTAATGGAAGATATACCTTCTAGTCAGGATAGTGACCAAATTATCGAAATACCAAGTTCAGATAAATGGGCCGAAATGTTAGGTATACCGTCAGAGTCCGAATCTAGTTTTTCTGGTGGTAAAATTAAAACTAAGAT
Organism: Amphipoea lucens; assembly: GCA_947508005.1. Classification (NCBI taxonomy): domain Eukaryota; kingdom Metazoa; phylum Arthropoda; class Insecta; order Lepidoptera; family Noctuidae; genus Amphipoea; species Amphipoea lucens. The sequence goes on from OX382374.1 coordinate 19,804,654, forward strand.
ATCTGCTCACCACGGCAAGACTCCTTATACTAGATCAACCAGTGATTGTAACTTTATGTTGTAAGCATTTTAGTTGTGTTCAATTATTTCTATAATGATTAGACATGTTGTTTTTTCTATATATATTTAATTTGTAATATGCCTGGAGGTTGTAACTAACTTAAGAAAATTGTGTTAAGTATTTAAGTATTGTTTTCTATTTTTGTTTATATATGGTTCACATACTTGGGGAAAAGGTATGTTGTATATTTAACGTAGGTACTTGTCAAATCTTATTGTAATAATAAGATTGACTAAGTAGTGGGTAGGTGAGTTTTCTTCAGTTGACTTATATACTGTTTTTGCTACCAAGCTCAATAAACGTATTTACCGAAATACAGTGTTTTAATGGACATAATAGTTGCCAACAAGGCTACTAAGGTCCCATGTAAATATGATGGTAGTTTTAAAGTCAAGTGTCTTACTATTCCTAAGCATTCGTAGTGTCTCCTTGCGCTCGGTGTCCGGCAGTGTGACGTGCCCGTGCGGACACATGGAGTGGTCATCGTCGGCCCTCACGCCCTCTGCCTCCTTCGGCCCTTGTTCCTTGCGCTCACGTAGGTATTTAGGTATCACGCCCTTCTGGTAACCTGGAAATAACAAGTGGTACTTGGTAGGTTTATTGATTAGATTTTGAAAACAAAGAATTATTTCTAAGAGCAAACAGTTGTAAGTTTGCTTGAATATAAAGATAGACTGGGCAGTAAGGATCAAAGAGTAAGGGATTATGCATTACCAGCTGTTTACTAACATCATCAATCAAATGTATCCACAAGTTTGTGGGGACTGTAAACTATCTCATCATTCTACTGCAGGGCAACGCCTCCCCCCATGATCTGACCAGCAATTTTGGGATAATGTGGACAATTTGAAGGTTTTTACCTACCAAGTGATTACTATTGTGTCAACATGACTAAATAAATCTTTAGAGCAATAAAATTATGCAGAAGTGACTAGATCCAAAAACCTTACAACTTATAATCATCTACCAAGACTTTTCCTTTATGATTGCAGCTGAATAGTTAATAAAGTTCCAGGTATAGATAAGTGTATAATTATATTAACCTGATGGTAAGTAAGGGTCCCGGGTGTCTTTTCTCTCTAAAATGGAGTTTAACCGGCTGCGATTTCTATCAATTTCTATTAGATCATCACCAGTCCGGCGGGGAGCCTGCGGTGGAGGGGGGCTTTTGTGACGTCCGGTGTCTCCACTGGCCTTCAAATTAGTTTCGGAATCATCATTCTCTTTTCTAGGATATAACATGGTTAACTTTGTGCTCTCAGTGAGTTTCTGTGAAAGATTAGACTCAATGGTTTGACAAGCAATATCTCTGAGACGACCTGATGATTCATTTGACTTTACTTCCTCGTCAGCGCAGTCTTCCACTACTTTCTGTCTCAACTCTTTTCTTTTGAGAAACTCTGCCATGTCGCCTTTTTTTATCTTTATGTCTGTCGCTTTTTTGCGAGTGCTGGTAGAGCTAGTCTTTGCAACATTGAGTGAGATCTTCCCACTCTTGTTAGAAGGTGAAGACTTCACTTGGCCGAGGAAGCTCCCGGACGCGACGGGGTTGGTCAACCGCGGCGGGTGGACATTTTTCGTGTTATATTTTGGTTCTTTAGGAGATTTCTGACTCTGTATGTATTTTAGTTGTTTCATGTTTTCTCTGATGAAATTCTTTTTTTGTTCTTTCTCTAAAAAATAATTTGACATCTTAGAAGCAGTAAAGTCAATTCATTTGTATAGTACAGACTGAAGATATTAGTCATGCAAACTTGAAATACACGAGAATAAATTTTATAAGGCACTTATAGCAAAAAATAAAAGATAAAGATGCACCACAAAACTGTAAGATCATAGCCTGAAGACTTCGCAGCTTCAAATTCTTGTTCTGTTGACTGATAGCCATGACAGTTTGTGTTTTATAAAAGAAGTCACTCAGTAATTTCCGTAATTTTATTTAGTAACATTAGCGACGTCACAACAAATAAAACTGATGGCCATGACAACAGCTCATATGTATTTAGAGTAAAAATCAAATGTAACGGAACTACTCACTTGGTTCGGGGAAGATGCCCTTCAAAGTATACATTGTTATTATCAAACGTTAACAAAATCTAAACAAACAAAATATACACTCATTATTTAGCGTTCGATGTAAAGCACACTTTTATCTAATTGATGTAAACGTTCATCCTTCTACACTATATATATTTTCAAGATAAAAATAATTCAATGATTTTTTGTAATTTGCGCTCGGTTTTTGTCACTTTTTCAAACAACTGCATTAATATTGTCTATGGTCGAGTTTTGTTTCTGGCCACTTTTTGTTTTCATTTACAACTTTGTATTTAAAAATAACAATATCAACATCCACTATTAGCGTGAAATCAACTAAAATAAAATGACTGTGCTTATTGAATTACCTTGGTAGATAATCCTTTAGCTATCAATAAGCCGCTCATACATCAGATAAAATAAGATAAAATAATGATGAATTGTTTTGTAAAAGACAACCGATATGCAAATAATGTTTTTTTTCCCTCTCACTGAGAGGAGGCCTGTGTCCCAGTAGTGGGAACATTATCTGTGAACATTATAGGCTGATTATGTGTGTGTGTGTGTAATGATTTAATATTGTGTTTACGAGAGTGGCGGGCAGCGTGGTAGTGATGATAGCAGAGCAGCAAGCGGAGCAGGCAGCGATTTGTTAATTAATCTAAGGGCATTATTACACCTCCGTGGCGGAAATAATTGTGGAAAACCTCCGAACAAATTCCACTAATAAACATTACTACATTATATCGCAATTCGAGAAGCTAAACATCGAGAGTCAGTTGAATTCAAGTTGAATCGGAGCAAAATATCGTCGCTCTTGACTTAGTAAATACAGAATAGGTCTGCTTCGGACCTCTTAAGTCGCGTCCCCACTAGGGCCACGCGGCTCCGTGAGGCCGATTATAATGGGGACGCGTTAGAATCTCGCTAGGCTTTGAGGCCGCACGGCCCGTAGTGGGGACGCGCCTTTAGATGAGGTTTTCCGTTTAATCAACATCCATTTTACAAAAAAATAATAAGTTTCAATTTATGAACTTGTCGACTGCCACAGAAACGTGCGAAACAAACGCGGCACCGCAATAAAATAGAGGGCTGAGCGCGGAGGTGTAACCGGCTTCCGAGCAGATCGGCAAAATCACGCGGGAAAATGTTAGAATCATAATCAAATTTGTGCGTTAAGGCGCGTCTCCACTAGGCCCGCGCGGCCTTTTGGGGCCTCGAGGCCCGGCCTCGCGAGGCTGCTGTTTTTTGCAACGCGTCTTCTTTATAAGAGCCTCGCGGCCCACCTTGCGGTGTTTCTTTCGAGATGTACGAAGAAGACGATGTGCTTCAGCAGCATTTATAGTAATAAGCATGTAGAAATCTCCATCAGGGCATCATTTCATTTTGATTTTATTTAAATAATATCAACTCAGACAGTCCCACAACACCGATAAAAATCAATTAATAAAAGAGTTTAATCGTCAGTCCACTCCATTTTGGCGCGAATACAAACACAACTCGGTGTAGCGGCGGTTAAAAGCGCACTGACCGGCCGCGCGGCCCTTCCCGACTAGCCAGAGCGCGGCTTCCTTTCAAGTAGACCGACAACCGGCGGGTCGAGACAGGCCGGCCGCGCGGCCAGGCTCAGGTCTCGCTCTCGTCCACACTCATAAGGCTCGGCCGAGCGGCTTAGGCCTCACGGAGCCGCGCGCCCTAGGACGCGCCTTTAGAACAGGCACGCAGTTTCACTTGTCGTACAACGCGGACAAGCCATGGCGAAACTACTGCGGTTTAGAATTTGAGTATGTTTTTCATAAATTAACTTGGGCACAAGCTACTCTTCTCTTCTCATTCGTATGGGGGGCCTCGGCGTCCGAAAAATTTCTAGGCCTTTATATCCTCGGTTCACGGCACCGATAAATTAATCGGGAAAATCCTAGCTTCCACACTGATTAATTCTGATGTGTCGTGTTTCACCGAGGTTATGGATGCCTGGAGACTCGCTTGTCCGAATACAGATTCACCCGACAATCCATCTTCCCAGAGACTGTAGGATGAGCCGCTCTGCAGAGTAGTACAGAACAATTTACTTGACTCGTCTGCTACTACTGCGGAACGTGCGCGCCTGCTGGCTGTGGGTAGGTGGGGGTCGGGTCTTTGGCTTCATGCACTACCTTCTTCGAACATAGGCACTTTGTTCGACGACACTGCTTTTCGCCTCGCTGCTTCCCTGCGATTAGGCACTCCTTGCTGTTCTCCTCATCGCTGTCACTGTGGCGAAGATGTCAATGGCGTTCCAGTTGTATTAGAACCCAATGGCTTGGCACGCGACGATGGCAAGAGACCGGACGGTATGCCTTTATTTCCATGGAAGGTGGGTAGGCCTTTAGTATGGGACGCAAGTGTCGATACTCTTGCGCCATCCCATCTTCCTGGCCCGGCATGCTGTACTGGCGCTGCTGCTGCGGCTGCGGAAAACCCCAAGCGGCGAAAATATAATAACCTTATCGGAAATTATATTTTGGAGCCGTTGAGGGTTGAAACCCTCGGGCCGTGGGGTCCGAGTGCTCATGGTCTTTTTAAGGAAATTTCAAAACAGCTGGATGACACTTCCTGTGACCCAAGGGCTGGCTTTTACCTTGGCTCAAGGCTAAGCATTGCCATACAACATGGTAATGCCCATGGTAATGCCGCCAGTCTCTTGGATACATAACCAGTCGACAGCGATGCGGATGAATTTTTTTTTTGTTTCTGTATAGTTTTAGTTAGGTTAGGTTAATTTGTTATTTTTATTAATTAATTAGGTATTAGTTATTATTTGCTTATAGATCTTTAAACATAGTAAGGAAACCGACGTTTCCTAGAACCGAAAATTCGAATACATCCGACATTCACCAACTAAATTAAGACTCAACCAATCAATCAACTCAGCCTATCGCAGTCCACTGCTGGACATAGGCCTCTCCCAGACTGCGCCACAGCACCCTGTCCTCCGCCTTCCGCATCCAGTCTACCCCAGCCACCTTCTTTAGGTCGTCCGTCCATCTAGCTGGGGGGCGTCCCACATTACGCTTGCCGGTACGCGGTCTCCACTCCAGGACTCGTCTGCTCCACCGGCCATCAGTCCTTCGACAGACATGGCCGGCCCACTGCCACTTCAGTTTGCTTACTCTGCAAGCTATGTCGGTAACTCCGGTTCTTTTCCGGATAATTTCATTCCTGATTTTATCCTTCAAAGAGACTCCGAGCATAGCTCGCTCCATAGCGCGCTGAGCGACCTTGAATTTGTGGACCAGCCCGACCGTCAGTGTCCACGTTTCAGCACCGTATGTCATGACGGGCAGGACGCACTGGTTGAAGACCTTTGTCTTCAAACACTGCAGGATAGGTGACGAGAAGACTTGACGGAGTTTTCCAAATGCTGCCCAACCCAACTGGATCCTTCTGTCAGCTTCCTTCTCAAAGTTGTGTCTACCGAGCTGGATGACTTGCCCTAGGTAGACATAATCCTTCACAACTTCGAGAAGCGACCCTTCGATGTAGATTGAACTCGGCAAGACGTGCGAATTGTACATGATTTTTGTCTTGTCCAAATTCATGCCAAGGCCAACCCGTCGGGAGGCTCCATTTAGGCTGTGCAGTGCAGCATTTGGTCTAGCTGTTCCAACGTCTCTGCCATTATGACGATGTCATCGGCAAATCGAAGATGTGAGATGTACTCGCCGTTAATGTTGATACCCTGTCCAGTCCAGTCCAGCGTCTTGAAAACGTCTTCCAACGCGTTGGTAAATAATTTAGGGGATATTACATCCCCCTGTCTCACCCCCCTGAGCAGTTGGATGGGGCTGGTTTTCTGATTCTGGATCTGGACAGTCATCGTTGCAGCGTCATACAAACATCTCAACACTTCGATGTAGCGCCAGTCAATTCGACATCGTTGCAGAGAGGCCAGAACTGCCCATATGTCGATGGAGTCGAAGGCTTTCTCGTAGTCCACAAATACCATACACAGCGGTAGATTGTACTCCTCGGTCTCGAATTAAGACTCAAATGTCCAAAAACTATTTTCAATTAAAACAAAATTAACAGACAGTAAAAAAAAAAACTTTTTTATTTCAATTCTGACAATTTCAATACGTCGACGTGCATCACAGAGTACTTTTATAAGCATTATTAATTTCCCATTATTTCGAAAGCATGTTTACATTTTTGATATTTTTCATTTTGGCGAGAGAATAATTATTTTACTTGTAACGCAACGTCTGAATATTTCAGGCCAATCATGACTAATATACCACCATTTAGTAAGTATAAAATTTCCCGAAGGGGGCGCAAGCTCCAAGTATCAGATGACCAAAGGACCCTGATCGCTTTGCCAAGGGATGTTCCTGAACGGACATGGTAATATAATATACCTATACTTTACTCGCCTACTCTTATTTGAACTGGCAACACCAGACAAAGAAATGGCCTCTAAGGTGAATGCGCAGTTGTAGCCCGCGAAATTCAATTATTCTTAAGTTTTTTGCAATTTTCAGGCCAGTGTCAGGTTGTATCTTGATCAAAATATGATTCGCGACTATAATAGTATGTATTTACTGAATTATAGTCATTACAATCATTAATATATCTCTTTAAGTTGGATTTGTTCCATAAGCACTTTTCCATAAGAGATTTGTTCTTATGGAACAAAACTAACTTAAAAAGATTTATTAATGATTATAATTCTGTAAATGCGTACCTGTTATAGTGGCGAATCATATTTTTATCAAGATACAACCTGACACTGGCCTGAAAATTGCAAAAAAACCTAAGAAAAATTGAATTTCGCTGTCTACCACTGCGCATTCACCTAGAACATTATGCACTTTGCCTCAATCGACAGATACCTCATGAAAATAAACTCAACTTGGCTAAACACGACGTAGCACTGCCAATCTGTTGTAGACATGAGTGATGATGACTAATGATGAGTGATTGACTCACGCACGACCTACACGGTACACCCACAGATACCTAGGCATCGCGCACCAATTTATCTCGTCTGTAGGCAGGCTTCTTTGAACGTTATACGGCTAATTCTTTCTGTTTCTCAAATAGTCTAATTTTAGTCAAAGTCAAATTCAAAGCATTTATTTTAAATAGGCACATAAAAGGCAAAAACTACATTAAAATAGAATTGATACTAGTCGCCCCTTTCAAAAGGTAGTTTTTGTATGGAGAAGAATGGGCAAGAAACTTAATTAATAAAAAAAATAATTACTCTTTTAAAATGTTTCACAATATTTTGGATAGTAGGTACGTACATTAATTATATAATAATGCTAGCTGTTACCCGCGACTTCGTCCGCGTAAAGTTATTGTTCAGTTCGCAGAGTTTACGATTTTAATTTTTTTCGTGGGACCCTATTTTTTTTCTTTTTCGAAAATTAAAGCCTGAGTTACTCCTTATTACATCGGCTATCTGACATTGAAAATCCCATCAAAATCGGTCTAGATGTTTCAGAGATTAGCCGGAACAAACAGACAGACTCTGACACTCCCTTCCGCTCCACCCAGAGCGGGAGGGGTCATTTGATGATTTCCCATCCAAAAAAAGGGGTGTGAGTTATTACTACCTACTAATTACAGAATGTAAATCAATGTGAAAAAAATAATAAATTTTACAATTAAATTAGCAACCAGTTTGATTTTGTCTAGACTAGATTGTCCTATGGAGCAGGACCAGCATGTTTCCAAGCGTTCTTATCTTGGATTATAATCTTCTAATTTATAGTATGCTTGTTTACAAAGTGTACGTTTAATGTGAGTTTTAAATTTTCTTTAATTTAATTGCTTTAAATCACAAGGTATTTTATTGTAACATTTACAGTACCCCATAAAAGATGTATGTACTTTGGCTAATCCTACTACCTAACCTAACCACAGAATACTAATTAGTACTACGTACCTAACCTAAGTCCTACTATGAAACAGGGCAGAAATCATTCAAAAAGAAGAAAACGACCTGATAGTGTTTGATATCAGAGAGGAGATCGTGGAGGCTGCCCTACAGATTGGCTACCAGGAATACATGGAGAAGCAGACCGCTGTGTTCACTGTGCACTGCGTGACCGAGGCCTGGCTGAAGCTTATCAATTGGTACCTAATGCATAACGGGGCTTAGATTTTTATTTTCCCTGATCCCTGTAGGAAGCACTGTTGAACCATAGAATTTATCTGTTGTGATTATCTGAGGAAAAGTTACGAAAGCACTTTGAGCTTGAGTTTTTGAGTTTGTACCTACTTAAGATTTTTAAATGACCACAACCCCTTTCTGTTTTGTTCAAACACAAGCACGGTAATGTTATCAGTACCGTGCTACGAGTATTTGGGTTCGGTTAAAACAACCAAACTGTACAGGCACTTCTACCGTCACGATCCTGGGGAGGAAACCAGCGCGTATCCACCATGCTACATCCCTAGACGCGAGGAGTCTTGGATGCCCGATGAAAGGCCCGACCCTTCCCCTAAAGACTCGTGGGGAAAGCATAGTCTGCACGTAGTCGAAGACACGCCAGATACCGTCTTGCAGAAGTGGCCTAGCTCTTCCTCTTTGGATTTACCAGTCGTTGAAGAAATTCCTTCGGAGTATTGGTAAGTATATAGTTTATAATCTTTGTAAGGACTATTATAGGGCTATATGTAACCTTGAATTGACATTCAAGGTTACATTCATTCGCATAAAGCTGAAAATTGGTATGAATGTTGGGAACACCATTAAAAATAAATTGCACACGTCGTGTGCAAAAAAGAATATTCAAGGTCAAAAATCATTCTTACACTTTTTTCCTAAGAATCACCATTTCGGAGATATAGCGATGCAAAAAGTTGAAAAAGTTGTGTAGTAGTCCTACGTTGGTGTTGTCACATAGTCACGACGAAAAAGCTTGGGATATGGGTAAAATTGATTTTCAGGGTGAGTATGTTTCCTAAACGGTTGACAAATAAATGTGCTCCTATAATTAAGGTTCCCTGGCAAAATCAACGTGCCATCCCACATGCGGCGGGTGGTTAAGACAGGCTTCGAGGTAAGTCTAGAACATTGTTAATTGTAGGTATCTGTCAGTAGCGAAGGGTGAATTTATGACAGAGGTAGGCCGGAGCAAAAAAAAAATGCCAAAAGAAAATTTCAATGATGAATTGACTATAGAGTGTTATGTTCTGAATTTTCGAAGGGAAGCCGGTGGGAATCGAGTTGTATGGTAATGGTACCTTCGCCACTGGTATCTGTACAAAATGTACAGAACAAACAGTACAAATTCTCAATTTCTTAAAGCGAAGTGAAGTGACTTGTAGGCATAAAGTTATAATGAAGTACATTATATCGATGCTTGAAGGAATTTATTTTCACTTCCTGCCTTCCTCTTTTATAAAATACTTTCGCATCTGTAAAAATGCTAGCTGCATGCTAGGCTGAGTGCTATTAGCGTCTGAACGAAAGAGCCAAGCGTACTCTTACCCCGCGTCCTAACCAAAAAGATCGTTCGCGCGAATGAGCGATCGTCGCGTTCATATTATGTCACTCATTTGTTCGGAAACCGGGTTCGCCGAACAAAATGAACGCGACGATGTCGTTGGTTAGGGACACGGCTACGTAGAGTATATCATATCTGTGACGCGGCTATAGGGTGCAATCAGACCGCGGTCTATCGACGACGTTGCTAAGCAGGCAGCTGCATCCAGTTGGACTGGAAGCCGACCCATTCCCAGCGCAGTTGGAAAAAAGATAGGCAGAAGATGATGGTCGGTCGACGATCGACCGCAGACTAGTTAGACAGTTACAACTTACATATTATAACTTGAAGCGACGAGGCGAGGTGGTTAACATATGCTGTGTAAGACCATTAATTATAACATCTCCTTTGTTAATTTATCTGGACCAGGCCTCCTCCATATATGCAGTTTCCCATTACCTAAGATTTCGGTTTTCAAAGTAATCGTATTTACTCCGAGGTTACACCAGTCTAATTGACTGGTGCATGGAGCAAAGTGGGAAGCAAACTGAATACCACCATTGCACTATGCGGAGAACTGCGATTGTTTAATCCAGCGAGGTTGTTTTTAGATTAGAGGTGTTTTTAGCCTCTAGGCTAAAAAACCCTCTAATGGTTAATCTTATGGGGAAGGATGGGTTGTGGGACTATGTGCAGGACTCGGACAGTGGCAGTCGGGCCACGACGGAGGAATTCAACGCCGAGAGCGAAGTGCTGCAGAAGGTCACCGACTACAGCACTGAAGGACTGTCCGAAAAGGTATTACTTTCATTGTTACATTTTTTTTATGACCAGTGGCTTAGACTTTTACTGTAGGTCGGTCTATAGAGTATATAAAGACTCATGCGATTTTATACCACCAACTATAAACTGACACCTTGACCTGCCCTGCAATGCAATGATTATTATAGCAGGGCCTTGGGTGTAGGAAGGCATTTTGCGCAGCGTAGCTGTTTGTTGATCCCTAGGGTAATATTATTTTGATTTCTATGGTCATAATTTACTGTCTTTCTGAATCCTGGGTAATGATTTTTGTCAGGAATCTTCATCTACGTACGGCGACCTGAAGACCACGACCCCCGCAGAGGACGAGTCCGTGCAGGGACCTCTGCATGGCGCCGGCGACTCCGCGGTCACCATGCGACCCAAGCGCCGCGAGAGGAGCAAGAGCTTCATCAAGACGTTGTAAGAGAGAGAGAGAGAGAGAGAGAGAGAGAGAGATCACCCTATCTATTCAGATACAATTTCACGAGAGATCACCCTATCTATTCAGATACAATTTTGAAAACATAGGTGAAGTGAGCTGTCAATAGTGACAATCCCTAGCATGAGGTGGAATGACAGCTGACTTCACCTGAGTTTTCACAAACCAGCAAAGTTTATTCGTTGGTCTACATGGTCAAATTAAATAAGCTGGAGAAACTCCCCAGATGACCCTGGATGGTGAAGTGAGCCCGTTCCCACTAGAAATAAAAATAGTTTACCTACTTCTACGGACATGGAATAAATAATAGAGCGAACAATAAGTTTGCATTTTTGTTGACGTACGGTCATCTGCACATCAATATTAACCATGTGACATTGACAGCGTGTTATGTCGTAGCAGTGAGCAGTAAGGGCGATCATCATCCCCTATTGAACTCCTTTAGAGGGTGACTTTTCAAAAATCCTTTATTATTGCTAACTGCCGTTACCTACATATATGTATAACGAACTCTTGTGGAAAATTTCATGCTTCTAGAGCCAGCGTGTTAGGCACCAGTACCACCGCCGACGAGGAAGCGATTCAACGATTTTCTCGCTCAAGACACTCACAAAAGAGTGTAAGTTGATCGCCGACTGTTCACACCGCCACCGAGTACTCGTTTGTCGCAGCTACAAGAGTTATCAACGAGAGTAGGTACTCGCTCAGTGACGCGCGAAGCTCGCTCGGCGGGCAGACCACTCGCTGAGAGACTCACGCTTGGTACATTCGCATACCAGCGAGTAATCGCTCGTCGCCGTCGCACTCCAACAACGCCAACTCGTTTTAGTTGCTAGCTCTACTCGCTTCTCGCTAATCGCCGGCGGTGGGACCGTGGGACGGTGGGACAGGTGCCTAAAAGCTGTGCGTTGCTGTGCTGTCACTGAATTTAAAAAATAAAAATTCAAGATTTTTATTTAGTAGATTAAGTAAGGTACCCATGTATTATGACTACATCGCTTGCTGTGGTTGGTTGCAGTGGCAAGTCGAAAGCAACGCTGCCGCCGCTCGACACGGGCGAGTCGGGCTCGCGAATCAGCGTCATATCGGATTGCCGCTTGAGGAACCTCAGGTTTGTGATACTTTACACAAACATAATCAGCCTATAGCGTTCCCACTGCTGGGACACAGGCCTCCTCTCTGTGAGAGGGAGTGGGCCGTAATCCACTACGCGAGCCCAGTGCGGGTTGGTGGATGTCACATATCTTCGAATTTTTGGTTCTAGAACATGCCGATTTCCTCACGATGTTTTCCTTCACCGTTTTGAGAGCAGTGGTGATACTTTACTTGTTCTCTAAGCTTTAAGATAAAAACAAAAGATTCCGACAAATTGAGAACCTCCTCCTTTTAAAGCGACTTCTAAAAGGAGGAGACAACGGAACTCCTCAATTATTGAGAATTAAACTAACTCGAAACTTGGGTGAAGTGAAGTTTGATGTCTGACAAGAAATAAAACGAAACCAAAGACACCGACTTCCTAAACTAAAGCTATTTTGCACTTTGTATTGTTTTCTTTTTGGAAATCGGTTGTATTAAAAAAAAAAAGTTTTTTAAGCTTTTTCGGTCTGCCATGTATGCATGCGTCGACTTTACTGTGAAGTTGAGCATTTCGCTCAGTGCGTCGCTTATGGTCGACAAACCGTTCGATTGGTCTAGCTAGCAACTCTCTTTCTACTATGGCTAAGGGACAAATATGAAACCAACCCTGAAACCCTGCAATCGTGACTAAAAATCTGCTGTTATCTATACTTTATCAAGATATGCGAACATTCAATTTCACAGTTTCAGGGTTGTTCTCATAGTTGTTTAAAATAACCCCACCTTATGTTCTTATTCACTTGTTTTGAATTGTCTCAATCAGATTGAAACTGATGTAGATGGGCATTTTCACTTTTAAGTGTACCCGCCATTTTGAGGCTGTCCCACTTAGCAAGATAAATTATAGTGTACATAATTATTGTCTAATTTTTGGAATAAAACGATAAAATATACAGGGTTATTGGAAAAACACCAACAACCTCTTAAGAGGTCATTGTACTCATCATACGCGAAAAAAAATCAGCTGTTCCCATTTTGAAGAGTTATACGAACATAAATGTAGGGAACAACTGATTTTTTTTCGCGATTTCAGGTTTGGTCCCATATTAAAAGTTGTTTATGAGTACAATGACTCTTAAGAGGTTGTTGGTGTTTTTCCAATAACCCTGTATATTCAATTGACGAATCCATCTGCAATCCTGGTAAAATACGTTTGCATTATTAATTTATGAGTATTTTAAATATTCAGAGTAACTGTTTCTGGCATGTCCCACCCCTTAACAACATTGAATTGGCCAAAATGACTAAAACAGTACTACGAATACATTTAAAAGTTTTGATGCAACCATAGTGTATAGTTTCTCTCGTCACAAAAATTAAATTTGTACACTTTAAACTCCAATAACACAGGCTGAAAATACACGTCACCAAACTGACCACTGTTTCACTACAATGTCCATTTATTTTCCATTTTTAATAAGGAAAATATGCAATTTATTTAAAATAAAATACCTACTATTTTCAGTCTTTCAGACCATGTAATACAGCCTAGGACCTTTAAATATCTTAAAAACATAACTTTAAAGAAATACTGTATTTTTATAAGAGTACACTTAAAAGTGAAAATGCCCAGATGCAAGTTTTAACTGTGTAAGGTCACCATAAACGCAATTTCAGTGCAAAAAGAACGATAACAATGGCGATTGTATTATTAAGTAAGCATGTAATTATTACGTTTGAAATACTTTTAATAGCTTTTAAAAACCAAGAGGCGAGTGAAAATAAAGGGTTGCCATGGGAAAAAGTAGTTGGGTTGCCACGTGCAAAATAACAATGGACTCGTTGTCAATAGGTTCACGTTTTACAGTGTGATTTTATTCGAAATGGGGGTAACTTGTATGGGCTGTAAACAAGTGTGAGCTACCGTCCTTTTATGCCATTCTTTTATGTTGACCTGGGTACTCGGATTAATGCATGCTTTATGTGTTTTTGTAGGGGACTTGAACTTGAGTAAATAAATATATTTTTTTTAATCAAAGACTTAATTTATTGAGACATTTTTTTCTATGCTAGCATGAAATAGAAATATTTTGTAATAAACATTGCGTAATAAACTGCCACACCTAAATAACATGTAAAAGCGAAAGTGTTTTCGTAACTCAAATTAAAAATATCCATTGAAACTTGTCAACTAGATGACCAACCAATATTTCAACCCTACATTTAACACTAAACTTCAAACACTTGACCCGTATTCGTCCACAAAAGCGAAATATGTGTGTTCGAGGAGTAACACACCGTATAACAAAGTAGAATCAAGTCGTTGAACCATCGCAAGTCGCGCTCCTTTGTCTTGCACAAAGCGGCTCAATTTGAATGACATGAAACGCTTTGAATTAATCCTCGAGGGGAAAACTAGTTGATAATCAATGCGTTATACCTATTATGAACACGGTTTGTTGATAACGTGGACACTTGTGAACTTTCGATAGGGTTGGCGATTCTGATCTTTCGATATTAAGTTTTTTTTGTTTCTTTTTGATATTTTTATTCCCAGTGGCCGTTGATCCCGTAACCAGCTGTAGTGACACTAGTGACTCAAAATTATGAGTTTAAAGAATTTATTTTTTTGTTTGTTTTTATCGTGATAAGATAACGATGCTCATCACGCCGGAGAAGTAGCACCAGCTAATATAATTTGACCTTGTGTTATAAGTATCGTGGCGGCTAGCTAGCTAGCTTTCTAGTTGTACTGTCTTCTTATGTTTCTAAGGGGTGTCGTGTTGTGTAAGTCAGCAACTGGGTTCTGGTAGTCAGATAGGCCGTTCCTTCATATAAAGTACTGGTATTCAGATGCACCCAGTTAGACGTGAAACCAAGCCCAACATACATAGTTGGGAAAAGGCAAGACAGTTTTTTATTTTATTTAGAAAATACGACCTTTACGTCAGTACTTAGTCGATGAGTTGAAAGTCTGCCCCAATTCGCTTGTGTAAATGGCTTCCTACGAGTATAATCACAAATACGATGTGCTCATTCTCGCCGAAATCACTCACGAATTTGACATTTGAGATGCTGACATTTACTATACCAATCCGAATATTAAACTCAATGTCTGTAAAGCCCTCAGGTTTATCTTCTTTCGGTCTATATTGTAAGTTATAGAAAAATATCCAGGTCATTTTGCTACCCAAAGCCCAAAGACTATATAATTTCAGTTTTCCATTTGTTTTAAAGTTTCGACAGGATTTCGTAAAATTCCAGATGGAGTTTCCAGTTGCTCTGTCTCTACTTGCAAAATCGACAAAATGATAACCATAGATATTTTTGGAAGGTTTTTTTAAATCTTTGTTTTGTTGTGCTGGAAGTGTCAGCCCTACTAAAGGGCGAGTGTCCCAGGTGCGCTTGGGTCAACGTTCGCTCCTCACCGCGTTTTGTTATAGCTCTGTATAGCTCTACATCTATGTGTCATGTGCTCGATGCAGTTTATGGCTTATTGTCGTTCACCTTATATTTGTATTTATGTAGGTACCGGGCACAGGATTAGCGGCCGATTTATTAGCTGGACCAGGGGTGGACAATGGGGACTTAACTCTCCTATTAAGGGCAATGAATAACTAACGTAGATTTTCTAAACACCTTATTTGAAGGGTCTTAGAACTTAGGTATATACTTTTGAGTTTCGTATTTTTGTAGACTTGTACTGTAGAGATAGAAGAAAAAAAGTTATAGCATGTTAGCGGCGATAACACTACTTACTCAGTTCAGAATAATTGGTCTGAAGGCAATTCTCGTAATTTTAAGACCAACGCAGTCTGATATCATTCTCAATCTGCCAAAAATACTACCCGTGTGTGTGTTCCCTACATTTTTGACATTAATTGTCACTGAGATGACATTGCGATTAGATTTTGAATGTTTTTCATTACAGGAAATGACTATCTGATCAGCGGGGTAATTGCGTAACACGTTACATGCAACAACATTCATTGCGTTATTTACGTTGTTGAGCAGACACATTTTTCGAACATATGAAGCAATGGATTAGCAATATCCTTCAAAATGATTCAGATTGAGATTGATAGTGTGTGTAGGTACAATTAGGGTGCAGAACTGAATCAGTCCCCTGTCGCCACAATTCAGGATGGGCTTTCAACCTGATGACTTCATCCGTTAAAACCACAAACATTCCACAGTAAACGTCTTCCTAGCTACCCACCGATAGGTACAGTCAGCATCAAAAGTCGATTAACACTATCATTTTTACATGTTATTAAATTGACAACAACTTTTTTCAATAAACTGATTTTTAGCTTTTCACATAATAGACAAGAGTATATATTCTAAAAAAATTTCTTCTGCTGCAATTTTGAACAAATATTTTGCTCAATAACTAAGATTAAAAAAACTGAAGTGTTAATCAACTTTTGATGCAGACCGTACTACCACATTTAATTATCCGTAAACCGTAGAGTTATTAGAATTGTGTCGTAATTAATAAGCGAGAACTTGATGAGCGCTTTGTAATAATAACTCGATTACCACAGACAATACAGCGCTGACAGCGCTTTGATGTCAGCGCTTGAGCCGCTAGCCGGGAGGAATGCTTCACTATTAATTAATTTGTTGTTATTGGACTACCCGGTTCGGACAAGGATTTGTGGCAGAAGAATGTTATTACCAGACATTCTAACCATAATTATCGTCCGTTGTTAAGTTCTAAATAAGGGTTTTAGGCTTTGGTCCTCTGCATTTGACTATTTAACGCTGTTTGTGGATCTATTCTATGCTATTGCAAAAGCATCCTATTTTTTCTGTCCAGCTGATTGTACTTGCATTCTGTAGAACCAAGTTGAAAAGAAAGGGTTCCCAGAAAATAACTAGCTATAGATAATAAATGACTAGGTATTAGGCTGGTCCTTATTTTTCGACTTTTGAATTATCCCCGGGGCACTTTGTCATTCTATTATGTACATCTAAATATGAAATAAGTTTTTTTTTCTTTTTTTTTTGTTAAGATTTAGAGGTCGCTACCATCCGTCAAAGTTTTTACAAAAAGCGTTGAAGGACAGCTTAAATGATGGTTTCACTAAAGTTTAATTTAAGTGTTTATATGAAATTTTACGTGCAAGTGAAATCGCTTCTTATCCCCTCCTCCTCTTGACCCTCTTCTGTACCGACGCGTCTAGATTAGCCCGCCCCGCACTTCAGTAATTATAATAAGTCATTAACAAGAGCGCACGCGTTTTATTTGTAAAAGTCATAGTAACGTATTTCAACTTGAAATGGCGTCTACAAGTAGCGGACTCAGTAAAGCTACTAGAAATCAAAGTAAGGTTAATGAATAAAAGAATTCAACAAATACAGATTTTGAGTTTTTATTTAAAATTCAAACCTTGGTAGCGACCCCTAAATGTCATTTAAAAATTAAAAAAAAAATACTGTAATAGTTTCTTATGGTATATAATCAAATTACGTGGTGCCCCGCGAAATTAAAGAAAACATTTTTTTTTTCTTAGGAATAAGGACCACCCTACTAGGTATCTACTGGATATATTTACTACAGTGGAGATATCTACTACACAGTGGTGATGAAATAATTTACACAAAGTAAAGCGCCTGTCTGGGTTTGAACCTACGACCTACAACTCGTAAGTCGCGGCCTTTACCACTGGGCCACCACTGCTCTCGTATGTTCGTATAACTCATCAAAATGTAGGGAACAGCGGTTTTTTTTTCGCGATTTCAGGTTTGGTCCCGTAGTAAAAGTTGTTCATAATGATGAGTACAATGATCTCTTATGAGGTTGTGTTTTTGGTGTTTTTCCAATAACCCTGTTTATAGATAATTCTCGTAGATATTTACATATCTACGAGTATTATTTATACGGTACTATAATATATGGTACTTGTACGCAAAATACGCGCATTGACGTGGAGTTGCGGACACCAGCCCGTATTACCTATTACCTATATGGTACTTACGTACCAATATGTATTATCTGAACGAAACATTATGAAATTACTATAGGTAGGTATCTATTATAGCAATTTCATTAGGTATACCTAGGTGTTCAATACATAGTATATCGAGACGGATATAGTATCATTGAGTAGTAATATTATTGAGCTTCAGCATTACTATTGTAAGTGTACGTGGTATCAGATTCAGAATCCGCTTGAGATGAAGTATTTGAGATTGATACCATACCATGGCCATGAAGTAAGTGGGTATATTAGTGTTGATTGATTGTGAAGAGACATGTCAATTCAGTCGAAAGATTTAATGAGAGTATGGTTTTGAATCGCTTCCATATTGATAGAATACTATTGAAAAAGTCCCATTTTCGTGTTGACGAGTGAAGACTGAAAAGATAGGTAGGTACATGAAAAACCTTCTCACGTGTCCCGCTTAATTTAATTTGTTATACGAAAAGGTTTCGCGGATAACATGGTAATGAAGCTGGATCTACAAAGCGAGTAGAGAATTAAATCATGTATTCCACAGTAGTGTTCTTTGTGTGGCGTGTACATAATCTTGATGCGATGTTTCCCCTTTGCTGCCATCATGGCACTCCTATGCAGCTAATACTTTACCAAATCAGGTTACACAACATACCTACTCTTGTTTAAAATTCCCGTTTCATATAATCTCGTGACAAAATGTGGAGCATGCAATAAGGCTGATTGCATACATGTCGACGCGCGGTCCCGCGCAGTGCCGCGAGGCGACGCCGACGCGGCGCGGCGCGGCGCGACACGCTACTCGCCCGTTTTGTACAACTAAAAGCTTTTGTTCGTTACTGCCATGATGGATGGCCGACGAGAGACTTTTTTTCATTTGCTAACATGTATCGCGAAATTATTTCTTTTTGTTGCTTTTTTCGTTGGCGACAATACGAATGTGCTCCGAGTGAATTTGTGAGGATTTCGCGAGAGTATTGCAGCGTTTTTACATTGATGTTGTAATTCATTGGCGGAGAAATTGTATTGTGCTAACCACGTGTTGTGTGGGCGCTATCGCTATTGTTGGGATTCATTTTGCGAAACAGTTCATTTCACTTTGTTCAATATGGAATGCAATAAAGTATTGAGTATTGAAATTGAATCGAGTACAACTATTTTACATCACTTGATTTTTTATAAGCGTTTTGCGCGATTTCTGTAAGCGTTGGCTATTAAGGAAATGAAGGCACTCCTTTCGGCAAGATTATGTAACATGGCTGCCAGTGTCAGATGAATAGGGAATGAAATGAGTTTGAATAAAATACTCGGAAATAGCTCTTTAATATCGCTTAGTACTCTGTACGATTGTGTAAATAAAACGACTGTAATTGTGACACATAATCGCATCCTGAAAATATACTAGAGAATGCTCAACATGTTACAGACCACATTTATTTATTACATATATTTTAACTTAACAAATACTTGAGAGACAAAGATGTTCCCACCGGAACGCCACAAAAGGAGTTTTGTTACACATTGTGACGATGAGGTCTATTAAATTATCGCTGACAATTCGAGGAGTCCCAGAATGCCTCAAGGCCCGCCCGAGTCCACGATTGCAAACGCGTTTTAATCAAAAGGGGAAGACGCGACAATGAAGGCTATTCACTCGCTGCCCTAATTTCCGAATAGCTGCTATCTTGCCTTCAGAAAATCCATTTCACTTCATAGTCTATTGGTTATAGAATTGTAAGTCGCGTGCGTCTGTCGCAGGCCTAAGTTGGTTCGGTACACGTGCACCATTGATGTAATTGATAGAATGTACTTGTGTTAGTTTGGTGGTCGTAGCCTATGGGATTTTGACTGTCGATTTGTAAGGACTATTCTTTACAGGCACGTCATTATTGTAGGTAGTGATTTCTTTGGGCTTTATTCCCTGATTATTTACGCTGAGGGGTTCATTTGGTAAGGACTAAGGACCGAAACAAAACAGGATAGTGAGAAGATGGTTGTTCTAAGTTTTCTAAACTAAAATTATGAAGAGAAAAGATTTGATTGTTTATATGTTTGTTTGTTACGCTTTCATGTTAAAACGGCTGAACGGATTTGGATGAAATTTAGCACATGAATAGACCATGACCTGGGGTAGGACATAGGCCTTTTCATTCTGGATCATAGACGAAGTTCCGGGCAAGGGTAAGTTTTAAATATTTTTGCAGTGTTTTGGCAGTCTTCCTTAGCGAAACATTCCAAAAGCTTATAGAAATATTTTCCCCATCGAAGCAATCAGTTTATCTTCATACAATTATGCTAACGGTAACAGGCGCCTGATACTGCCTATCCTCGTGGAATAAACCCTTAATCGCCGCGCAGCACCCTTGGGAAGGGTTGTATATTCTTTGCAAATCGCTCAGCATATGATTACGGCGCACATAATAAGTATGTCGAGCATCCCTCTGCTCCGCCCGATATGGCGAGAGCGTAAGCTATACATAAACATGGTAATATGTTGTATATGAATTTGTTTTTTCGCCTCCTTGAGTCTTAATTTTTTCCAGCCCGAAGGGAATACGTTGTTGCCATGACAATAAATGTGTGTATGAGCACAATATACGGGCTTGTTTACTTTTATCGGTAGGAGCTTCGTTATTAACATTATTTCAGTTCACATGTTTCCGAAAGGCAAAGAGAATAAAATTGTATTTATCCATTGTGTGACGGACGGAGTTATGTTGCTATTTTAAAAATTTAGTAAGAGTTTGTTGGGCTGCTTTTTGTTTTTATTTGATGTATGTATCTGGTGTATTGTGTGTCTTTTAGTCTGTGCTAAATAAATGTATTTTCTTTCTTTCTTTGCTTCTCTCTTACTTGCTACAACACTGGGAATGGAAAGCAAATAAAAAGAAATCAGGGGACATAAGAGAATTTTGTTTTTAGTCATTCTTAGGGCTGATTTTTCAATAAGTCAGATAACTTGTATCTGAAGAATAAATAGGACAGTTTGACATATTTCTTATTCTTACAAACGTTGTCAAACCGCAATATTTATTCCACAGATAAACAATATCTGACTATGAAAAAATCAAACCTAAGTCAATTTTCACATGTTGTCGTGTTCATCGTACCTATATACGTCGAAAAAACATAGATTCCGTAGCATGGATCCCTAAGGCTACAGTTACTTGGGTACCCACAGCACAGCTACACACAATATTCATCTGTCTGACGTCAGTCATATTTCCTTCTCATCCATTTTAATGTCCATCCATTTTAAAGCGTCCAGAAGATTACCTTACGAAGTCAATGCCATAGGTGATCGTCCTCTCACCTCGCGGTCCCAGGTTCGACTCCCGTATAAAATGACGAGAATTATACTACAAAAATATGTATATTGGAATGTTTTTTCATGTTAGTAACTTGATTCGTTGAATTTTGAGATGTATTAGTAGTGGTCACTGTATACTGAACGGTCGATGGTCCTCTGTCTGTCTGTCCGTCTTGTAGTCCGGCCAGGGGACTGAACTCCTGAACTCTGTGACGTCGTATACCTAATTGTAATGTTGGAATTCTTTGTGATCTTTGTCTGACGCGTCGTGAACGAGATTGGCTATTTTTTTTATTTTGCAAAGCTGGGTTTAGTATGAACATCTGAAACGCCTTTTGAACTGCCATGATTCACATTGCAGCTAATGCTATACAATTTTAAGATAAAGTGCCTTTTCTTTATGTAGAAGTGATTAAACGTTTCTTATACCTACCTACTTATATTTAGCTTGTAAACAGTAATAATCAGCATACAATGTTCCCACTGCTGGGACACACACAGGCTCTCGGTGAGAGGGTACACAGTACTGTAACTTTTTCAGCGTGGCTCTCCAAGTAGTGTATTATCACATTCATATTTTTCAATCATCTGATAACTTTATTCGAGGAATAATATTGAAATTTTGACAGTTATTTTATACAAACACTGTCAAACGTCAATTTTATTCCTCGAATAAAAGTTATCTGGCGATGGGAAAATCAGCCCTTATCCAGAAAAACAATTCGCTAATACGATCATGACAGAACACAAGTCACTCACAAACGGTTCGTCGGCGCCCCAACTAATTCTAGTAAACACTCATACCCTACTATCCAACCTACATCACAAATATAGCTTCTATGTCATTGCTATAAGGTCTATTGTCTTGTTCTACATGTGGAGGTAGGCTGTGGAAGGAATAGGGAATTAAGATAAATATAGCACGTTAGAAGGACCTTTAGGGGTGACGATACGGCGTACGGTGGAGATCGATCGGGGCAGGGGTTTGCGAAAGTACTGAATTTGAGCTTTGAAAGATATTTGGTTGCTACACAGATTTCTCTGTATGCAGAAAACAGTTAAATTTAGATGTTACTAAATACTCGTGTTTCAAACTTCTATACAGTTCGCCGATTCATTCTTGCTAGCGGATAAAGCGGTGTCAGGTGTTTAACCGCTACCTACGTGTTACCAACTTAATACATACATAGCTTTAATCAATTTTTTTGTCATAGATAATTAATTATAGATCTCGCATTATTTGTGTGATTGTGTGTACCTATGCTTTAAGCAAACATTGGGATTGGCCAAAACAACTGTTATACATACACACAGACGGTCCATGTATGATTCTATAGGTACCTCTAGGCTGTTAATTAGGGTACCGTGTTACTATTTTTAAAAATCACTAATTAAGTTGAACTGTGTTATGTTGAGTCATGTTCTGAACAAATATTCAGAGTTGTTTTTTTATATTCCTGAGTAAGTGAGTAGGTACCATGTTTACATGAAAAAAAATAAGGAAAGTACCTATTTAGGGGGTGTCAAAGCTATTTTATTCCCCGTAATAAACGGAAAAACATATTGTTTTTGAAAATTTCTACTATCTATGCTACCGATGTTAGGAAAGTCTAGGACACTAATCCTAGACTTTCTTGGCATAAGCCTTAACATTCAGATGTTTCTTCAAAACGTCCTGAACTTATCGCATTCCTTATTATAACAAAATCAAAGGGCTTCGCTGAGGTCGAGCCGTTTTACAAAACCAGCTAAGTATATTGGTGCAAATGTCGTATCGCGGTCGTGTCGTCACCTACAAACAGTCTCTCGCTGTCAGCTCTTTTCCTAAATGTGCTTTTTATTGGATTAACTATCCATTAGCCTACTTGATGTTATTCTTTCCAAAGAACACTTACAGGCGTATCGTCGCTGCGCATGAACACGCCCATCCTTGTTCTGCCGTGTCCTAAATGTCGGTGTTATTAGATTAACTGATCATTAGTAGCACAAAACAAGAAGAAGCAGTAGGCTCACTGCTTAAGGGCGAAGTTCACCAATGTAACCGAACGAACTCAGCACATCAAAACCGCGTTCAAGATCTGTCATTGTCAAAATTGACACTGACAGCTCTCGAATGCGCTTTCAGTTCATTCGGTAGATCCGCACTTAAGTAGTTGTAGGACTTGTAGGCTAAACCCACTTAGCATTGAAGGGTTTTATTGTATCAAGATTCATAATTAAAAACAAAGGCCGATTGTGTTTTTTGTTTCACGAAATTGTAGAAAGTACGAAATCCTGAATTCAAGCCCACACGTCATGTTGTCGAATTCGAAGGCTCTATGGAGTAGCTGATCGAAAAATCTTCCGTCAACGTTAATTTTGATCTGGATATTATGATGTTTTAAATAGAAGATATCTGGCTGGACAGATTTCGTCAGCATCATTCATATAACCCTATAATAGGTTTTCATACAATAGACAAAGTGGATCCTTTTTGTCCGTCTGTAGAGTGTGCACAGTGTCTTGTTGTGTCGGACACTCGACACTGATGGGACACACCTATTGTTGTTTGGCAACTAAAGGTTATCTTTGTGTAAATACAGCTTGTTTTTTATCGGAAAAATACCCGACATCGTCATATTTGAGTGTGGGCGTTAGGGAAACCTATCAAAAGTACTTAATTGGGTTTTATTCATAAGTTTTATAGTGATTCTGTTAGATTGTTGTTGTGTTTCAAATGTACTTATCTGGTTAAAGTATAAAAAAACGTTCGATTCCCGCATGTAACAAATATTTCTTAGGTTTGTCTTCTTCTTTCGAAAGTCCAATTACTGATGACTGAAAGAGAGAAATCGGTGTGTAACTATTCATCTGATATAATACGTTTATTAGTAAGGGGGTTATTGTCTAGTTTGGGACTTACTGGCAAATTATATATTGTAACCTAGCTGTTGGTATAATGCTACTCATGTCGTCGCAACTTGCTGTTAACCTGCGAACCTGCTTACTGTATTACCTGGACGATAAAATATTTATATTCAGGCTATCTACCTAATCTAATAGTCGCGAAGCTTGGCATTACTTTATAACCTACATGAATACTTTTCACGCGATCTCTCTCACTTCACGTATTGCACAAATATTTTTCCTTGACAGTGTTTGAAACACATGGACAGACACACAACGTAACCTAACAAAAAATCTGAAACATCCACCTATTTATTTATAGTATACAAGTTTCATGAATAAGCGATGTGGGTAGTTTGGAGTATTCTCCTTACAGCCGCATAGAAATGCATATGTGGGGATTATGCATGCGGATTCCTATCAGCGGCATCTACGAATCACCTTCGAATTTAGCGGTCGTTAGCTTGTGTAGACGCTGGTACCCCTATTGAAATGAAGTCGGGAGAATAAGTGGATGGGTCGGTAGCTTGTTGATTCTTTCTTGCTTTTGTGTGAAGCTTTTGATTAATTGAGAGAAAGTAGACTTTAGACTCTTCATAATTTAATATTAATTTAGTGTAGGAGCACTTGCTTGCTCGTACAGTCAGGAGCACCAATATGTCAACACTTGGCAATTTTCAATTGCGATTTATTCGTGAAATAACGAATGCAACGTTAAATTACGACACTTAACATAAACCTATGGGCTCGAAAATACTATGTTCGTAATAACATAAAATTCCATTCAAAAATAAAGGAGAAAATCGCCTTTGAATAAAGCCAAGTGTATACATACTTATAGACGTGACTGTACGTGTGATAAGTGGAGATAGAGGAAAACTATTCTTGCTGACTTCTTGATAAGTTATTTATTGATTGTAACACAGGTGCTTACAATAAAATGGTCGAAAGTGTACTCAACAATATTAATTGCTATGTGAATTTAAATAATGCTTATGCTAGCGTGCTAAATAATGTGCGATGTAATCGTACATTTAGTAAAAGCGCGGACAGGCGCGTGGCGATGCGATGCGGGTCGGAACAAGAAACACGCGGACAAAGTCACGGGCAGACGTTAGTATTTTATAAAAACTACATTGTCTAACAACTTATTCAGAATAAAACCTAGGCATTTCATTGTCGTTGTTTGTCGTGGAAATCTAGATTGGTACCTGTCTCATAGCAACTCAGGCCTGGCAACTACTTTACACATAAGTAAACGCTATGAAAATCTATCAGTCATTTTGCAATTCAAAACAAGCTCAAGGTTTTCGCCTTCGGGGTCATCGGCTGCTAAATATTGCCATGCTGCTGTAGCCTCGTGGAATTGAAGAGAATTTATTTACGGAGCAAGATGTTGACATATTGAAGATCAGATCAGGTCAAATACGCAGATAGAACGAAGACTGCACGATTTACTAGATAACATATTTGTTGCTTGCTTCTGTCAGCGGCTTCGTCCGGGTGGATATCGGAAATTATTTTTTCTAAAATAAAAGTAGCCATGAATGTTTTGGCCAAATCGGTCCAGCCGTTTCGGAGATTAGCCGGAACAAACAGTCAGACAGAAAGAAGACTAAAATTTTAACCGTACCTACTTATATATTTTCATTTAGTACAAAGCTGTTATTTTGACATTACAAACAGACACTTTAATTTTGTTTATTTGTATGTGTTTTTAACCGACTTCAAAATAAGAAGGTTATCAATTCAGTTGAATATATAATTTTTGGTTTTTACCTCAGAACTCCGTTACTTATGTAGGTATAAGCCGATTTGCGAAATTCTTTTCTTAATGGATAAGGTAAGGTACTCGTATGCCCCAGGGGTGGTCCCAGGGTAGTTTTTGAGTTATCTTCAATAATACGATTTTTTCCGCTTTGTTTATATTGACGATGTTTTAATAACTTTCTATCACTGATATTTACATAGCAAATAGTGTTATATGAAGTTGTGTCGGGTGACGGGGACAACTAAAAAGTGAAAAAAGTTTTTTTTTACAAAAAAAAAAAAAAACAACCGATCTCTAAAATATTTTTTGCCTTATTAACATTACTCCACTTATCAGGTGATCAAGCTTCACTAATGAGAATTTATTCTGCAGAGTACCTATAAGTCTGATTCTGCAATGTAGGCATACCTATTCTATTCTATTCTATTCAAAGTCATCTAAATAATACATGCATACATACATATACTTACATAAAAGATAAAAACCTTTTTATGAAAAAAAAAAAACCAACCGACTTCCAGAAAAGACACTACAAAGTGAAAAATAACTGAAGTCGGTGTTGTTGGGTTCGCATTTTCGTTGTTTGTTACCGACTTTCGAAATTAGTTATTTTTCACTTTGTAGTGTTTTTTTTTGGAAGTCGGTGGTTTTTTTTTTGTAAAAAGTTTTTAACTGACTGTTTACACCTAGGAACTAAATAAATAACTTATTAACTAAATTAATAAGACTTGCTAACTAGCTATATAAATAAATACGTCGAAGTACTCATCCGCTTCGCTGTCATCCGGAAACGTGCCCAGAAGACTGGCAGCATTGCCACGTTGAATGGCAATGCTAATTTTTTGGCCAAAGAACGAATCAGCCCTCTGGTTACGTGAAGTGTCGATCAGCCGGCGAGAAATAATATTAATATAATTACAATTTTGTTCACAGATTAGAAACCCAGTACGAAGTAACATCGGAGAAGGTGGACACCCCCCCTGGGGAGACTGTCAAAAGAAAGTGAACTGTGACTGCTGTGACTATAATATACACACGAGTATTTTATTTTTAGTAGAAACACGATATGTGGAAATTTTATTGTATTTAATCAATACTCAATCATTGGCATTAATTATATTATTGTAGTTTCGCGGTTAATTTATTTATTTTACATTATTAAATAAATTTAGTTTGTCTAGTTATTTGTCATTTTTCTTTCATATACCATACCGCTCCATGTAACATACTGATATTCACTAATATTCAGCTGAATCCGCCCAGCTCAACGCATATCACGGCTACGTAGCGTTTGTATTGAGGTACGGCTTACTCCTTTGGGGTAACTCATCAGTTCATCACACATACAAAGAGCTTTCATATTGCAAAAAAAAAATGTTTGCGGGCAATAACTTGGGGCGCCTCCATACGAGAGCTGTAGACCAATTTTTAAAAAGCTAAAGAGTCTAACTATCCTCTACTTACATTTTTGAAATAGCCAATTTGTCAAGAAAAACTCTCACTTCTTCTCCACAGTAGCCGAAAACAATAGATTTGGAAAAAAAGGGACCCCACCAAGTTAAAAAACCAATTTTGTAATAGCACTCTCCACTACAGAAACAGCTACCTTATGTCCATTAAAATATATAACCATATTCCAAAAGTGATAAGAGAGCTACCATTTATTTTTCACAAAAAAAAAAAAAAAACGGCTTCACCAAAATAATTTTTACACTTTAAAAGAATTTTTTGATTATAAGGGTAAATAATATACTTGTACCTTATTAGTTGTACTTATAATAGAAATGTTGTTACTGTTGTGTTTTTATTTGATATTGTATATGCTCATAGTATTGTTTTGTATTGTTTATTGGAGTTTAAGCGGTTTGTACCTACCATATCCGACGAATAAATGTCTGTCTTTATCCGGTTAGACTGGATTACTGGAAGCCGGCCCCAATATAGTTAGAAAAAGGACAAGCAGATTTATTTTTCTTTCATTTATCATAAAGTAAGGGTAGGTCTAGGTATACCTAGATCGGTAAACAAACAGACAACTCACTTATTCATTGTTAGTTCGGATAACTGGCGCTGCAGTTTCCGTTTAGCACCGACTTATTGCTTTATGGCAAACACTCAACTAGGTACCTAACAGGCATGTAGGCACAACAACATAGTAATAATGATTAGAACAAAGAAAAAAGGCTAAAACTCTTCAGTCGCCTCCAACGACTGTTGGGCAGAACCTGATTGATCTCTCAATTTCAACATAATCTAATGAATAAATACCGTTCGCAAGCTCTTAATGACAGCAACCCTTTAAACTACAGAGACATGATTACTTGAAGACTGTCAACAAAGGGGTAGGCAGTGTCCGCTGTCCGTTATTGATCACTGCACCGGCCGGTGTGCGGACAAACTAGCCATGAGGCCATCCGTCTTCCTGACGGACACTCGGACGGACGGTATTTTAGTATAATGCACGCTCGCTGATTTGAAGGGGCTGGGCAATGGTGGATCGTTTATATTGCTGTATAAGGATTCCAGTGCATGCTCCCAAGGGTGTCGTGGAGATTGTGCCATGAGAAGGGGTTCTAGCACTTCTAGTATTTATCACTATGCAAGCATTGCACGCCCGCAGTGGAGGGATGATACTTGATGGTGTATTGGATAAACGCAGATTGACGATGCAGTCACTGTATTTTTTTATAGGTAAGAATGTGGTTGGAAATTCTACGTCGTCTAAACGTCTCCTTGGCTCACAGTTTCAAGTGAGTTAGTAAAACTCGAAAATAAATCTTGTAGCACCAATTTGCTGGCTCCAAAGATTCAACATCTGCAGCAGGCACGGCATAGGCATAAGAAAATATAATTGCAGACAGAATTACGATAGTGTAACATAATGAACAAACCCAGTTTGAAAGTTGTGCTCTCTATTATACATATACATGTCCCTCCCTATCTCTCAAGCACAGCTATATAAGCTCACGATGACATTTCATATCCATCTGATTCCCCATCCGGGCTATCAAAGCAATAGTTATAATAATTTATTTTTATGTCCCTGCTAGCGCAGAGCGGACAAATAGGGGCATTTCTGTCGCATGTCTCTGCTGTAGAGATGGTGGCTTGTGCTTAGATAGCATCTTATCTGTCGGTGCCGTTTGGACGTCGCCGTGAGGCATGGAACGTTTACGCGGTTTGATTATGATCATCATCGGGTATAAAGTGTAATGTTTATGTTTTTATGTGGGTAGTTGGTTGTGAATGTGTGTATGGAATGGCTCTTCCACCAATAGGCAAGAATTCTTATTATCAAAGCTATCTCGTCGATGTTGCCTTATTAGTTTAATGACACTTAGTCCTACTTGGTAAACAAACCCAAAAGGAAGTTCTTCAACTTGTTGTTTATGCAGTTCGAAAGAACTGGCGAAAAGAAGCAAAAAAAAAAAAGAACTTACAAAGATCGCATACAGACGAAGTCTTGTATGTATTAGGTTACACGTACGTTTTACATAGCAACATCCATTTTTATTTCTAAAAAATATATATTGTTTTTTAATTTGGTTGCCGACAGAATAGATATTTTCTCATGTTCACTGAGTGAGGTCGCAAAGGTGAGTTCGAAAATTACACGTGATATGTTTGTAATTAGTCCATCCAACAAAGAGATTGTAGAGTGCGTGAGCAAGGCCCTAAGCAATTACTTCAGAAAATTGTTCAGGGTGCTTAGAGAATTAACATACTAAAAGTCCTGACATCTAGGGGGTGAGGCGGAGTGGGGGGAGGGGGTTAAAGTTCCCATTTTTCAGTTTTTCGCTAATATCTTTTAAACGGTGCGTTATGGTGATAAAAAGTCTTCTACGCAATGAAAGCTTATAAAATTATGTACAACTTTTATCTTATGCACTTTTTCACATTCCTACCTATTTTCGAACTATACATTCCGGAAAAGTGAAAATTGAAAAACTACTTGAATTGAACACTACCTTTTGTATACTACTTCCTCCACGTTATTTGGGGATAAAAAGTATCTTATATCTTAAATCAACTCCTACTATATCAATTGACTAAATTTTATTCAAATCTGTACAGCCGTTGGGATATCAAAACTTTTATCTACACTTGTCTTATACACTTGTTCCAAATTTTCACCAGTGTTCGAGTATCGTGCTCCGAAGAAAGTGAAAATGGAGTTCATTTAGTGTGATGTGACAAGCATTACCGAATGTTAAATATGAGCTAGTATATATAAATGGTATAAATACTCTCCAAGCCACTGATGATGCCGACGTTCTTATCGTGAAGACTGTTGTGGAACTATCGACTCATAGTTCTGTCGCTGTCGTTGGTGAGGATGTGGACCTTGCTGTCCTTTTGATAGCTTTAACTCCTCCCACCCAAGACATTATTCTGCTGAAACCCGGCCGAGGAAAAACCAAAACAGTTGCACTGTCCACCCAAGAGATGCAGCAACATAGATTTGAGCACATCCTTTTCCTTCATTCATTTACAGGTTGTGACACAACATCTGCAACTTTCAGAAGAAGCAAAGTGGGTTTCTTAAAACTGTACTTGAAGTCAGATATTATCAAGGAAGCGGCTGCGATCTTTTACAAGCCCACCTCCACGCACAGTGAGGTTGAAGAGGCTGGGAAGATGTGCTTCCTCAAATGGTATGGCGCACCAGCAAGACTGATCTCCCTCAATGAGTACCGATACCAGTCATTCGTGAGATCAGTGGCAAATATTAAGCCTGATTTCAGCTCCCTCCCACCAACTGAAAACGCAGCTAAACAGCATTCGCGGCGCACTTACCACCAAGTGCAGCTGTGGCTCGGAAATGAGCTGCCTCCTCAAGAGTGGGGATGGAAACATGAAGGGGACAGCCTAGTGCCAATAACAACCGGAGATTTGCCAGCACCAGAGATACTAATAAAAACAATATTTTGCCGCTCAACGAAGGATTGTGGTAGTAGAAAATGTGGATGTCGGAAAGCAATGTTGAACTGTTCCGCGGCGTGCCTCCACTGCCAAGGGAATTGCCTCAACGGCGTGTCTGTTGACGTTGACGATGATGAAGACGACGTAGAGCCTCTTCAGCAAGTACCATCTACTGAGGATGAGGGAGCCTTGGAAAAAGAACCATTGTCAGGACCCTCACAGCCTAAACGAATTAAAAGATAAAAGATAATATGTATCAAAGATACAAGTTTTGATTACTCAAAGGCTGAACCGATTTGGATGAAATTCGTTATGATTAAAGGCTACTTTTATCCCGAAATAACGCAAACAAAGTAGCAGGCAACAGGTAGAGATTCATAAAAGTAGTTGTTTCGAAAATTTTCACTATTTTAGAATGTATATGTAAAAAATGGGTAGTAATTCGAAAAAGTGTATAAGACTAAAGTTGTAGGAAATTTTATAAGCTTTCATTGCGCAGAAAACTTCTTTTCTCTAAAACATACCGTTTTAAAGATATTAGCGAAAAACTGAAAAATGGGAACTTTAACCCCCTCCCCCCACTCCGCCTCACCTCCTAGATGTCAGGACTTTTAGTATGTTAACTCTCTAAGCACCCTGAACAATTTTCTGAAGTAATTGCTTAGGGCCTTGCTCACGCACTCTACAACTCCTTATGGGTGATTTATTGAATGGACTAAATTTGTAAATCTTATGTTGTAAATTATTCCATCAATTGTAAATTAACTACACACTACCGAATTTGGGAACTGTAGGTCATTACCTACAGTTCCCATAGCATGCGTAGCGTATGTATATATGTAAAAATAAATTTATTTAATTAATTGAAGTATTGGCCATTAGTGAAGATGCACTTTTGCCATTTTAGTGGAAGTTCGTTGATGGCTCTGCTATAAAAATCCTGGGGACGAGAATCGTTGGATTTCAAATTTTTCCCCTGTAAAAAGTTATACTTAGAAGTGGAAATTAGTTGATGCAAGGTCATGGTGAGTATGGTGGGTGAGAGTTTCCAGTCGTAACTCCTATATTTGAGACAGTCCGTTGTGTGTACTCCTACGTGATTTTCTTGTTGTTGAATAGTATGTTAAAAAAAAAAAACTCAAAGCATTTATTTCAAACTAGCTGCGTCCCGCGGTTTCACCCGCGTAAATGTCGATCCCGTGGGAATATCGGGATAGAAACTATCCTATGTCCTTTTCCGGGACTCAAACTATCTCTATACCAAATTTCATCTAAATCGATTCAGCAGTTTGAGCGTGAAGAAGTAACAAACATATAAACACACACACACACACACACACTCACAAACTTTCGCCTTTATAATATTAGTGTGATGATAAACCAATATACAGGCAATTTTAAATTGTCAAGGGGTCGGTCAGTCAGAAAGATGAAGCTAGTTGCCCATTCCAAAGCGTAGGTACCTATGGAGAAGAACGGGCAAGAAACTCCACGGACACTCTTTTAAATCATAACATGTTCAATGTTCATACGGTACCCGCTTTCCGAGCTTTTTATCTTTCCAATTTAAAGTAAATGAATCAGTATCGATTTATGTACGTTGAAGGGTGTTGCAAGTTCCAACGTGGTTTGAGATGGATCTCCACTATGGCTTTCAAATTCATCGATATCGACTTTCGTCTCCGGTCGGCCACGGGGCTCATTGTTGAGGTAAAAAATTTCCTGAACAGAAGCGATCAAACCAAAAACGGACCGAGCGTTCACAAGCGGTACCATGTCCATACACGCCGTTAATATTGCGTGCTGTCTATGCTGTCTTGGTGCCACGACGGAACTCGTATTCGAAAAAAGCGCGCTATTTCGATTTTTCCATGGTTACAGAAACAGTGATATTTAAAAAAAAATCGAATGGCGGGAAAACAAATGAACAACTGATTCTAAAAAACAAAATGTCATGCTATATTATAAAATTAATTTGAATTTGGAATTCTAAATAGAATGAAAGATATCGATCGTCACAACAGTCAGTTTCAAAAATCTTCAATTTCATAGGTAAGGACCTACTATAGGCCTAGCCTAAAAAGATAGTATGAGGACATACACGTGTAAGGGTTTGTTAGATGTGCACATAGCCACCGGCCACGGCCAGTGGTACCAGACTGTAAGTAATACAAGTTTACATACACGAGCGCACATGTCAGGGAGGCAGTCACCGGACGCGTCGGAGGTGACGAACAGCCATTTTGTTAAAATTCGACCCTTTACGATACAGTTTAAAACAGTGTCGTACAGTTACGGCGTACCTACTTAACTATAATGTCTCATCATCATAACTATTAATGTTATTATGACATGCTGAAATTAGATCTTCAACTGGAATGTTAAAAGATAAATTATTGTCAAAATACAGAAACTAATTGGTGATCGCATTTTTAGGTTCTGCTAGCAGATTTCTTGACGCACGTTTTTATCAGAATGATATTATGTTATCATAAGCTGATCTGCTTATTATGCTTATAGATTGATAGAACATAGAATACTATTTACCGTACACTTTTATTCTTCTTTCCGCACTTCGAGTTGGCTTTTTGACATTCTCACTATTTCTCATTCGTTGAATGGTTGTTAAAGACCACCTTATTTCCATTTACCTAATTTCTTTACAAATCGAGCCAATTTCTACCAATCGATACTCTTAATTTTTAACGGGCTGTTTACAAAAGTAATTATCATTGGCACGCTATCAGGCAGCACATCGCACGCTCGGGCCGCGGGGTGGGCAGAAGCACAGGTATATAAATCGGTAGCACGTTCATAGATAATTGGTTGTGTAGTAATTGCACCGAGTTTTAGGAAAACGCTTGCGGGTACGTGTTTGGGTGGGTTTCCATTGTGTTACGGTATCTTTTGTGGAACAAACTTATGTAAATTAATCAACTGAATTAATCATATAACCTTGACCACTTATGTTGAGTTTTCAGCTTACTTTCAGATTATATTTTAACTACAGAAACCGTTTTCCTTTAGTTCGTTCGTAATCGTTTTACCTTTAGAATGCTAAGGGTGAAAGAAAACCGAGTGTGCTTGTGACCACACGACTGAAGTGAAACTTCTTTCGCTCCATCTGCTCCCGTTCGCCTCGCCCGATCACACTTTTCGTAACGCTTACGTCACGCGTTCGCCAACTTACCCCCTAAGTCAAGCGTGCGTAAAGAAGTTTCACTTCAAAAATCAGGGTACAAGCTGCCCGAGTCAAGGGTTTGCTGGTCGAAAGGGAGCCCTAATTTCATCCATGAGCCGTAACAGCGAGGTATCTATCACTTATTCCACTATCTTTTGATCATATCCATCCTTGTTTTCGTAGATCGCACTTTAAGGAAACCGTAAACTTATCCTCCATTTACCTTTCTTGCCAATTAACCCTTAAGAACAAGATTACCGTGTGTGAACGCGAACGCGTTATCAGCGTGATAGGCAACAGTAAGCCGGCCGCGATACCGATCGCCTTGCCGGCTCAATTATGGATTATAGACGGGGAGCTCACGACTAGCGAGTGCAGGCACAGAGCATCGCTGTGCAAACTGAACGGGAGATCATTCGGTAGGTAGTGCTTTAGTGATGTTAGTTGGAGTGCAAACATGTGCCTGTTTGAGTAAGTAGGATTTTTGTATCTTTGCGTGCATAATTTGTTCATAATTTCAGCTGGAAATAGTCAGAAACCCGCAGGGCAGCATGTGGCGAGCT
Organism: Amphipoea lucens; assembly: GCA_947508005.1. Classification (NCBI taxonomy): domain Eukaryota; kingdom Metazoa; phylum Arthropoda; class Insecta; order Lepidoptera; family Noctuidae; genus Amphipoea; species Amphipoea lucens. Next base: position 19,839,147 of record OX382374.1, read on the forward strand.
GTTGGGCAGTAACGACCCCACGGACCCTATCTCCCGGGAGTAGTCTTGTTCCTCACCTCTGGCTTGCCTTATTCGCCGGTTGGAGTGAAAAATGACGAGGAAATGAGCTCCCACCTCTTTCTTGCCTTTATTGGCCGGCTTGAGTGGAGATTCGCAAGAGAAAACGTGCTCGGGGGAAGGAAGTATTCCAGTAAGTGCTCGTTGGGATCTTGACCATTTTCCGGGCTCTGGGATTGTTTTGAAAGCCGTGTAATACCTCTCCACTCCTCAAGCACCTCAGGACATATTGCCCCCTTGTCGCTACGTCACTATGTGCTAGCGACGTTTCCGGGGGCACATTATTGAGTGTGCAAGTCACCCCTTACCATTTTATCCGTGTATCTATATAAAACATTGATCAGGCAGGGGCCATTATAGTTCTTCTATAGTTCTTGGTAACCAGTCTACTTTAGCCACCCAAACCCATTGTCCCAACTTTTTATTTTTCCATATCCTGCAATAGTTCTACACCAACCGGGGCTAGACCTCCTTGGGTGCACTTGCATAGTGCATGCAGGGATAACCGTCGGCTGGTGCCGCAATCCATTCAAATTTGCTAAGGGGCCTCTTCGAGTGGCTTCGCCTCTCGTACGCCTTCCAAAGGACCGGGACCCCATGGCCCCGATATATGTGAAAACATAATAACAATAATATTTTGTTCACGTAATTGTATTCCTGAAACATTTTCTTACCCAAAAATAAGATCTCCAAAAATAAGATTACCTAAAAAGAAGAAGTCTTTAGGTAAGAAAATGTTTTAGCTTACTATTTTAAGCGGCCATTTATATGGCACATATATAATTATCTTCTATTATAAGTACTTAATATCCTTTATAATATGTACCTACCAGCTTCTGCCCGCGACTTCGTCCGTGTGAAATTTCACCATCCCTCATTCACCCTCTTAGGGGTGGAATTTCGAAAAACCCTTTCTTAGTGGTAACCTATAATACTCTTCACAAGGAACACAGCCTCCAAATTTCACGTCTCTATAGGACCAGCGGTTTAGGCTTTGCGTATATATAAATAGGTACATCTGTCAAGTCAGGACTTCGAGTTTTATTTTATATATTATAGGTATTATCTACGCTGTTCGTGTCTGTCTGTGTGACTGCTTAGATCGTCATAACTACACAATGGATTTTGATTGATTGACTGCGGAAAGTTTTAAAAAAATTTAGATAATGTAACACTTAGTACATTGGCCTTGCGAAGCATGGTCTGGTCGCTAGTTGAGTATAAGAAAATTTTGTATGAGGAAAAGAAAGAAAAAAAGAAATCTCTGCCAAGCATAGACGTGACAATCTCTTCCTAAAACTCGATGAGTCAGATAAAATTTATATTGATTTCCAGTGGTATTGTAGCCAGTATTGTTCAGGTTATCACAAAAAAAGATCCTCCTACTTTAGAACGTCGTTGTTTTGTTACTATTGTCGTGAGCTCCTAGACTATTCCTCCAGCCTACTCCTGGAACAACTTATGAGTTCCATACATAACGGACACCATAGACTAACGGGGTTTTATGGGAAAAATGGCGGCCAGGCGACCTGGACAGTCTAGTTCTGTTCTATTAATATAGGTAGCGGCGGCAGTTAAAAATGATGTCCGAGAAATAAAAAGTTCTAGGGAACTTGTTAGTTATTAATAAGATAGATCTTTGGTCGGCGCCATATTTGTACTATATATATACAGCAGAAAAAGGGATGACCAAGTATTGACGGTTTTTTCGCCTAAGGGTCTAAGCTTGGAACACAGATGTAACATGGAAAATTGCTGGGTATCGTTCGCATCTATGGTGCAATTCTCGTAGGTGCGGTATGAATGGCAACAATAGTAGATAAGTATGGACAGACAATTGTAGCAATCGCGGTCGATTTGCTGTCATCCATTCTATTTAAGCAAAAAAAGGAAATACAGTACAGTTTCTGAAAAAATTTACATTGTACATTGTAATTTTTTTTAAATAATAATAATATAAGTAAATAATATTTTGTCATTTAACCGAGTAGATGTATAGTTTACATTCTGGGTAGCTTTTAATACCTTTCGGTTCTGAAAAAGTTAGATTCCTATGGCATAGCCTATGATAGCCCAGCTGCCAATTTAGACGCTTCCAACGATACCTAATTTGTCAAATTATGTTAAGTAATTTAGAAGTTATGCGGGAACAGATAAACATATCTAATTATATACATACTAGCATATACATATTTTGCTTCACCGTGGTCGGGTAGAAATACATAGAAACCTAGCGTCAAAAGTCATAATATATTCAGCAATCCATTTAAATAAAACTACGACACAAAACCCTTCCCAAATCCCTCAGCTGCTCAAGTTGATGCGCAGTACATCAACTTACCCTCCAAATGATAAGCGTGCGCGCTTGTATGACGTCACGTGCTCGCTTGATGGTGGACCGCACGTGACGTCATCCCACACACCTGACTAGGGAACCAATACGACATGGATTGTAGGGAACCCGTGAGCTTGAACGTTATGAAATATTTTGGATTTTGATATGTAGTGGGTGAAAATCGTTTTTCTTTTTTTGCGAGAAAAGTTGAGCCAAGCATATCTATACATCAATACTAATATTATAAATGCGAAAGTGTGTCTGTCTGTCTGTTACCTCTCCACGCTTAAACCGCTGAACCGATTTAGATGAAATTTGGAGTCCCGGGAAAGGACCTAGCAAAGAGAATTAAACCAGTCATTGGGAACTAGGATAGTTTTTATCCCGATATTCCCACGGGATCGACACTTATGCGGGTGCAACCGCGGGGCGCTACTAGTAATTTTTAATTTATAGTTGCTCTTCGTGTCTGTCTGTGACAGGGTCTGGGCCAAGCAGGGGGCCGCTAAGCAGTTACCAATAAGTTTAGAATGATAAACGCAAATGTCATGTTCAAAGTATATGGGCTTAGGTATAAGGCTTAGGCTTAGGTTATAGGTACCTATAGTCAACAAGGTTGGTAGTAGAGCGTACTATTGGTTATTCTGTGGTAGAGCTGAATTTCCCTGTATAAAGTAAATTAGATAAGTAGGTAAACTATGCCATAGGAATACCTTTTTGTAATTTTTATTTTATTTATTTATCCATTTATTTCAGGCATCAATCCTAATCCTATTGCCTTCTAAGCTCACCTCACTCTCGTAGACTTTGTGGTCTACGTCGCAATTCAACATTCAGGATAGGTATTCTCTGAAAGCTCAACCACGTTACCGTAAGCCCCCGCGTGTGGTTACCCCATACATTTGTCATTGTCGGCTGAAAATCGTCGTTTTTCGGAAAATTTGTGAAATTTACGCCGCGGAGAATGGAGGCGCATTGCAGGGAGCGGGAGATCTGATAGAACCGAGCTTTCAATATGTCCTCGTATGCATGGCGTACGGATACCTACAAATCAACATGATTCAATGGTTCGTGCTGCCGATCGAGTCTTGTTGATAGGTTATTTCTATGTAGATTTTCAGAATCAGATGCTCCATCTATTTTCGTGTGCATATTGTTAGAAGTGACTTGTAACTTCCTCGTACTAGCTTTTTTGTCCGCGGCGTCGCCCTCTTGGAAGTAGGGAATTGTCTCACGGGAACATACTACCAGGATAAAAAATACCCTTTGTTCTAAACCAGGTCAGCCTTTGGGGGTAAAGGTAAAAGTCAGACAGTTCGCATTTATATTATGTATGGATAACCCTGTCCCTTTCCTGAGTAGAAGTATATTTTAACTAAGAAGATTGAAAACGTTACTTGGCTTGTTAATGAAATATTGACTATGCCTCTAAATCAGCCATTCGGCATTCAGATGTCATGCAGTGGTCACTAATCCGCATACAAAGCGGGGTAATTATGACGTCTCCCCAGCCATAGCTGCAGTCGTTGGTTTTAACGACCGATGTGGGAAGCACATGTCTTTGATCACGTATAAACTGCTCTGTTGTTGTTTGTTTACTTATATAATTCTATGCCAAGATATACAACGATCTATGAAAGGCTAGGAAGTGCAATATTTCCTAACCAAATTGTTCGAAATTTCAGTTTCAAATGATTGACCACCCCGGGCACAACCATCAAATTCAGTTAGTTTATCTGCTGATGCCTAACCTGTCAACTTGGATAGGCTTATGATTAGGGTCAGAGAAAGTGACTTTTACAGACATAGAAAGAATTCCTTCCTCCTCTTAAGAAAGATATTCTTCTCAGTGCAGCCCCCCACGCAACGACCATACAGCCCAACGTCTCTGTATTAAGCTTAGTTTAAGACCTCGTTTCAAGACGTCAATCTCTTTTGGTCTTGCTCGTGTCTTATTCTACCCCTTTCTTGTTCCTTCTTCTTATTTCCACCTGACACCCACACACTGTGAACCTACCAGTGCCTATTCGAAGCTGTAGACCACACAGCATTAAACAAACAGGTGTAAACGCCTTTCATCTCGAAATCAGTTTAAATAAAATATGACATCACGTACGCTTGATAACAAGAAACGCGCAGTGCACGGGGCGGATATGGAGCTAAGGATATAAATAACAGACGTTGGCTGAACAGAAATAAATAAAATTACAAATAACAGGATGACACTATGCTTGGATTATACAAGGGAGGATGGGACGAGCGTGTTGTGGAGGACGCGATTTGGAGAGTGCTTATTAGGAGTGTTTGAAGTGCTCTTTGTGAAATGAGTGGAATATTCGCGCGGGATTAATTATTTAATTAAGGAATTTGGCGTTAAGAAACACTTTACAAACATTAATAGTACTAAAGATATGACTACTGAAGTGAATCATGGACCAAATAAAATTCTTTACTCGCATTCCACTTTTCTCTATTGTAGATTCTTAGAAAGGACCATGGCAGTCATTGTCGAAAGAGTCTGGGTAAATCTGTGTATTGGGAGTATGTCCTAAAAGTTGGTCTAGAACTGGTGTAAAAAACCGATATTTTTTGTACTGGTCGTTATTTAGGCGTATCTATATCTGCGCCCACAACACATGTACTTACCATTGTATGCACTCATAAACACAATGTTATTAACATTGCTCGTTGCCGCAAGCAGCGACTTTTCACACCAGAAATAAAAGTTGTTTCCCAGAAATCATTTTTGCTCAATACTACTACAGAAATCGCCGATACGCTATGAAATGGGTCGCTTTACACCCAAGTAAAAGTTCACCGATTTTTTAAACTTCTTATCCAGTTTCTCAAATAAAATTCTCTCTTCAAGATAGATCAATTTGTTTTGAAGCTGACCCATCTTTGATGACGCTATTCCATAATAAATAGTCGTTTATCCTTCGTACGAGGAAGCAACATGAAAGAACATGTATTTATTCATCAGCGCTGCTTGTGAGGAGATTGTACTGTTCTGTGTTTGTCATAACGACGCCATCTTGGATGTTGAAGGGCGGTGTCGAAATAAGTGTTGTTGCTTGTTTGTAGGTACTCATGTAGTATTTGTACTTACGTGTAGTGTTTTCACAATAGATCTAAATAAAAGTATTTGAGCAATAACAAAAGATGCGTTCTTAGCATAAGCCCTTGGGGTGTTGGGCTCTATTACCAGGCGTTTTATTAGGTTTTCCTGTCAAGCAATATTGTAAGCTGACCTAGATTTAAAACATGTTGGTAGATTGTACAACCTTTCAAAGTAAACCACTTAAACGAAGCATAATGAAAATAGGTACTCACAAAACACTCAATGATATCTAAAAATAATAGATCCACGAAAAACCTCGTTTATTTGTAAATCGGTAAATAAATATCCATCGAGCGACGCTTTGCGAAACATCTCAAGTGTTTCTCGTTAAAATAAAAGGGAGGAAACGTACCGATTGATAAAGGGCAACACGGAGAAAATGGCGCTCCCTTAGCTACGCACGCGCCATGCGCCGCCGCCCGCCCGTCCGCGTCCGTCCGTCTCTATGGCGATGAAATTCTATTTATGGAAGGATTTTTCTTTTTTTCCTTTCAAGTTTTGTTTAGACCTTTTGATGGAATGGACCTTTGGTGTTTATTGACCTTTTTATTGAACATTTTCTTGCTAATCTCGGGAGGATGGATTCTTGAATGGTTTCTTTTGACATCGCAGACTTTTTTTTAAGCGCCTTCAAAAAAGGAGAAGTTTCTCAATTCGGATGTATACTTTTAAGTATATTTTTTTTTTGTTTTTTTTTTTTTAATTTGAGGTCTGATTAATTTTGTAAACCATAGGTATTTGAAATGTAAAACACATAGAACAGAAACAGCAGAACCCTTAAAAATTTGGAAAAAAGAAACATTTATTTTTATTTTTCGATAGCTATTTTATTTCTTGGCTAAGGCTCTTTGAAGTGACCCTCTTAAAATGTTTAGGTTGATTCTCAAAGGCATTGAAGTTGAAAGTAAAATGGGATGCATTGTTTTTGAGCGGTCAATTGGAGGCTGATTTATGGGGAATTTATCTAAAAACGAAAAGAATATAAAATTAAAAACATCAAGAATGTTTTTAGTATAAACAGAAAAATATGTTTCGGGTTTGATTATTCATTGAATGTTTGAATTCGACAAGAAGTTTATCTTTCTCTCGAAAATGTGCCTGTTCTGAAAGTTTCACTAAGGAACCGAAAAAAAGAAGGGGAGATAAGACACGGGAAAGTTGGATGACTTGCGTTGGAAACTTTGTATCTTACATCATTATTTTCAATTTCGTGTGATTATGGGAAATCCCTCTTTAAGATCCTGCGTCGTAGCAATCTATTGGGGATATGCATGTTAAGCAATATCCATTAACGGAGTTATGGGCACAGTCGAGTTCTTTAATATCTGAGCATGTTCATGAATCAAAAATATATAGGCAATGGTAAGTTTAAAAACTCTAAAAAGCTTTGCCTTACAATAAATTGTAAAACATGTGTGACATCATAAATACCTACTAGTATGTGACTACATTATATCAATAATTCCGTGTTCATATTATTTCGCGCAAAGTTAGGTTCACAAAATATCTAGGTATGCAATTTTTCTAAGAAAAATATCTTGACAATTTTACTTGACTGAATTGTTCTCTTAAATTTTTTGAACTATATTTCTGTTCAAATTCAATTTGAAGTTGTCAGTTATGACATCCTTCAACGGCAATATTGCATTATTACTCGTACTTCTGCTCCGGCAAGCAAAAATAACACAAAAATAAAACAAAATCAATAATCTGTATAGATATTATCCTAGGTTGCACCCTGTAGCACCAAATATGATGAAATCTTAGAGTATTTAGATAGGTATTTATGTTCCGAAGAGTACCTAGTCGGATATTTTTGACTGCACTACCGTAACATACTTATGAACAGTTTATAATTATGTTAACATTTTATTGATGTCTATGTTTGTATAGAACTGTATTATGATCATTTTAACGCTTATAATATTTTGAAACATTGAAACTACTGCCAATATACAGGGTGTTACGGAAAGGGTATATCAATAAAAACGGGTTGAAGAGTGTATCTAGTCTAGAATCTCTGTACAAAATTTCAGCTCAAAAGCTTTAACTTTGAAAATGCTTAATATTTTTTTATTTCGACATCAAGGCGCTGCACTGGCGCGCGGCGGCGTGATGTGCGTGTACTAGGCGCACAGACACACTACAGATAATGGATAATGACCCTCGTAGTGCGGTGACACGTTTGTTATGATTTCAATTTAATAAACTATCGAAATAAAAAAATATTAAGCATTTTCAAAGTTCCTGCTTTTGAGCAGAAATTTTGTACAGAGATTCTAGACCAGATACACTCTTCAACCCGTTTGTATTGATATACCCTTTCCGTAACACCCTGTATTGGTGAACTCGACTGTACCTAAGAAACGTAAATATTGATTCCGGAAAAGAAGGAAAAAGAATTAAGTATCAAACATAACTTTTAGGTACATGGAATTCTGTAGTTTCTAGATCCTGTTATTTCTTAATAGAACAGTCTATTAGGGGTATACAATACAGGGTGTTACGGAAAGGGTATATCAATACAAACGGGTTGAAGAGTAACGTGTATCTGGTCTAGAATCTCTGTACAAAATTTCAGCTCAAAAGCAGTAACTTTGAAAATGCTTAATATTTTTTTATTTCGATAGTTTATTAAATTGAAATCATAAAAAGAAATGTCACCGCACTACGAGGGTCACTATCCATTATCTGTAGAGTGTCTGTGCGCCTAGTACACGCACATCACGCCGCCGCGCGCCAGTGCAGCGCCGTGATGTCGAAATAAAAAAATATTAAGCATTTTCAAAGTTAATGCTTTTGAGCTGAAATTTTGTACAGAGATTCTAGACCAGATACACTCTTCAATCCGTTTGTATTGATATACCCTTTCCGTAACACCCTGTATATACTATAGATACCTAGGCACACACAGGAAACAGGTTTCTTTACTGGCGTCATGAAATAATATGAAAATGTTGCAAGCTGTGGCAGAAAATAATTTGGTAGCGGGCTAAAAGGCTGCGGTCGTTCTGAAATACCGCCGGAAGCTTTTTCAATACTTCTCTGTCAACCTAGCGTGGGCGACATTTCAATGAAAAATACGTTCAAAAGCATTCGAGATCAACACAAATTCGTCCCACGCAGACCAAAAGTTCCCTAACTACGTCCAGTGTAATTAAAGCCGGCCATTTTGAAGGGCGCGTCATTAAGCGGGGAATGTCATTCATGAATAAGAATATGAGAGGCCCAGCCCTCTGGCCCTCTGGCCCTCCGGGTGATGAGGTCCCTCCCGCTAAATAAGTTAACTGCTCAAATTGCTTTTCAACGTAGCTTATAACGCGGCATTTTTTAGATTATGAATCGTGTTTAAAGTGTTGTTTGTGAAATTATAGGATACAATCTAGGTAAAACGAGTAGGCTTGCTCTACACAGGCAAAGATATACTTAGTAAGTAGACAACAGGAATACACATAACACATAATCAGCCTATAATGTTCCCACTGCTGGGACATAGGCCACCTTTCAGTCAGAGGGAGGGGCCGTAATCCACCACGCGGGCCCAGTGCGGGTCAGCAGATGTGTGCATGCCGTTTTTCTCAAGACGTTTTCCTCGTTTTGTGACGACGTGATTTGTAAAAAAATATGTTGATTAAAAAGACTGTCCTTGGAGTTTCTTTTCCTTTCCTCTTCGTAAGAACCTATGACGCTTTGGAATGAACAACTAGCTTTATCTTTCTGACTGACCTACTCCTTGACAATTCAAAAGGCCTGTAATTGGTCTAATTAAAATAAATGCTTTCAGTTAGAGGGCTTAAATAATAGTTTTGGAGAGATCTCCTTTGTCTCTAAAGACAAAGGAGTGAGTAGAGGTTCTCGAGAAACTCTCTCGGAGCAGTTATCAGCTTCGAGATCACTGACTTATGCACCACAGTGATAAGCCCCAGTAATTGAAGTCTAGTCTAGATAAGTCCGAGAAGCTTGGCGTTTCATATTTTCTATGTTCCTATCGTAAAGAAAAAGCTCGTGAAAATATTTGATGTTAGCTTGTTCATTTTTATTTACTTAGTTCTCTTTTTGTTATAATTCCAATAAATACAAGGTGGCAGGGACATCGGCGTGCGAACTGTAAGCATGGATTCAGTACAGTGCATGATTCTGAACCCCGCGGTTGAAATATTTATTGGGTTATTAAAAATAAATACTGTTCCCATACATTTTGACCGCGTAGGTATTGCACTTTTCTATGAAACAGCCGATTTTTTTTATAACTGCCGATAAATTCTACGCTAGGGGGTTAGAATCATGTGCTGAATTCATGGTTACATTTTCGCACTGGTTAATTTTTTTTTCCTGTATAATACCTACCCATTTTTATACAGGAAGTTTTTTTATCACCATCCAAATTTTTACAGGGTGTTCTACCCATGAATATGAACAACTTTCACTATGGGACCAACTCTGAAATCACGAAAAAAAAAAATCTGCTGTTTCATACAAAAGTTCAATACCTACTTGACCAAAATGTATGAAACAGCTGACTTTTTTTTCGTTATTTCAGAGTTGGTCCCATAGTGAAAGTTGTTCATATTCATGGGTAGAACACCCTGTAAAAATTTGGATGGTGATAAAAAAATCTTCCTGTATAGTGGCCACTCGAAATAAACAGAACTATGCTTCAAAAACCCTCTTAAAATCTGTTTATCTCAAAGAGGAATCATTCTAAGAAATCATTCTTTTTATCTAAATAACGAAACCCGACAGAAACTTACCAATGCCAGTCAATAAATACTTGGCAAATTGGTATTCATAAAATTGTGCCGAAACGTCTATCGAAGGGCATAATCAAGTAACCTTGAAACTCCTACAAATTACGTATCGCGGTGCCCTGGAGACCGTGAGGAAGTAGGAAGCCATTACTGGCCACCTCGGGAAACATTCTGTTACTCGCAGAAGCTCTGGGATTCAAAATTTAATAAATTGTTAACCATTATGTTATATTCAACCGCCATTTGTCAAATTACTCCATAATTTACATCGCTCCCCTGCATTTTCATTGTTGAGAATTTTCTTTTGTTTGTATTGCATTGGTGGTTGCGTTCTATGTCGCTTTCACGTTCTATAATGGATGCAGCAATGGAGGTTCAGCAGGAAGTTCGGCGATATAGTCGTATTTGCTGAAGGTAATGGAAATGGTAAGCCTGATCGCTTTTTGAGGAAATATACGGGAAGCAGTTGTATGCAGGCGCGTTTATTATTATGATAGAATAGAATTTAGTATTGTTGCTGCAGGTGGTTAACAAAGTTGGTGAACATTTAAAATGTATGTTGATAACATACCTCTAGGGTGTGAGTTCCCACTACTGGGAGACAGGCCTCCACTCTTCGAGAGGGAATGGGCCGTAATCTACCACGCGAGCCCAGTGCGGGCTGGTGGACATCACATGTCTTCAAATTTTTAGTTCTAGTACATGCCGGTTTCCTCACGATGTTTTCCTTCATCGTTTTGAGAGCATCACCATTGATGAAATTATTTACACAAAGTAAAGCGCCTGCCTGGGTTCGAACCTACGACCGTAAACCACTCGTAAGTCGGGGCCGTTATTACTGGACAACCGCTGCTCTTCTCTTCTCTGTTCTAGGGTGTAAAATAATAAGAAAAAAATAAAAATAATATTCTAACATGGATAGGATAAACAGTAAACTAAACTATATACGAGTACAAGAACTATTTTAAGTACCTAATTGATGACAGTCGTTTCGCAGCAGTGTAATATCATGTTTTGATTGTGAAAGAATCTTTTATTCATATCATAATGGTCCCTCTATATTTCGTTAACTACTTATCGACAGCTTTATTCATCAACTTGATACCATAATGAGCTCCATTGATTCAACTGTGATTGAGCCCAAGTAATTAACCTTTTCAAGTCAGAACATAAATTATTTGTTTTAAAACTGTGATGAATGACGCGGATTCAAAAGCTTTTACACTGTAGATGCAATGGTTACTAAAGAAAACTTATTATCTGTAGTGAATACATGATTGGCAATTACATTCTATATAAGATTATTTCTAACAGTTGATTACAAGGACTTGTGCTTTTTGATCAATATGCCATAGAGAGTTTCATTTTGTGACTACAATGCACCTAAATGCCACAGAGAAAAAAAAAAACAACCGAATTAAGAACCTCCTCCTTTTTTGAAGTCGGTTAAATTGAAACTAGTATTGATCGTCACTCGTATTCAGTGGTACATAAGTGAGTGGTACTTGTAATGTACTTGGAAAACACATAAGAATACCTAATAATATTGGAAAAGTCATATTATTTAACACAGTAGCCTAAATTGTACTCCCTACCTATAAACAGGGTAATTTGAAAATATTGTAAAAGCTAATTACTTTTAAAAGAGTACCTAACATATAAATGAACATAGGGAACCAATTGGAAACGTGCACCTAGCTTCTGACTTTTCATAAATGCCCATGTAGGTTTATGTAAAAAAAAAAATGTAAAATAAAATATTTAGATTTTGAATTTGTAGCAAAGACTAAAAACGAAGAAAGTGTAAACATGACCGTCCCGCCCCAACTATCCTCCCGTATGCTCCCAGCAGGAGATTCGTGTTATTGGCTAGTTTCTGGTCTGGTTCGTAATTAATAGCGGCTATTATTTAACGTGTAACCCATATTGTGGCCATTTCTGGCCATTTTCACTCGTAATTTGGCTCAGAATTGAACTCGATTCTTAGTTTAATTAAGCGGTTCGTTCTATAGCACTGCTGGGTATAATTTATTTGTAGTTTAATAACTTACCTAAGATGGGGATTGTGAGTAATTACGAGGTTATGGAATATTGATGGTGCTGTTCAATTGTGGAAGGCTTAGTGGAGGCAGGCTGCTGAGCCCCATGCTCAGCAGTGTTCCCGGATTCGATCCTCGGGTAAAGCGTTTTTGGGATTTTTCTATTAGGAATTTCCTAGTTGATACTAGGAAATTCGAGGAAGATGATGGGAGGATGTCGGATCTTCATTTTGTAGCGAAATAAAAAGAAACTTCACCAACGTTAAAAATCAATATGTGTAAAAAATTAAAGGTGGAAAAATATGGGGGAGGTTTTTGGGACAATATAGGGTAACGGAAGTAAAAAAGGTTAACCCTAGAGGTACTAATACATATAGTTGAAGCCTACCTTCCGGAGGGCTACAGGCTTTCCCCCTATTACATGGCCATATACCTTTTTTTTTGGTGCGCGGTGGGAATCCTCATGGACTTCCTCCATCGTGGGGGTGCTGGCAATGGGCGGTGAAAGAACATTGTATTTAATACTGATACCATTTTACTCTCTTCATACTATTTAACTCCACCATTCTAGCCTGAAACACAGGTTCTACCTAGTTCAGGCGAATGAGCAACTGTGTCCTCTATAATTTTTATGTTATGTTATTGTAATCTGCACCATTTTTATAAATAAACGATATTATCTATTATTATTATAACTTTACCCCTGAGTATTAACTCTGATCATTCATAGGTAAGAATAACATAAAATATATTTTAATAACAATATCCTAATCTTCCACGAGTATATAGAACAAAAGCATTAATTTTTATACGGCTCCATATATTAACCGCTCGTTTAATATGTTTTTCGACCTTGAACCGCCAACAATGGTGTTTGCTATTGTTTTAAACATAGTTTATTAGATTAACGTGAAACGGACAGAAGGATCACTCTGTACAAACTGTTATTGCAAACCTCGTCTATTGTTTTTCCTACATGCTCTTGCGATCTTGTATGCTAATAACTACTTATTTTGGTTAAACCACTACCTAGAGAGCAGTGGTGGCCCAGTGGTATCGGCCGCGACTTACGAGTTGTAGGTCGTAGGTTCGAACCCAGACAGGCGCTTTACTTTGTGTAAAATTATTTCATCACCACTGCTCTCAAAACGGTGAAGGAAAACATCGTGAGGAAACCGGCATGTCCCAGAACCAAAAAAAATTCAAAGACATGTGACATCTACCAACCCGCACTGGGCCCGCGTGGTGGATTACGGCCCACTCCCTCTCACAGAGAGGAGGCCTGTGTCCCAGCAGTGGGAACATTATAATAGGCTGATGATGATGATGATGACTACCTATAGGTTGTCAATGATAATTTATTTTTCACTTCTCTTGCTCTAAAAGTTTGTCTTTATGTTCTGCTTAGGCGACATAAAATCGCTTTTTATGTTCCAGTGCATAAAGTAATTTTTTTTTCTGAGACTAAGGTAATCAGGCCCAACAGCCACACGCGCAATAAAACTTCGCAAATTAAAGTCGTGATTTATTTCATTTTCTTTAATTTATACCACTTCCGTGTTTTCTATCGTTAATTTAATAAAATCAGGTAAAATAGTTGTCATTTATTATTTAAAAACGCAAAGAAACGTTTTTATGACTTGGCAGTATGAAGTACCCAAGTCGAATGACAAATATTGAAATTAAAAAAAAAAATCTTTTAAAAAGTTTCGTGGCGGTTTTATCTGTGATGGCGGGAATTAGCTATGCTTTGCAACATTTTTGATTAATTATGTACTGTATACTTTATGCCTGTTTCTTTTTCTCGCAATCGAAGTGAAAAGCAGAGTGTATAACTCAGGCATAAACGAGCCATTTTACCCCTCGACTTAACTATCCACCCTCGCCTGCGGCTCGCGTGGATATAAACGTCTCGGGGTAAAATAGCTTCTTTTATGCCTTAGTTGTACAATCTACTATTATTTCTTTAAGTAGATTTGTACAAACACCTTGACACGTCAATAAAGTTATATTATTATCTAAGGGATTGTATAGCTGCTCCGACATGCGACTGCGCGGCAGGCCCAGAAAGAGATGGCGGGATGAGCTGGACTTGGCCCACAATCGCAGTAGACCGGGAGAAGTGGAAAGAGGGAAGGGAGGCCTTTGCCCTGCAGTGGGACAACACAGGCTTCTAATAATAAGGGACTGTAGTAATTGATTACTGATCAGTCTTGATTGTTTGATTTTATCTTGATTTTGGGTAGTTTGTAGCACTACCTCTTCTTCCCAGCTAAAGCACGCGTTTTGAGGGACTGTCTTATATAATTTTGACGTGAAATCGTGCTGATTCTAAGCCTGATTGAATAAATGGCTTTTGATTTAATACTGTACTTATCATATATCTGTGGATTGTCCTTGCCTCATTATTACAACGTCACGGGAAAGTCATAGCGGACGCTAGACTTCAAGCTGAGATTTTTCATTACTTTTAGGTTTTTCATTCCGAACTTCATTGCTTTTCTTCCATATTATTGTAGTAAATTCTTTAATGTGTTATGTGTTTTATTATGTTGAGGTTAGTGGCTACTATTTCTGTACTATTTATCGTTTGCAGAGTAAATAGAGGGCTGAGCTGTGTTTATAAAGTAAAATATATTATTATGAAAGTGGTATATCAGTAAGATGGAGTTTCTAGCCTTGAAAGGAATACCAACAACGGCAACAACATTGATTATTATGACCCTTGATCGTTTTCAAATAGGTTGCTACTTTTATGCTGAGCTGGTGGACTTAAAACACGTTGTGCTGTATTTTATAGGAAGCCTCCTCTTACGTTTCTGTCGAGATTGAGCCCAGAGGATCATGCATGAGCTGATATATATAAATTCTTATCTCTATGTGAACCTTTGTGAAGAGAGAAAAAATTAGATAACAAAGTGATCCCATAAGTAAGGGTTCCGTTTTTTCCTTTTGAGGTACGGAACCCTGAAAACATGTGTTTCTGGTGAATCTAATATCATCTAATAATATAAAAAACGCAATCTCCTATCTGCCCAACTTATTGCGATTCCACATATTTGCTAAACGCGCCTAATATTGAATCAGTCAGTCATGTATTACATGAAGAATGCAATTACCGCCCCCTCGCGGCGAGCAGTCAAAATAAATATGTCATTTCATGTTCCCCTACTTTCGGCTCTTGGATTAACTTGCCTGATGAGGTGGATAAGGAATTTTAAATCAGAGTGCATGGATATTATTAATTTACAGAAACATGACGTCTTCTTTCGTTTTTTTAGGTCTAATAATTTACAGGACAAATAACTTTTTTTTTAATACGTTCTTGGAAATGAAAGCACCCGTTTAAAAAGTACATAGGTACTAAGCTATGCGTACTTTTACAAGGTTTGTAAATATGTAAGCGCCATGTATCTATTACTGTCATAATTCATTGCTTAATTTTTAATAATTTTTATCTATTTTGGTAAATAAATTTTATTCTAGGTGGATTGTTAGGTCTTCACATAATTATAATGAGTGTATCTATACAAAATATTGTAAAACATTTAAAAGAATAACGGTGGAGTTTCTTGCGTACCTATTCTTCTCCATACCAAATTACCTTTTGAAAAGGGCGATTGGAATCAATTCTATTTTATTTAATGTAAATGTTGACGTTCAAAAATGCCTTTTATGTGCCTATTTGAAATAAATGCTTTGACTTTGATGTATGTTCGATCTTATATTTTACATTCAATTACCTACTTGTGTTATTCCAGCTTTTCTCAAGGAGAGCAAAAACACGTGTTAAATATTACGACAAAAACGACCCTGACCTATTTTCCAGGCAATAAGGCCGTAACTGTCATGGCCGTTGTGTAAGCACATCCCAACATAAATGCGTCTAGGAAACGAAGATACTTACTAAGATACCGAGCTACGTAAGTGCTGGTTCAACTTCCGTTCCAAACTTTATGAATCTAAGCCAGTATCAGAATCAGACATTACGCTGGTACTTGTGATGTGTGGGTACATCGTTCAGTGGCGCCCTCTGTGCGTTATTGTCATATTCCGGCAGACATAGTTGTTGTTGTTACAGAGATGACGCTATCTTCCCCAAATGTAATATTGTGTTTGCGGAAACGTTTCTTTTTATTGTTAAAAGGTATTAGCAGAAGGTTGTATGTATAAGAAATAGACAGTTACATAAATAGTAGAGAAGTGTTTAGCAAAGATCAAAGGATTCTAAGCAAAAAGATCTCTCATCTTGTGATAAAGGCCTTGAAGAAGACTATAATATACTCTTGAAATCCTACACCTGTTTCACTACCGAAAGTTGTGCTTGTATTTCATTATTCGACTGTCTTATTTAAAGCTAATAGAAATAAATACTTCCCGGACTCCTAAATTATGCCCTACACTTTATGTATAGAAGACTATAACTTTTTAAATGGTCGTCAATTCTAATTCGGAACAGCGATGACACCAAAATGATGGCCAATATGTCAGCTTCAATACTGCATAAAAACTTTTTCTTGGACTCATAATTGTTTGGATTTAGGTCTTTATACCTCATGTGGCTCGATTTAGTAGGAGTCCGGGAATGTATAGATATTATTAGGAAAGTGTAGGGAACTGCTATACCTACCTAAGGTATACCAATTTCTGAAGTCAATGCTAAGCAAAATGTACCAAAAAGTATGCTTAAAAATCTACTGCCTTTTCATCCTCAGTTAAACGAAATACCTCTTTCTCTCCTTATCAACTGCAGAATGCACAGTGACAAACAGACCGACACTGATAGCATACCACACTACACGCGTTCCATTTAACGTATTTGGAGCTGCGACTAAAAACGTGATCAATACAGACGCAGGCGCAGCTCAATAATTTATATTTCGTGCTAAACACTAATGATCGCTTACTGAGACACGGCTACGGTCTAGAAACGACTTGTACCATGTAAAGATGGTGCGTGTGTTCGTGTGTGTATGTTCAATGAAAAATAATATGTTTTTCGAAATTAAAATTTTTAATTATTTTCTGATAGGTTAGCGAGGGTAGCAGATTCAGTCCCAAAATTTCCATATACTGTTAAGCTAACATATAATAATAAATACATCTTTATTCAGAATCAGAAGATCAAAAATTGAATTGAATTGAATTGAATTATTATTTTTATGTGCCTGTAGTCTCACTGCTGGGCAAAATCAAGCTAAAACGTAACGTATATTGTTTTGACGGTACCGTTTCTTCAAGTAAAGGCCCAAATAAGGCTAACATACAATGTAGGACTAAGAACGGAACTAAAAAGGTCACCACAATTTATTACTAAAACCTACGCCATTCCATTACGAAAGCAACGACCAACTTCCACGAAAGTCAATCTTCTTAACGGTACCTCAGTTCATAGTCACAAACAAACCCACGGATCAAAGCAAGTTAACGAACAGTTTTCCTAGGAAAAGAGAGTTGTACCTACCGGTCGGTACCAGCACCAGCACTACCAGCTACTCGGTAATCACTTAATTACGAGTCGTATGTAATTTTACGGTTTTCCATAGCGAAATTGCTTGCAATCCCTAGCGAGCGGCATGGCGGCAGTCCGTGCAATTATGTAGGTGCTTACTTTTTACGATCATACTCGTAAACGGATAGATTACATAAGTTAGTCTAACTTGGGATTATTAAGTTTGGTAAACTATCACTTTGACTATGTTTGGGGACAATAATAATAGAGCAAAGTTAGTGAAAAGGCTTATTCTAAAATCTCTTTTTTCAGCACAAAATTTCATCTCTAGTAGGTATTACATATCTAAGAGGTTCAAGAGCGAACTTTATGAGAAAAAAAATCGTGCGACCTAATTCCTTGTACAGCTAATACGAGTACAACCTGTATTTTTCCTTCGTTATCCCAGAAAAACAAGACGGAATTCAATATCCTCGTGACGTAATAGATGTCCTCGGAAAATTCTTCCAAATATGTAGGTCGCAGTAATATAATTACACGTTTAATGTTTGTTCTTCCAAAGAGAGAGATATTAGTTTATGTTACCTACCGTACATTACTACACTGTTGACATGTCCAATGACTGAATTTCTCGATAGTTTTCTGAAAACTCCTTCGCTTGAGGCGAACATATATTAGTTAGTTTAGTTCTAAATGAATCGACACGACGAAACATTTTCCTGACTAAACTTGGTAATTGAATTCAGGTTCTTATATTGAAGACGAGGTCCGCTCTAGTTGCTAACTAACTAGGCTTAAAGGGAATGTACAACCTAAGTTAATATCCATTTAGAATTGCTTTGCCAAAATTCTCAGAAAATCCTGCTAAAGTACAAAGTAAGTAGGATAAAAACGTTCTTAGTAATATAATGGAAGTCGTTTCATCCCACGCTTAGGAGCCAAAGTATGAATTACTCAGATTTGTTTTGTAAGGAAAAGTGAAGCGATTATATTCTCTCGTGGAAAACTTTCCGCTATTTATCTTTGTTTGTTGTTTTTGCCAACGACGCGATGGAAGATATTTTTTGAAAGATATAAGTACAAAGGTAATTTCCTTAGGAACCAATTTATTTATGATATTATACCTGTCCTTTAAGAAGTTTATGTAGGTTCTGCGTTTAATCGAGAAAAGTGGAATATATCTACTGAGTAGGTACAAGACTGTCGTACGTATGCCAAGTCGTGATGCTAATATCTGTATTGTTCCTAAGTTCCAGATAATGGTATTTCATGTGGAAATATGTAGTACACTAAGTTAATAAAAAGTTTGTAAAAAGGACTACTACACCTACCTAACGAGTAGGTACCTGCGGTTTATGGTAACGATTTTGGAAATGTTAAAATACATCAATATTAATAAAAAGTCAAAGAATTTATTTCAAATAGGCACATAAAAGGAATTTTTGAACGTCAAAACATCATTAATTACATCATCATATAAAAATGATCGTTAACATCCCGTAAACATGTCCTTATTGCCAAACGTGGGCGAAAAACATGTTATTATCAAATTGCATAAATATGTTTTTGGTATAACAATTTTATCAGGCGTTCAAACATTCATTCCATTTATTCGGAAAGCTGCTTGCTCGGAAGTTGCTCGCTTTGGCGCAGACCGGAACAAACACAATTAGCTGAGCATTTGGGAGGATACATTTTTTTTTTGTGTACACGGGGTAGGCTGCGTTTCTGGCTGTATTTACTGAAAAATATATAGGTTCCTACCTACACACATACCCATTGCTTTACCGTCTCCCATATCAGTTTAGATAGACCTACAATTTATACCACAACAATTCGTGCGATCCACAATATTGAACTCAAGACAAATCCAAAATGGGTCCAGCATTGATCAAGCTATTAAGGAGGTTGATGCCTTTGACCCAATCCTAGCAAGTCCTCAGGTATCGTTGCTCTTTGTCACTAGCCTAAGGCATTTAATTTCGGTCAGATCCATTGACACTTTAGGGAAAACGGAATAGGCCTTTATCCAATAGGACCGGAATGGACAATGGTGATAAAATAAAGGATGTTTTGTGTGAGCATAGCATACACGCTTGCACGTGCTTCGACAAAGATTTTAAGCCTAATCCGATTTTTTAAACTAGATCCTGCCAGTACACATTTTTTACAATTCACGAAAAAAAAAATTCCAAGAATGCGTAACAAAAAAACTAAAAGACATAGGAATCAGCTCAACGGACGAAAACATCGAAATACCCTGGAATACCATAACGGAAATATTAAAGGCGGCTGCCCAGGAAACTCTGATTTTTCAGCCAGTTCTCTCCAGAGACCATCGACTAGCTCTTGCTAACCTACAAAAGGCGAAATTTTTACAAAGTAGGCAACCAGATAATCCAAATAGGCACAACCTAGTAAAAGAACGTCAGGCAACACTTCAAAAGGTCAAATATCAGGAAGAGCAAAAAGCATGCAGGACCTGCCTCAACGGTCTGGGGAAAAACCACCCTGCAAAACGCATGCAGATGTTATACTTTTTTTACGGCAGAAACAAACTTCAAACCAAACGTCGAAAAAAATCTACTTATATACCGATGACCAAATGGGAGCAAATATTAAAAAAATCCGAGGGCCATCTTATACCAATAGTTAATATAAAAAAGCCGATAACCGAAGTACAGTGTGATGGACCCACTGCGGATGACGTAATGGGAATCATTAATAAAATGCGGAACGGGACAGCTCCCGGAACTGACCAAGTGGTAATCGAGCTTTACAAAGCAATGCCCCAAATAATTCTAGAAGCCGTCACCAATCACATGAATAAAGCTTGGACACTAAACGAAGCACCTGACACGTGGCTGGAGACAGTACAGGTACCAATTCCAAAAAACAATAACCCTAAGGATGTGAATGAATATCGCCGCATATCGGTTTGCAATACGGGTTACAGAATTTACGCCTCCTACGTGCTTAAAAAACTAGATGAGATTATAACGGAATTAGGCAACTACCAAGCTGCTTTTTTAAATAATAGATCGACAGACGACCATATCTTTACGCTTAAAAGGACCTTAGACGAAGAATGGCGTGCAGGTAAAAGAATTTATGTACTCGCCCTCGACATAGAAAAGGCCTTTGACAACGTCGACCTCAATGTACTAAGGGATATCCTATTACAACGAACCAACAAATCGCTAACCAACAGGATAATCAAGGTATGCATGAATGAACGTACATGCATCAAATGGTGTGGCCAGCAAAGTAGTTGGATTATTAAGGGAAAGGGAGCTAAACAAGGTTGCCCTCTGTCCCCTCGCCTGTTTACACTGGTCATCGACGAAGTCCTTAGAACTCTCGAAGAGGAAACCCAATTAATAAAACTTGACCAGGATCGTGAAATCTCACTCCCCCTAGTACTATCATTTGCGGACGACCTTATCATCATTACAGATGACCTAAAAGGGTTAGAAGGTATCGTATACCATATTAAACCTCTACTAGATAGTGTAGGCCTCCAAATTAACGAAACAAAAACAAAAATACTAATTAGGGACCCCATAGCTACACAGATAACGACACACATAACCCTTAATGGAATAAATATAGCGACATGTGACGAAATAAAATACCTAGGTACATACATAACGTCTACATTAAGCAGAAAAAGAACTATAAAAAAACGTTGCGAACAGGCCATGAAAAACGCCAAATCGTTAATACCATTCATAAATAACTCAAATATGGACTGGAAATTAGCCAGACTTATGTATCGAATGGTGATCGTACCGTGCATGATACATGGTTTGAAAGTATCGGCACTTACCAAAGCCAACAGGTCAAGACTCAGAAGATACGAGCGAGTTATCATGAGAGACTTGATTAACCACTCTAGGAATAAACCAAGACAAAAGAAAATGCATGAAATCTTAGACGGAAAAACAGTAACCAAACGCATCAAGAACCACAGGATGTGCTACCTCGCACATGTCTACAGGCGCCGCAAACCACACCTGCTGCATGCAGCAATGCAGTACAAGGCCAAATCCAGGAAGGTCGGCCGACCTATTTACACATGGAACGACAATTTAAAACAGGACATGAAGTACTTTGACAAGGAAATCAACTTTTGGATGAATACAGCCGAAGACAGAAGTAAGATCAAGATTGCTGCTAGTGAGATTTACAAAAAACCGGAAACGGAGAGTAGCGAAACATCCGATGACGACATGGAAAACAGCAACATCCAACACAACACAACAGAGCAACGATACAAAAGAACCGAGAAAGCAGTAGAATCCCGCCAAAAGACTCAACGATGAAGCTCGACCTGAACCAGCCTGACGGCAAGGTCGTTAAAAGATGCCCATCCATAGATATAATTACCCGTCTTTCCACTAGTCCAATGCTTACTCTAGGATGCATATCCGGTAGGCTCTTAAATCCTTACCTATCCCTCGGGCACGTCTTCCCTACCATTACCGCGCCCCCCGGTCTATTCCTTGATATGCAATGGTCGCTGTAGCACCATGAAAATGAGGCTACAGGAGCTAGTGCGAATCTTGGGGTTCATTCGATTAATCGAGTCTGGTTTAACCACGCTGGGATCGGTGCAATTCATTCATTCATTCATTCATAGATCCTGCCAGTACACATTACAAAGTGCAAAATCATGTACCTACCTATTTATATACCTTATGTACTCTTTGATTCAAAATCGACTCACGAGAGTACATAACATTAAAACAGATGCCACGTGTATATGGTATAGGTATAGTGCTTGTATATAATGTACTATCATAATTAAAGTATTACTGATAAACTATTGACTCGTGTTTTTGTAATCGAGACGATATTTACGTCATAACAATGTTTGTCTGGAATTTAAAACATGCCTGACCCTATTTTCTGCTTTAAGATTTTCGATTGCATTTTCTATAAAATGATCTGACATTTTCTATTTATATTGCAGTCAGCATTTCAGAATCTTTGATCAATCTTCTTCTGTTGCAGCAGTGTTGAGAATTGAACGAGTGAAGTATATAATAGGTAACACAAGAACAAAACTAACTATAAAACCTTTTGTATATTGTGTTTGTGGTTTTCTTCATTGTTTCTTGCAGATAGTCTGACAATGAGTGTCTTTTCCAAGCTGCAAGTTTAATGCAATCTATGCACACATTTTTTTCGGTATAGTGTTAAGTTAATTAAATTATCACGCCCCTTCTTCATAGGTCTCATTTACGGATTACATATAGAACATATTATGAGTCTCCAAAATCCAGGGTAACAGGCACTTGTCTATTCAAACAGAACACCGGTTCCACTCAACCCAGTCTTTAACGTAACGTTAAACCTTCAAAGATCTAGCGAGCCTGTAGTACCAATAGGTACAGGTACCGGTTGGTAATCACACAGATCTGGAGGGCCCCGCCGCAGGGCGCTGGCTCCTAACTGTACCTGCAGCTTGGAAAGGTCACGGCGAGAGTACGTTTCTATACAATGAGTTGCTTTTTAATTGTGTTGTCCCTAAGGCTATAATGCTGTTGTAGTAACGTGTTTTGTTAGTAAAGTATGAGGAGTCGATGTAATTTGGCATCCATATTAGCCCTATTTAAACGAGGAGGTACTAGATTTGGTTGCCTGTTTAGTCAGCACAAAGCACAAGGCTGTTGGTTTATGGTTAGTAAGGTTTTCATCGTATCGGGAAGCGGGGAAGTGACTATTGCCTAGACAACGAAATAAAAGCTTTTCAGCAAGAATATACAGTGTGAAGAACCGCCACTTTGAGCTACCGCGCAATTTTACTGGACGACCTTTGTTGGCCATGCAATGCCTTTCAGATTGATAACAGCTCTCTTCCACTATCATACCATAACCAAGTGAAAATCCCATCGTATTCGAAACCTAATTAAACCACAATATAATATCGAAACGCACAATTTACCTGTCGGTCTGTCTCGGCGGCTTTCTTCGCAACGCTGGCGCCAGTCATTAGAAAGGTAGCACTGATGTATTGCCCAACGTCACTCCCCCCGCCCCCCTCTCGTAGCCCCCGGCCCCTTGCGGCGTGCGCCAGCGCAGCGAGAGTTGGTGCATGGAGGACATGGATTCAGAAGGTGCACTTTATGGAAAGCTCGCTGTGGAAGGTATAAAGCTCGCGAGGTGGTGTTACTTACTGCCGCAAGCAGAGATACCTCTCTACTTTGTGATGCTGAGAGTTTAGTTAGAATAAAAAGGTCATCGTTCTTAGAGGTAGATTTCCACTGGTCTGGGTGAGGCACAGGTTTCTGACTTATAGGTAAGTGACTGAAGGACTTCAAACAGGGATTTGATTACAGTTCAGGACAGACACTCTGGATTGTTATTAGAATATATCTGTGTGATTCTTTCCTCAAAAGACCATTTCAGACACCAATCTACATTGCATCACATGATCTGAACAAGATTTTGTCTGGACTTTAAAAGAGACTGTGGCCTCTGAGTTTGTTTCGGCCTTTCTTTTCAGAGTAGTCAGATAGGAAACGCCGACCTCATCTAGTTGTAAAAAAAAATGTTTGACGTGTAAAAGTGTTTGTACAAACCTACTTACAGAAAATAAATCATGTATTGTTAATTGTTGTTGTAGTTAGATGGCTATTCAGATAGCTTTCAGTATGCACCATCAAAATTGAAGCTGAATAACACTTTTTAGGACTGCATGGTGTACTTCAGAGTAAACCACTCACCATGATCTATCCACCATCAAGAACGATCACGGACAAATATAAAAAAAAACAGTAACACCTTCTACTATTTACAGTTTTGTATGGAGTAACACTTCTGTACTTACAATTTGTAGTCGTGTTTCGATATAATCACGTTTATTGATTTGATAACAAGCTTGTCCTTTTTCTAGTCTCATAATACTATACGTGCTGGTTAGGTGAAATACTTCGGAGCCGTTTACAAATGCGACCTTGTTAGCAGCATGGGTTTCGGCAGTTGACTGTGGAAAAGAAGTTTCTTTAATATGATTTAATTTCGTTTAACTAAGTACCTAAACATCGTGTAAAATGTACAACTAAAACTTCAATCAAACAGTGTATTTAATACAATTATTATATTTTTAAGTTTTTCGCATGTCTCGATACGGTAGGCTCCCGGACCTTTAGCAGGCATAGGTACCTACGAGGGGCTGAAGCCAACTCGTAGAAGCCTCATAGACTCTATACAGGGTGAAATTTTAATCACCGTTTTCCTCTCAAGCGATCATTGAACTCATCATTATGAACAACTTTTACTATGGGACCAAATCTGAAATCGTGAAAAAAAAAACAGCTGTTCACTACATTTATGTTCGCGTAACTCGTCAAAAAGATTGATTAAGATTGTTATAAATAAATAAATAAAATAAAATGTAGGGAACAGCTGTTTTTTTTTTCGCGATTTATGTTTGGTCCCATAGTAAAAGTTGTTCATAATGATGAGTACAATGACCCCTTAACAGGAAAACGGTGATTAAAATTTCACCCTGTATAAGTAAAGGAAACGAACGCGCAAACCAACGATTATCTCTGTATACACTGTGCAAGTGCACCCAGGGGCAACTCCCGGTTGGTGCTGGACTATGGCAGGATATGAAAAAAAAAAAAGATATTGGACTATGGGTTTGGGTAACTAAAGTGGACTCGTTACGAAGAACTATAAATTTGCTTGCGCCAATAAAGCCCTTTATTCGTATGCGCTTTTATCTACTTTATCTAGACTGGTTACCTAGCTGAGAGGTTTTTTTTTTAGTTTCGAGTGTCTTCAACAATTTCCATTACCTACTAGAAAGTTCCATCAGTTTAGTAGACCAACCCTATCTACATTTTATGCTATCTCAAAATAATGCTAATAAATACAATGTAAAATGTATACTTACTAAGCTAAGTAGGTACTTACTTTATATTTTGTACAGTGATGAAATGATGACCTTAAGTTATAATAATATTGCATCAGCTAACGATAAACGTTGTTATAGTCACGTGATGTCCTTATTATTTAATGACTTTAATATTATATTCATGTTCTTGAAATATACTTAAACAAAAAAAACAACCGACTTCAAAAAAATACACTATAAAGTGATAAATAACTTTAATTTCAGAAGTCGGTATCGTTGTTTTCGCATTTTCGTTTATTTACACCGACTTCCGAAATTAAAGTTATTTTTCACTTTCTAGTACTTATTTTTTTGGAAGTCGGTTGTTTTTTTTTTGTTAAAAAAGTTTTTATTTTTCACTTTTTAGTTGTACCCAAATTCAATTAAGCATTGAAGAATTGAAGACACCGACTAGAAGAATCATCAAAATTAGCATAGAAATGCCGGGGATGCAGTACATTTATGCATATAACTTCGTAAATAGGAATAATAACCAAATGTATTATATACCAAAACCTTGTTGAAAGTATGCAGGTCACATTAGTGAAAGAATTATCAAAATTGGTTCATCAGTTTTTAAGAAAATCGCGGACATACTAACATACATACGGGTTGAATACAGAACCTCCTTTTTTGAAGTCGGTTAAAAATAACTTTTGTGGTATCTAAAACTGATTAATTAAACCTTAGGTTGTTCCACAACAAGGATAAAGCCTCTTCTCACACAGAAAAGAAACAAAAAGTCAATATACTAGCTCCCTGTAATGCATATATGTATATGTGTACAGATAAGCGAAATGTTTAGTATATATTATTCGAGACCTAATGACTCGGATTATAATTTAATAAGTAAGTTAAAACTAAGTTCCTACAAAACAATTATCACCAAAAACAGGGCTTCCTCTCTCCTACTCTTTTTGCTGTGCCCTACAGGGTCCATAATGATCTTAATTACATATTAGTTACCACCTAAGTACACATTATGGTAAAGCAATAAAGTATTGAGTATTGCATATTTCAGACTAGGATTCCTTAAAACTCTCACTTAAAAATTAACTTCGAATACCGAGAGAAACCCGCGCACAATCACAGTTCACCATACGCCCATATACGCACCCTTTTTACCCCTTATTTATAGCATAAACAAACCATCATAACAAACGGAGGGTTGGCAAACATTTCTCCGAGAAATTAATATACCGTCGAAATAAGACGTAGGTAATATCATATGTTATTGTGTACGATATTAAGTCATGTTCGTTAAGGAAAACAACCAAAAAAAGGGAGAAATAAAAAAGCTACTCATAAGTAAAGATAATATAATATTGTTTCTACTCGTGTATACAAGCAAGAGTTTTTGTACGCCCTGAAATAAAGCTTTTCTGAACTGCCTGCATTGTAAACGAGTTTTAACTACTAGGTAGAGCTAATGGTTTTTAAGCTTACTAGCTTTTGTCTGCGAAGTCGTCTGCGTTTACCGGGATAAAAAGTACCTATCCTAAACCAGAAGGCCAATTCTCGTAATTAAAAACGTTCAAAATCTAGTCGCAAACTCATCTCAGCGACAATCAATGTCATAACATAAACTTGTCAAAAATGTAGGGAAATTAGAGGTATTTTTGACAGATTGAGACTGAGATCAGACTGTGAACGTTCTTAAAATTACGAGAATTGCCCCTCTGGTAATGGTTTACCCAATTGCCGAATTTAATGGAAACCCAATGCGACGGGGTGGGTCGGGGGAAGAAGGAATTTCA
Source organism: Amphipoea lucens (assembly GCA_947508005.1). Lineage (NCBI taxonomy): Eukaryota > Metazoa > Arthropoda > Insecta > Lepidoptera > Noctuidae > Amphipoea > Amphipoea lucens. Next base: position 19,866,565 of record OX382374.1, read on the forward strand.
CGCGGGCGAAGTCGTGGGCAAAAACCAGTATTATATAAAATTCTTAAACACAGGCTCCGTAAGAAGAGTTAACTTTTCTTAGATCAAAACAGTAATAATCATTGGTAAGTATTATTAAGTAAGTATTATATACAATCCAAAGTGTTTATTATACAGGGTTATTTGTAAAACACCAACAACCTCGCAGGAGTAGATTAAATTACTAACATCATAAACAACAACATTTGTTCTACGACTTTTTCGAAAACAAGCAAAAAAAAATCGTCTTTTCATACAAAACTCGATCAGCTGTTCGGACATAATGTATGGAGAGTTGATTTTTTTTTGTCTGTTTTCGGAAAAGTCGTAGAACAAATGTTGTTGTTTATGATGTTAGTAATCTACTCCTGCGAGGTTGTTGGTGTTTTACAAATAACCCTGTATAATTATATCTTTAATTTATCTAGAATTAGCATTGCCATTCAACGTGGCAATGCTGCCAGTCTTCTGGGCACGTTTCCGGATGACAGCGATGCGGATGAATACTTCGACGCCTAAGTGTCCTTTGTTATTTTTATTTTTATATATTTGTATTGTAAGTTAGTTAGTCGTTTATCTTTAACATATTTCATATAGCCACTATAAGTTATAAACAGACACAACGACATTACTCACGTCCTGCGATACGGATGGGAGACATCATCTATGTACATTTACATTATTTACGTAACAATACGTACATAGGAGGTACCTACATTATGTTGTTGTTATTTTAGGACTTAGCAACGGATGTTTCTCGACGGTTTGTTTACTTACTGACTGTTTATATGATATAGATGCTGTGATGTTTTCATTTACATGTTTCTTATTTATGTTTATGGAGGATTGAAGCGATTTGTAATTTATCTACTGACTAAGTATTGTATTCTGGGGTTATATTATTGACTCGTGTCTGCCCGCGACTTCGTCCGCGTGAAATTTCTTGTTCCCCCGACCCATCGTGTCGCATCGCATCACCAGCCCGTGCTATTACTTCATTTTCGCTTTGTGACTTTTTTTCTTTTTGCTTGGCTCCTAAGTCATTATTATTAGTCTAAGCATTATGTATTTGTATTCAAATCTAGTACATAATGCTACTTAAAACAAACTATAATAATATAACGCACGATATCTCTCTGTCTATTAGTCTACAGATAATACTAAGTGTAGGTACAGTCACGAACACTAATATGTCAACACTTGGCAACTTTCAATTGCGATTTTTTCGTGAAATAACGAATGCAACGTTGAAATACGACACTTTACATAAGCCTATGGGTTCGAAAATACTATGTTCGCAATAACATACACTTTCATTCAAAAATAAAGGAGAAAATCGCTTTTGTATAAAGCCAAGTGTATACATACTTATGCTTGTGACTGTACACGAGCACTTTCCATTTCATAAGCCTCAGTTTAATAACTTTCAATTTATTAATAACACGCCATAATTCGCTTACGCCTAGTCCAGGATACATAAAGAATCGAAACAGATATCTGTTTGGGTATATACCCAAGAGCATTTCAGAACAGGTGTAAAAACTTTATCAACAACAACTTTGAACAATCTTCTTTGAAAGATATCCGCAAAGTTATCGAGCGAAGACAGTGGCTCCCTCTAGTGCCGCTTAAATATTACGAACAATAATAAAAATAAACAAGTAAGTGTATAAATTAGGGAGGCCGCACAGAAAATCGTTTGTTTCTTACAACGACATAAAAACTTATGCGGTGTACTTTTCTCCTATTTTTCTTGTAGGGCTGACACTGAGGAAATGTTCCATTTAATCACTTTATTTCAGCTCAATTACAGATGACTAGCTTTTGTCTACGTAATTATGTACAATCAATATTTAAATACCCGTTTGACCCAAGCTCCTACCGAGTTGTCACGAGTCAAAAATCTATATACGAGTATATGAAATTCAAAGTCCTGACTGACTGATATATCAACGCACAGCCTAAACCGCTGGTCCTATAGACATGAAATTTGGAGGGTGTGTTCTTTGTGAAGAGTAGGTATCCACTAAGAAAGGGTTTTTCGAAATTCCACCCCTGAGAGGGTGAATGGGGGAGGGTGAAATTTCACGCAGACAAAGTCGCGGGCAGAAGCTATAGTCCTTTATAAATTTCATCTCCCTACAGTCTCTGAGGCGATCGACTATTTGTCAGTCAAGCACGGAACTGTTTTAAATATGTATTGGAACTAGATAACCAAAACACAGCGTTATTCAAATATGTGAGGCACGTATTTTTTCGCCTGACCAGAATCAACCCCTCTCAAATAATGTTAGCAGGCTAACCCTCTTTAGATTCAAAACCCCGTGGTCTCCTCCCTCGGGCTACGGGTTCGCAAACTCAAATTACAAATTCAATAAGTCCGCTTATTTTGCAGACGAATAATAATATTTAAACATTAGTTGAACTCTTTAGCTCCGCAGATAATAGAATATTCAGAACGAAATCCGCTGCTGAAAATAAGTCGAAATAGCCAAAGTTTGTTCGATTTGCTTGGAACTTATGGAAATATCGACGAAACCGGAAGAGAGAACTTCTTAAAGGAGAAGTGTCTTATCCAAAAGGGATCTACTCGAGTATTAGCATCGACTTCGAGTCGAATCATAAGTTTCCCGGCTATGACGCAGAGACTCTTCAAAAGTGAAAAGCACGTCAGTCAAAAAGGTTAGGAGATGACAGTCCACTGCCCAGGGCGGGGTGGTCGCACTGACGTCAGTTCCGTCATTTGTGGTGGCTCAGCAATTTAGGGCGCCCCTATACGCTTAATGGGGTGGTGCTTGGTGGGTGTGCTCCATAGATATCCGAGTGTGCTCATTACTTCATAGTATGTTCAGGTTTTGGTATGCTCATGCGTATATAGAGGTATTAGGAACAGGGTGTAAAGTTCACTCATACTCTATAGAAATGGGAGGATCCTCCAACCAGACGGGTGTTGTGTCTGGCGCGCAACTGCCCAATGTTTTAAGTCGGGCTGTTGTATCTATGCTAGTTGCGCGGTAAACTCTGCTTGCGAGATGCAGGATTTGCATGACGTCAGTATGACGCGTTGTTTGCATTTGGCGTTGTAGATACCGCTACACGTATGTTCAGGTTTCGGTAGTTCCTAAATGTAAGTTACAAAAATATCTGTTCTACCCCGTGCCAGCCCTGGCAGTTCATTACTTAAGGACGGTGTAAGTCAAAGTCCCCGGCAGGCTAAGTTGGCGCAGTCGTCGTTTGCTTTCCGCACACCTGACTGATAACCGACTGCGCAGGGAGGGGTGCTGTTATATGGGACTTGTTCGTAGTTTCACGTCGCATGTCTTGTTTACAACATAATCAGCCTATAATGTTCCCACTGCTGGGACACAGGCCACCTCTCGTGGCATGTCTTGTTTGTCTGAATTTATTGATAATAAAGCACAAATTGTAGAGTGTACGAGAATACATTAAGATAGCCATGTGTGTCGAGGTCCATCAAGGTGGTGAGTAAATAACTAACCAATGTCAAATGTTCTCTTTAAAAGATCGCTTTTAGCGATAAGGCCGCCCATTGTGTCACACTATGTGAAATTTTTACATTTATATCTGAAATTTTTATGGTGTAGATAATAATGAGTCATCATTATCGTCCATAGCCCCACTTCCCCCACAGCTGGGCACAGGTCACTCTTGTCTTGTCCCAATCCCCACCCCACGCTCCTTTTTTTTTCGCTTAGAAATGCATTACGCATCCCCGCTCGTGGGGGACGAGACGGGGTATGTGGGACTCCTGTCGGAATGACAGTATACCCACTAAAACTCAGCGGTGTTCCCGCATCGCCGTGATGGGAGGGCCATGGGGAACCGGCTCAGCCTTTACTTCCACAACCCTCCCGGCCACCCCACGCTCCTGTGCCAGCCTCATCCAGGTTTTGCCCGCGATGGCAACAATATCGTCTGCCCATCTCGCCGCCAGACGACCGACATCTCGTCTTCCAGTCCTTGGACACCACTCTGTCACAGCCTTACTCCACTTGTCATCACTGCGCCTTGCCAGGTGTCCTGCCCAACTACATTTGAGTTCCATAATACGTGTTTCGATATCGAAGACCTTCGTACCTCAATAAAGAGTATTCTATTCTAATCAATAGATCTTACTGCTAGCAGTATACCTCTTTCAGAAACTGTCATTATTTGCTTGTGAAATACATGAAATTCAGATGACGTGATCACGAAAGTCGTTTCCATTTTGAAACCCTTTCAAGATCTACTATTCTCAGGCATACCTATGTTGCGATTGCATCTATAAAAGGTAGTTTACATCATAACTATTATTCCCCATACCTGTATAATATCTCCATAATGATGTACTGGCTCGCACAGGAGGACATAAAGCCGTCAGACTGTTTGGTAACACCACACAACGGAACGTTACTCGATGGGATATTTATTTTCTGACACCATAAAAACATTTCCATAGATGCAGCGACCAACTCGAAGTACACACGTCGACAGAGGTGTAAATGTAATCATAGTGCTTGGTAATATCTTAGTCTAGAATACGTCATTTAACAGGAAATACATTTTTAAAGTTGAAGACGTAAGCCTGACGCAGCTTTGTATTATATAAGGAGTGTGAGGATCAGATTTTAAAGTTCCTACAAGTAAAAATCACCATTTTTACTTGTAGGAACTTTGAAATCAGAGCTTTCCTTATGTGAAGTGGCGGCTTTGTTTACTTAGGCATGCATGTAAATCAGAAATATGATGCGCCATTAAAAACAAAAAATACCATAAACGTGAACCACATCAATCAGTTCCCTTCAATTAACAATCCACCCTTTATTTCTATCATGATCAAACATAACACAACAAACAAAAAGCCTATCAACCAATGATAAATGACGGAACAAAATCGATTACTAAAATAAAATCAATCACTTGTGTATCTGACTGTCCGGCACCTCGCGTCATAACTTTCAGTTGACACGCCCACCCACACATCCGTGTGTTTACACAAACATACACACACACACACATACATACACGTTGCTGGGGTGGTCGACTTGGTAAATATAATCAATTAGGAAACGACTGTTTTTGGGGAATCGGTTGTTAAAACAGTTATGGTGGATTATGAAATCATTAAGGTAAACGATATTTTTGTCTGTTTCAGCTAAAAATATGGCACCCCATCGTTTTTATCCGAGGTAACAGCTTCCGCACGTTCCTGTTGATAAAGTTTTTCTGTGAAATCTGATTTCCGTTAGGGGTTCTTTGCTGTTTTTTGCTGTTATGAATAAACAATTCGGATGTCCTTTCTTACTAAGCTAAGCCAAAAATTGTGATTGTGCAGAATGGTAGCATGGTAGGATACAAAACGTACACCTGCGGGGTAATTGCGTAACACACTATCAGTAGCAATCAGTTTCATTTTGACAGTTCAACAACATTCATTGCGTTATTTACGTTGTTGAGCAAACACATTTTTCGAACATAAGAAGCAATGGATTAGCAATATCCTTCAAAATGATTCAAATTGTGATTGAAAGTGTGTTACGTGTTACGCAAATAAGGTGCGTTAGTACTATTAGTTATTCTGTGCGTCTACATAAAAATTGATAAAAAATTGTAAAACGTTTTGTAGGTAGGTATGTACCTGAATATTGTGAAAATTGCGTCCTTATTTTTTGAGAGGGGAAAACGGTGAAAAGTTATCCGAATTTCGGATGGAGTAGGTAGTAAGATTTACGAATTTTAAATTCGCCTGTTGTCTGTCTTTAAATCTAGGAAATCTTAGAACGGGTCTTAAACGTGGTCTCTTCCAACTACATGATAAGAAAATGATTATTCCTTTTCTAACATAACCTCACGTCTGTATTCATTGAAGGGTTGGGTTGCATTGGACATGCAGCTACAGTACACCCACATTTCGCCAGTTATGTTTAATTCCCAACTCCCATGTGACAGGGGGCGACAGCCTCTTGCCATCAACTGGGCACACATCCAAACTTTGGGTTGCTACTGAGAAATTCCAAATATAAAAACCCAATAACACTTTGCCCTACCCGGGAATCGAACCCTCGAACCTAGGACCTCATGCTCAGCAGTTGCACTTGTGACCACTTGACCAACGAGACAGTTTTCCTTTGAGTTTCCACGTGAGTCTCCCATGCCTCTACTGCATGTTACTGTACAAACTACGTAAGTATGCCACGAGCCACTATTGTAATTGATTCATTATTGTACTACTAAAGTGCGCATCAGCATTATTGCGATTCAATTAAGAAATGTGTCATTATTACGATTGAAATAGTATACACGTTTATACTTGTGAGATAACCAGATTTATCTACAGGGGGGTAGGGGGACATTGACTCGCTAACTGTAACTATAAATTCAACAAATGTTTCTAGGTAGAAATTGTTTCTCACTTATAAAAAAAAAAACTGTTGTTTCATAGAAAAGTGCAATACCTACGCGGTCAGAATGTCGCACTGCTAACACAAGACTGTATTAACTCAAAAAAACACAAATTCGAGATAACTCATTCTTTATATGTAAAATGAAATAACTTGATAACCTGCAATCTCTGAAATTACTCATAATTAAAGAAACCCCTTAATTTTATCACTAATTTTAAAACAGTGTTCACTTCAATCGTTGACAGGAAACGAGTAATCAGTTTTCCATTATTTCTGAAAAAAGCTTCATTTTGAGTTGATACAGTCTTGTGTTAGCAGTGCGATGTATGGAACAGCAATTTTTTTTTTTAAATAACCGACGAAATGTTTTAACGCGGGGGGGGGGGGGTCCAAAATCATGTACTGATCCATGAGAACAAGCAGCAGCAGAGAGCAGTTGTAAATTTTAAGTAGGTTTTGAGATAGGGATGCCTGTCAGTCACGACTGAGGGACCACCTTTAATCGATTGTAACTTTTGAGTGGCTACTTTTACAAATTAGAGGCTGAATTTACAATTGTTTGAAAACTTTTACTAAAGGCTGACGCATTCAAAAGCTCAAAATTCAAATGTGGTCCCTCAATGGGAACGCAAGTCAGCCATTTGCCATCCTGTGTAGGGACTATTCTAGACGGATAGTTTGTTCCTGATTGCAGGTCTGAGCTAGAGAGAGATCATGACAGTCATGATGATACTCATATTTTAGGCTAGAAAGAAGATTTAGTAGTAGTCGAGTGCTTTGTGAAAGATATGGTCGAAGTAGGTAGTAGGTAAGTACTACCGCCAGCATAGTTCTGCTGCCTGCGTGAAAGGGTATGAGTTCCGGACTTCTCAACTTTGTACTGAAACGTGCCAACACATTGTGACGGAGTTGACAGGCCGTCCAGTTGCCAGTTACAATTAATGCTTTCTACGTGACAATGAACGGAACGAAGGACATCACCCAAATTAAAGTTCTTGTTTCCCCGTAATTTAACTAGCTCATCACTCTCATCACTAGAAAAGGTTTGTTTTTAACCGACTTCTTAAGACAAGAGGACGTCCTTCGGAAGGAATGCTACCGACTTCCAAAATTAAAGTTATTTTCACTTTGTAGTGTTTTTTTGGAAGTCGGTTGATTAAAAAAAGATGTTTTATTAACCTTTTACTATCTCTAGTAATCAAGAGCATAAATAGTCCATAAAGTATTATATAGTACTAGCTTTTGCCCGCGGCTTCGCTCGCGTAGAATTTGGTCTGCCACATTAAGTTCCGTGACATTTTTTTTTAAATACTGATATTTTTTTAATGTACCTTCACATCGTACATCCCAGATTTCTAACTTCAAAATTAGTTTCCATACAATCTTTGAACTCCTATACCTAATATTTAGAGGGTATCTCTTGAGGGTGGAATTATCTGAATTCCTTTCTAAGTGCTCATTATTTTAAGCTATAATAGAACTATGCAAATTTCAAAATGCTAAGTCCAGTCCAGTCCACCTGTATGGTGTGTTTATAAAAAGTAGGCTTGAGATTATCCTATCCAGCACAAACGGATTACTAAACACTGACAACTAAACAGGTCGGACCAATGTTACTTGCATTTAATCACTACATAGTATAAAACAAAGAAGCTTTCTTTTTCCCTATGAATGCTTAAATTTTTTAAAACTGCGCAACGGATTTTGCTGCGGTTTTTAGGGTTCCGTACCCAAAGGGTAAAACGGGACCCTATTACTAAGCCTCCGTCGTCTGTCTGTCTGTCTCCAGGCTGTATCTCATAAACCGTGATAGCTAGAAAGCTGAAATTTTCACAAATGATGTATTTCTGTTGCCGCTATAACAACAAATACGAATAAGAATTAAGTACATATTAAGGGGGGCTCCCATACAATAAACGTGTTATTTTCGCCGTTTTTTATAGACAATGGTACGGAACCCTTCGTGCGCGAGTCCGACTCGCACTTGGCCGGTTTTTTTAATAGATTTTGTAATAACTAAAGAATTATGTGGTACGTAATTGGAATAGGTGAACATCTGTGTTAATTTATCTGTGTTTTTACTGCAATATACTCCTGTATACTATGTTATTTGATTTTTTTTTGTTCAGCGTAAATAAGAAGATTTTGGGATTTAGAAACACGTGAGCAAGCTACGTAAAGCTGCCCATGGGAAAAACAGGGCGTGCCTAAATGTATCCCCGCTACTTTCAAAGTTTGCCCTTGCGATTTATTGATGGTCATAGAAAATGCAACTTTAAGTGGAAACTGTAAAGTTTGAAATTAAAGGGTAAGTTATTGGGTATTATTGGGATGCGTGGAATAAGAACATTTTCACCCTTAGCTTCTCCAGTTAAAATTGTGGCCTTAACAATATGCCTGCCTAGTTCCCTGACTCGCAATCTAGTGCCATTACATAGTCTCGGGGCGTCCAAGTTACGCATTAACAAAACCGGTATACCGACTTTTAATTGGAGCTTATGTGATGGCACCCCGGATAGCTCCAAAGAGTTAAGAAACTCCACGGGGTAGCTTGTACAGTCTTCAGATGACATGACTGTGTCGATAGAGTTGTAGGTTGTTGCATCGCTGGTTACTTGGTCCAAGATAATGTTATTGATTTTCGCAACTGTCTCATTTCTTGGTGCTAGTATAGTTCTTTCACATAGCCAACTTTCATCGTGGATGTTCTGTTGCAAATTTGGAAAAACTTGAGCAATGAGTGCGTTTTCCGAATCCACAACGTGACAAAATTGGTTAGTGAATAGAACCATACCTTCTTCGTCAGTTTCGATTCGACCTTCACCTATCTCGAGCAGTTTTTCAGCGTACGCACCCGACTCTAGATCACTGAATAACTGGACACGCATGTTGGTTATAAGGTGCAGCTTTTCAACTTTGGTCCATAAATATGAGGATTTTAGACATGCGTTAATTTCGTCTGCTGCAGTGCCTCGCTCGATGACAGGCAAAGTTTGCCGAAAGTCCCCAGCCAATAAAACAACCACACCACCCATTATTGTTTCTTTGCCGTGTAAGTCTTGTAAACAACGATCAAGAGCTTCGATGGCACGTTTGTGTGACATTGTGCACTCGTCCCACACGATTAATTTACACTGTTGCAAGAGGAGGCCACGGGCACTGGTTTTGCTGATGTTACACGATGGAGTTTCTTCACTCGCCAGATTAAGAGGTAATTTAAAGACGGAATGTGCTGTCCGTCCACCGCTTAGCAATGTAGCAGCAATTCCAGAGGAAGCCACAGCTAATGCAACGTTATGGCCGCCACGAATTTTTGCCAAAAGTAAAGTAAGTAAGTAAGTAAGTTTTTTCCTGTACCACCCGGGGCATCAAGGAAAAAAAGTCCACCTTCCCCATTCTCAACTCGTCCTACTATTTTGTGATAAATCTCTCTTTGATCAGGTAGCAAACGTGGCTCAGTTTCGCATACGTAAGCACCTAACTGGTTGGTATCATAGCTTAGCTCTTTTATCAACTCGGTCGACAACTCTCCTCTACGCTGCGGTGAGGGTAGACCAAAATCGGATATTTTTTTCCCAGAAATTGTTAATATTTTGTGTTCGATTAGTCCCAACGCCTCATCGTGCTGCGGCTGCCGCCGCGGCGTCAGGCGCTCCGTTCAAGTCAATCATATCGTGATAACTTTTAAACTATTCGGCCAAATTACTTAGTGTGAAAGACAAAGTTTATCTACATTAAATACTTAATGCGAGAAATGTATTCATTTTGATAAGAGTTTGATAATTATATACTAAATGTGCATTGTAAAATAGTACCAAATTTAATTAGATTTATGGTTCACAATTTTGGTTGTACTGGCTTGCACATAAAAGGTAGATATATGCTGTCGCGGACTTTTATTTAGATCTACTTAAGACAAACAATCCTGCGGTACATCATCTTTATGTAACTCCATTGGTTTAGGCAGCGCACGCCAAGATAGCTCTCAGATGGAAGATTTTTATCCGACTATCGTTATATTATGACCAAAACTACATAAAATCATTATAAATTGTAGCCTATGTGTTATTCTGATGAATAACCTATATTACTGTAAAGTTTCATCCAAATCCGTTCAGTAGTTTTTTCGTGAAAGAGTAACAAACATACATCCATCCTCACAAACTTTCGCATTTATAATATTAGTAGGATATTAACATTTTTCTGCTTTCCAAGCCAGAGAAAGCGACACTTACGAGCATCATTGATTTTTACAACTTCCGCGGAATCGCGCCGTGGTGATACAATGTTGTAGTTTTTCTTCTCAACCGACACTTAGGTACCATTCCGTGGTTACGGGGCCGTTACGATACCTCGAACGTTACGATTTACGTCTATGTAAAGTTACGTCATTATGTGCACATTATAACTGATGTGTAAAGAGGTCTACACACCGCGCGATGCAGTGCTTTTTTGTGAAGCGCCCTAAACTACACAACAAAATAAAAGTACTTGCAAGTATTTTCTATTTTACAAAACAGCATAAACGTAACAAAATTAATAAGTCTATTATGTTCCCACTGCTGGGGCACAGGTCTTCTCTCTGTTAGAGGGAAGGCCTTATAATCTACTACGCGATCATTTAGATCTAATTAACCAAATAATCTTTGTATATGGTATTACTATTTCCAAACTGTTGCTCGATCCTGGGATTCTGAACTCTCGTGATGATTGGCATATGTACCTATTCTAAATGAAACTAAAGACTCGACTGCTGTTACAAAAATATTCTTATCTCTTCCTATTCGGGTATGAATAAATGTCTTGTATAGTTTCCGTAAATAAAGCATGTTTCTTGTGGTTATAGTGCTATAGGTTGGTCCAAGGCTATCACTACGTTCTGCGCAGAAGGGTTATCACCGTCACCTAGCTATCAGCCGGGCCCCCGCCAGGCATATCGGTATAGTGTGTGTGTGTGTGTACGTTATTTTCAGTGTGTGGGTGTGTCTGTTTTGAAGAGGTCATCTTAGTTCTTGGGTCACGGTTCATTACACCGTACCGATACACCGTTTGAATTTTCACGGTGATTTGAAGAGAAGAGAAACTGAATGTCACCAGTTTGCCTGTGATTTTCAGGTCCCTTTATGACTGTGTATTAGGTACATTAAAATGGACCGTTTTCAGCATCGACATTTTCAGGCTAAAACGTGTCATCCGTTAGAGATTTCCTTATAAACTATAATATGTACCTACAATTATATGAAAAATAAACAAAATAATCATAGGGTATCAAAGAATTCGTCCGCATCGCTGTCAACAGGAACAGTGCCTCATAAGGGACTACTCACACTTATTCAGCTCTGTTCAGCTTTTGTCCATAGAAAACAACGATTTTGTATGGAGTCCGTTCAGCTTTCCGCGGCTAAACGGATGCGTACGCATCTCATACAAAATCGTCGTTTTCTATGGACAAAAGCTGAACAGAGCTGAATAAGTGTGACTAGTCCCTTAGGCTGACAGCATTGCCACGTTGTATGGCAATGCTAATTCTTTGGCCAAGAAATGGGCCAGCCGGTCACGTGAAGAGTCGACTAACCGCTTGGCAATATCTCGAAAAACCAAGTGGGCACTCGGACCCCATGGCCCTAGTGTTGACTGATCCATAAAAAATCACGACTTCTCTCTTCAAATTGTTGGCCTCATCTTTTGAATCTTGCAACCTGGAGGGCAATTCTTCACATTCTGATTTCAGTTTCCATCTGTCAAAAATACATCTAATTTCCCTGCATTTTTGACGAGTTTTTGATATTGATTGTCGCTGTGATGAGATTGCTATATTGACTAGATTTTAAACGTTTTTAATTACGGAAATTGGCCTTCTGATCACCAGTATCACACCTAATTGATACAGGCACATAGCCGCCCAGAAAAGCAGTTTTTCTACATTTAATAACTCCCCCAAGCAAATCGACTCAGCCAATATAGCGTAACGATATAATTACTGACATAAGCAGAGCACGTGGCAGCTAATTGATGCGCTGTCTGTCCGTCCGTAACATTGTATATGACATGTACCCATCCATACTATCCATAGCCATACTTCCATACTAATATTATAAATGCGAAAGTGTGTCTGTCTGTTACCTCTTCACGCTTAAAACGCTGAACCGATTTAGATGACATTTGGTATAGAAATATGTAGTTTGAGTCCCGGAAAGGACATAGGATAGTTTTTATCCCGATATTCCCACGGGATCGAAACTTATGCGGGGGAAACCGCGAGGCGCTGCTAGTGTATTTATACTTATGTACATATATGTATGTACCTAGGGATGATTGTGTTGCTACCCGCGGGTGTATATGACGGCTTGAGGTCGGTCCTCCCGAAGGGTTTGTCCGATTTGAAGCGGGACTGTGTTTGCATTTCGTGTGTATTTAGGTTTTGAGAGACATCCTCTGATGTTGAGAAATTGAAGTGAGGAGTTAACATAAGCGGCTTCTATCGATTTGATGAGTCCTCATATTATTATCTTGTTTTGTGAAAATTGATCTGGCATTTTCAAATATGTCAGCAAGTGAACAACAGCAACTGTGGGATGAAGGTTCCTATGTATTGTCATTACTGAATACCAACATGTCTATTGAACTGCAAGTAAACCCCAACATGATTATGTACCAACTTATAATTCCTGTGTCAATGACAAACTGATTTAATTGACTTATCTGTAGTTATATATATCTGTAGTTTCTAACAAATCCACTCAAAGTAAAGTAAATTGAAAAAACCTAGAATATTCTACAAAGGACGCGCATTTACAAGGACATGCGCAAACGCGCGTGGATTAATAGTAATTGAAGCCATTATTATGTATATCTAAGTATTGTATACTTATCGCTGTATGCTGTGTGTCATGTAGTACTTGTTATTATGTAGTACTAGCTTTTGCCCGCGGCTTCGCTCGCGTAGAATTTGGTCTGCCACATTAAGTTCCGTGACATTTTTTTTTAAATACTGATATTTTTTTAATGTACCTTCACATCGTACATCCCAGATTTCTAACTTCAAAATTAGTTTCCATACAATCTTTGAACTCCTATACCTAATATTTAGAGGGTATCTCTTGAGGGTGGAATTATCTGAATTCCTTTCTAAGTGCTCATTATTTTAAGCTATAATAGAACTATGCAAATTTCAAAATGCTAAGTCCAGTCCAGTCCACCTGTATGGTGTGTTTATAAAAAGTAGGCTTGAGATTATCCTATCCAGCACAAACGGATTACTAAACACTGACAACTAAACAGGTCGGACCAATGTTACTTGCATTTAATCACTACATAGTATAAAACAAAGAAGCTTTCTTTTTCCCTATGAATGCTTAAATTTTTTAAAACTGCGCAACGGATTTTGCTGCGGTTTTTAGGGTTCCGTACCCAAAGGGTAAAACGGGACCCTATTACTAAGCCTCCGTCGTCTGTCTGTCTGTCTCCAGGCTGTATCTCATAAACCGTGATAGCTAGAAAGCTGAAATTTTCACAAATGATGTATTTCTGTTGCCGCTATAACAACAAATACGAATAAGAATTAAGTACATATTAAGGGGGGCTCCCATACAATAAACGTGTTATTTTCGCCGTTTTTTATAGACAATGGTACGGAACCCTTCGTGCGCGAGTCCGACTCGCACTTGGCCGGTTTTTTTAATAGATTTTGTAATAACTAAAGAATTATGTGGTACGTAATTGGAATAGGTGAACATCTGTGTTAATTTATCTGTGTTTTTACTGCAATATACTCCTGTATACTATGTTATTTGATTTTTTTTTGTTCAGCGTAAATAAGAAGATTTTGGGATTTAGAAACACGTGAGCAAGCTACGTAAAGCTGCCCATGGGAAAAACAGGGCGTGCCTAAATGTATCCCCGCTACTTTCAAAGTTTGCCCTTGCGATTTATTGATGGTCATAGAAAATGCAACTTTAAGTGGAAACTGTAAACGTTTGAAATTAAAGGGTAAGTTATTGGGTATTATTGGGATGCGTGGAATAAGAACATTTTCACCCTTAGCTTCTCCAGTTAAAATTGTGGCCTTAACAATATGCCTGCCTAGTTCCCTGACTCGCAATCTAGTGCCATTACATAGTCTCGGGGCGTCCAAGTTACGCATTAACAAAACCGGTATACCGACTTTTAATTGGAGCTTATGTGATGGCACCCCGGATAGCTCCAAAGAGTTAAGAAACTCCACGGGGTAGCTTTTACAGTCTTCAGATGACATGACTGTGTCGATAGAGTTGTAGGTTGTTGCATCGCTGGTTACTTGGTCCAAGATAATGTTATTGATTTTCGCAACTGTCTCATTTCTTGGTGCTAGTATAGTTCTTTCACATAGCCAACTTTCATCGTGGATGTTCTGTTGCAAATTTGGAAAAACTTGAGCAATGAGTGCGTTTTCCGAATCCACAACGTGACAAAATTGGTTAGTGAATAGAACCATACCTTCTTCGTCAGTTTCGATTCGACCTTCACCTATCTCGAGCAGTTTTTCAGCGTACGCACCCGACTCTAGATCACTGAATAACTGGACACGCATGTTGGTTATAAGGTGCAGCTTTTCAACTTTGGTCCATAAATATGAGGATTTTAGACATGCGTTAATTTCGTCTGCTGCAGTGCCTCGCTCGATGACAGGCAAAGTTTGCCGAAAGTCCCCAGCCAATAAAACAACCACACCACCCATTATTGTTTCTTTGCCGTGTAAGTCTTGTAAACAACGATCAAGAGCTTCGATGGCACGTTTGTGTGACATTGTGCACTCGTCCCACACGATTAATTTACACTGTTGCAAGAGGAGGCCACGGGCACTGGTTTTGCTGATGTTACACGATGGAGTTTCTTCACTCGCCAGATTAAGAGGTAATTTAAAGACGGAATGTGCTGTCCGTCCACCGCTTAGCAATGTAGCAGCAATTCCAGAGGAAGCCACAGCTAATGCAACGTTATGGCCGCCACGAATTTTTGCCAAAAGTAAAGTAAGTAAGTAAGTAAGTTTTTTCCTGTACCACCCGGGGCATCAAGGAAAAAAAGTCCACCTTCCCCATTCTCAACTCGTCCTACTATTTTGTGATAAATCTCTCTTTGATCAGGTAGCAAACGTGGCTCAGTTTCGCATACGTAAGCACCTAACTGGTTGGTATCATAGCTTAGCTCTTTTATCAACTCGGTCGACAACTCTCCTCTACGCTGCGGTGAGGGTAGACCAAAATCGGATATTTTTTTCCCAGAAATTGTTAATATTTTGTGTTCGATTAGTCCCAACGCCTCATCGTGCTGCGGCTGCCGCCGCGGCGTCAGGCGCTCCGTTCAAGTCAATCATATCGTGATAACTTTTAAACTATTCGGCCAAATTACTTAGTGTGAAAGACAAAGTTTATCTACATTAAATACTTAATGCGAGAAATGTATTCATTTTGATAAGAGTTTGATAATTATATACTAAATGTGCATTGTAAAATAGTACCAAATTTAATTAGATTTATGGTTCACAATTTTGGTTGTACTGGCTTGCACATAAAAGGTAGATATATGCTGTCGCGGACTTTTATTTAGATCTACTTAAGACAAACAATCCTGCGGTACATCATCTTTATGTAACTCCATTGGTTTAGGCAGCGCACGCCAAGATAGCTCTCAGATGGAAGATTTTTATCCGACTATCGTTATATTATGACCAAAACTACATAAAATCATTATAAATTGTAGCCTATGTGTTATTCTGATGAATAACCTATATTACTGTAAAGTTTCATCCAAATCCGTTCAGTAGTTTTTTCGTGAAAGAGTAACAAACATACATCCATCCTCACAAACTTTCGCATTTATAATATTAGTAGGATATAAGTGATATTATATCGTCCAAGGCCACACGTGTTGTGTTATGTAAGGGACATCTGTGTTGCTGTTTGTTTGTGTTCTATTTACACTATTAAGGGATAAGTATTTATTTTATTTTACTTTATTTGGACATAAAACAGTTACCTACAAATTACAATTTTAGTGTGACAAAATAAATTAAAAACTATGTAAACGTGTAACCCACACCAATGTCCGCGAAATAAGTAGAGTTGAACTCTGGACTTATACGACTTAGGTATGTACCTACTATTTTGTGGTAATAAAAGCCGACCGCAGACAGCAGCAGCAGACGACGTGTCGCTACGACACTACTGCGGTTTGTATGTATTTTTATGGGATACCTTCCGCAGGTAGCGACACGTTGTCCGACTACACGTCGCACGACTGCAGACGTCGTGTCGCCCGACCGCAGATCAGTAGTGCCACCGACCCTGGAGCAGTTGGGTTCGGAAACATGACTGCAGCGACATGACGCTGCGACGTGTCGCTGCGACATGTCGCAACGCCACGTCATCTGCTGCTGCTATCCGGTCGGCTACGAACTCGTACTTTTAGAGTTTAAAGTTTGAGTGAATCTGAGTGAAACGATCTTCATCTTCTCCGTGTCGCTAGCACGACAGTCATTTTATTAACACAAAACTTCGCCACTTCCACGGTGTTGTCGGTGGCAGTGCAGAGGTCACGTTGGCTGCATGTTTTGGGACACAGAGGGCAGGATAGGAGGTGGAGCATGGTTTGTGACATAGCTTCATATCCACGCGGGTGACCACACTCCACTATCTCGCCTGCTTCCATCACCTGGGGAGGATATGTTTGTTTTAGTTCAAGTGTTAATGGTTACTTGGTTAGTCCTTTGCAGAACCTTGGAGGCATTGGCATGGGTATAGATGTAAAACAACCGATTTAAAACGTTTTAAACCAAATGTTGCCGTTTTAAACCCCAAATAAATCGTTTTAAACGGTTGAAAACTCGTCTACAAAAAATAAAAGAACTGTGTTTTACACTTCATTGTGGGCAATTTTAGCACCCCGCTGCCGCTCCGTCAAGGCAGCTCCACTTTACGAGGTTCAACTTACACCTTTCTACTTCAGTTCGGAGACGATTCAGGGACTACCAAGTGTACTACTTGGAGTGAAACGATGACTACAAAGAAAGGTCATGATAATTAATTAACAAAAAGAATCAGATTTTCTACGGCTTTGTTATTTTAGTACCTGTGAGAAATGGTCCTTCAGGTTTAATTTAAAACTTGGTTAATTGGAAACTCCTGTTACCTTAATTTAAGGATAGAGCTTAAAATAATACTTAGTCACGTCTTATTTGTGCAGACTAAACAATTTCTCTTTCTTTCATATTTTTCTTCATTAAAATAATGTAACTTAAAAAGTCTAATAGTAGATGTTAGAAGTGGTAGACAAAGCCCACTACTGCCTAATGGCGCGATGGCGCGGGCGCCGCCGCCGCGCGCCGGGCTGCGACCTCGTTACACTAATGACGTGCCCCCACTCTCGTCATAAAAAAATATGGAACTCTGTTTACCCCTCTGAAAATAACAACATCAGGAATAATTGCGATGTGCATCTTTCTTTTATTATTAATATCTTTAATAATTGTTTTCGTGAGGAAGTTCGTGACGCTAAAGATGTTGATGTTACGTATCGTATTATTATAAACGTTAATGAAGCTTAAACCAGCCGTACTAACTGTCAATACATAACATAATCGCCTACAATGTTCCCACTGCTGGGACACAGCCCTCCTCTCTGTGAGAGGGAGTGGGCCGTAATTCACCACGCGGGCCCAGTGCGGGTTGGTAGATGTCACATGTCTTCGAATTTTTGGTTCTAGGACATGCCGGTTTCCTCACGATGTTTTCCTTCACCGTTTTGAGAGCAGTGGTGATGAAATAATTTACACAAAGTAAAACGCCTGTCAGGGTTGGAACCTACGACCTATGTCTCGTAAGTCGCGGTCGTTACCACTGGGCCACCACTGCTCTCAAAACGGTCTTTTTCATTCGACATTCGGACTGTCAATACTCAGGTGAAATGGCAATTCACTTCTCCTAAGTTTTCACGATGAGATTTTTACACAATAAATCGGCTGAAATTACTTTGATCCATGTAATCCATGTTAGATAATTTTTGCTTTGTAACTATTCACATTATGTACCTAATGAGAAAAATATGTTTATTTTGTGTGCAAGAAATTAAAAAAGTGCGCATATTACCTAAGTATATGAAAACTCAACCAAAATAATAATAGAACTGTGCCTACATCCGCAGTCCCCCGTGAGTACGGTTTCAATAAGATAACTTCGTGTTTAGTTTTCCTTCATTTTATTTATTTTCCTACTTCACCTATAAATTAAATCTAAATGTTTTGTCGTTCAGTGAAGACAATAAGTCTGGCATCATGAATCACGTCGTCCGCCGACAGATAGCGAGTGGAGGGAGTGCCTTCGGTGTTTATTATGTACTGTTGTATAGAACACACGTGTTATGTACAGTCATGAGCACTGATATGTAAACACAACGAAATTACAAAACCGATTTTCTCGTGGGAGATAACGATTACAGTTTTGAGAAAAGACCTTTTTCATAATAGTTATGGGTTCAAAATAATATGTTCGTAACAAAATAAAATTACAATCGATACAGTAAGATAACACATAATCAGCCTATAATGTTCCCACTGCTGGGACACAGGCCTCCTCTCAGTGAGAGGGAGCGGGCCGTAATCCACCACGCGGGTCCAGTGCGGGTTGGCAGATGTCACATGTCTTCGAATTTTTGGTTCTAGGACATGCCGGTTTCCTCACATGTTTTCCTTCACCGTTTTGAGAGCAGTGCTGTGGTGATGAAATAATTTACACAAAGTAAAGCGCCTGTCTGGATTCGAACCTACTCGTAAGTCGCTAAGTGTTTTCATATCACTGCGTGTGACTGTACTGTACATACTATGTATACCTACATGTGTATGTAATGTGTTTGTTATGTAAGATGAAGAGGTATGGGGTATTGACAATAGCTTCTTTTGTTTGGAATGATTCATTCGGCTCGCTTTTCTTGAGTTAATGGTGGTTTTTGAATAGGTATGCTGATGAAGTACCTATGCACGGTGGGACATCATAACAAAAACGTTAACCATGGATTCCGTACAATGACTTCTTTCCGCAGCGTTCAAATTCGTTGTTTTTAGAACGAAGTTCTATAACGCGGTAGGAGTAAACTGGTAGAAATCGTCACGTAGCGAAAAAGCGTTATGCTCCCTCCATGCGAGAGAGAGAGAGATAATTTCATGGTTTTTGAGGATGAAATGAAAATCCAAGATGGCGACAATATTTGAGACTAACTAAATGACTGTATTAAAAACGCGTACTATATTCACACTGTCGCTCTCTCTCTGTCTCTTTCTGTTACATACGAGTGTGTGTGCGTGCGAGTATCGTGTAATGTAAGAAACTTCGTTCCTGAAAAAAAAACTGTTGTTCCCTACAAATGTACAATAACTGCACGTGTGGATGTCGATATGAGGTTCCTTCCACCGTGTACTGTGATGCTATTCTGTAAAAACCTCACCGTGAAAACTTAGATGAAGTGAGTTTGAAGTGAGCTGTCACTAGTGTCAATCCCTAGCGTCAGGTGGAGTGACAGCTCGCTTCACTTAAGGCGACTACACGACCTAAAGCGCGGTCACTGTCGGACTGCATAGAAAAGAAAGAGAAGCGCGATGACACAACCGTGGTAATTTATTGCAAATATGAAGCAATTATCTATTTACAAAAACTCTCAAACACCAAACAAATAAAAACCGTATACTAAAATTCGGGGAATTAAATTGTCTTTTAGATGGTGAAAGTTTTATGAAAATACACCCGATAGTGTTTGCGCGATTATCGTTTTTATGTCCGCGGTAGACATTACTTTACAAATTAATTACACTATGTTAAAAAAATATAATTGCAAATATTCACATATCAAATTACGAAGCAAATGGTCTAGTATAACATTTATTTTTTTCAAAGAAATCAGTCCGGTCGATTAGACGTGATGTTGAATTTAAAATCATTAGAAGTCGTATATCTGCGCCTTAAGAGGGCGCCGACCATGCGCCGACCGCACAGTGGCGCCCTCATCGTTTTTTTGGTTATTTCTTTTATTTTAGAATGAAAATGCAGAAAATAAGCACGTTAAGTTGTGCTCCACAAGATTATACGCTAATATTATTACAAACGGTAGTCTTACATTGTTTAGTTTTATTATAATCACTAAAACGGATAATAGTGGCCACTTTTATGCGTTTTAGTGATTAGGACTCGCAGTAGGACTCTCACATGAATGGTTCCTTACAACAAGGCAACAAACGCCGAAAGAAACACGTTTATTGTATAGAGACCCTCTTTAATTTTAACTGAATTTTATTTTTATTACTTTTTTTATAAATTTTCCGTCCGGGTTTCAGAACGGAAAATTTAAGCACGTGTGCGCTAGTGAGAACATTTTGTATGAAATGCGTGCATTCAGGTTTCCGAATCTGAATTCCGAAACTGAATTCCGAATCAGGAAACCGGACGTTTGCGCCCAGCCTTAGTAATAGGGTTGACACCCTCTGGGTACGGAACCCTAACAACATTCTCGCTAATTTAACACTGTGGCCTGTTGGTATTTAATGTGCTACGGTTGATACCATCCAAAAATAAGTTAATACACATGTAAAGCAATCAATTAATCCAGTTTATGTCCGGAAGCGGTTCGGTGGCGTTCACCGCGGCATCCTGCGCCGGCGCCGGTACTATGGGAGGCAGGAGCCATGATAGTCGTGAAACTTGCGGTTTGATCGCAATACTGGTGGACGACTTTCTTTTGAAACTTCCTTTGTAAAGAAAACGCAGTTGGCACAGTGACGCGTAATTGATGATTGAGTTATGGGCGACGGGCATCCCGAATTTTTAATTTATTTCTAACAATCTGCCAATCTTGGTGCTGATCATGTTCTAGAATGTTTTAAACACAACAATACAACATAATAAAACAACAATTTCCACACAAACCACAACTTTTCTTTCTTTCTTTCTCAAAATGTTGTTTTTTTTTTAGAATAACTTATTTTCCTTTCTCCCACTTTATTTTCTCTTTTTGCGCACATGACAACTTTATCTGCAGTCCTTTGATGACATAACAATTCGGGGGTAGAACATTGCTCTTCAAAATATGTAAAAATACAATCGACCTTGTTACTACAAAACGAAATGACGCAATACCTGAAAAATTATTGTAAAGCGAAATAATTAACTGAAATGTCTTACAATTAACATAACTTGTTCCTATTGTTTACCTACCGTATACTTGGTAAGTACTGACAGCGCCCACATGCAACGCTTATTAAAATAACAAAACAAATATATAACATTTCACACGAGGAATAATTTGTTATTGTAATAACATTGTAAATAACTGGCGAAGGATTTATCGCTAACACAGGAGTTGGTGCGCCCTTTGTGGAAATAAACTTTTGGTTTCAAATCGTTGATTGCATCAAGATGGGTGCAGTAACAATAAGCTAATGCCTCCGGTCTGGCTTTTGAGGTTAACTATAATATCTTAAAAGTGCCTATAGCTAAAAGGTGTAGGAGTCAGATAAACAAGTGAGAGATCGCAGACCGAATCCCGGTCGTGACAGGATATGTTAACGAAGGAATAAAAACCACACAATACTTATTCCTCGTACGAAAGTTAGTGAAAAGCATGAAGAATCAAGTTGTATGCGTCTTAGTAAAGAACAAACATTATAACATGCTACATAGAGCAGGGTTTCGGTTTGAGGCACCACAACACCAGTTCATCATTTTAGCGACAGTTTTCCCAATTTTCTTGCGAAAACACCCAACCCATTTCAACCTTGATGAAACCTTCAAGTTTCTACTAGCTCTTATAACTTCAAATTTTCTTGCTTAAAATATTTTAATTCAGTATAAAATATTCATCAGTTTCCGGAGAATCTCAAACTTCGGACGTTGTCTTATCAACACGGTGCGTGCACTTGGTTAAGGCGACTACACGACCTAAAGCGCGGTCACTGTCGGACTGCATAGAAAAGAAAGAGAAGCGCGATGACATAACCGTGGTAATTTATTGCAAATATGAAGCAATTATCTATTTACAAAAACTCTCAAACACCAAACAAATAAAAACCGTATACTGAAATTCGGGGAATTAAATTGTCTTTTAGATGGTGAAAGTTTTATGAAAATACACCCGATAGTGTTTGCGTGATTGTCGTTTTTATGTCCGCGGTAGACATTACTTTACAAATTAATTACACTATGTTAAAAAAATATAACTGCAAATATTCACATATCAAATTACGAAGCAAATGGTCTAGTATAACATTTATTTTTTTCAAAGAAATCAGTCCGGTCGATTAGACGTGATGTTGAATTTAAAATCATTAGAAGTCGTATATCTGCGCCTTAATGAGCTCGCTCAACAGAGGGCGCCACTCGTCCGCGAAGTAACCACAACTTGAGCTAAATATTTAATTAATTCATAAGATAAGCTCGCTGAAGTGAAACAGTTTTGGTAAGTATTTCCTTATGGTGAAGAAAATATAAGCACACAAGCCCGTAATTATGTATTTCGGTACTCAAAGAATTGTTGAAAAGCAGATTCTAAAAATAGCTTAAAAAAATCCGACAAATTATGACGGCGACGTTTTCGATAACATATCATTGTTTACTAAGGTTTTGTAAATAAAGCACTTAGACATGATACTAAGTTCCAATAATAACTAAGTATCTCGTTTATTTACGTAAGGAGATAAAAGTGTCTATGTATCCAGAATATGAACCCAGGATTATTCCATTTTGTAGTACTTTTACAGAAATCAATATCAGTTGAGTAATTTCAGTAATATTGACAAAGTGACTAATAATTTCGATTCCATTATTTGATAAAAGGGTAGATAACTTATTCCACTATTTTCTGCAAAACCAAAAACTAATCAAACCGAAATTAAACCTACTGATGATACCGCTTAAGGCTAACCCGCTAACTGAACCCCTCGGGGGCCGAAGGGTCCCCCCTCACCGTGGTCATCTAATTAATTCAAGTGGTCATCAGGCTCGCAGTTTGATCAACAAACTTGTGAGTGCGTGCCGAAGGGAGAGGGGGGTACAGATGTGGGGGGTGCGAATGTTTGCATAGGATGAGATAATGGTTTTTGGAGATAGGGACGTGATTACTTAATGTAAGTTTATAATTATGATCATGGGGTGATAAGGTAAGATTAAAAGTTTAAGATACTGGTGAGGGAAAGAGATGGCGTCGTAGATGTGTTGTTCTTTTTTTCTGCCTGCCATTTCATTCTGACAAAATAGAGTGGACTACAGTCCGGCCGTCGTGAATGCGTTCCTGATATCAGTGCGACAATTCTAGAAACTAATAAAGATCAAATTCGCCAAAAACGTATTGGTTTGTATGAAACTGACAGATGTCGAGATGACAAGCACTCTCTCGACGGCCGTACTGTAATTGTGGTTTAGGTTCAAACAACAATTTCTTTGCTCAGAGAACAACAACAAACTGCTCTTTATGCCTTGTAAAAATGTGATGTGTCAAGTTCTCTACTTGTACTATTTCTATTTTCTCTTCAAATAAAAATAAAAGTATTTATCTAGATAAATTATAATGTATTTTCAGATTTCGGACCTGTGATTTCGTAGACCAAAAGGGACTAAGCCAACCAATAGTCCCAACTAATAGTTAAAACCCCGTTCCTGAAACCAATTGAGTACCTACTCTTAATATTATCAACAACAGATAATTTTTATAGATTTATCTCTCAGCCAAAACAGGTCTCGATCCTCGCTATCGTATCCAATGTCAACACACAAGTTATCCACAAGCTGGTTATGTGACTAAGATGGCTACTACCCCGTAAAAAAAAACAATTAATGTATTTTTATCAGCACCAATTAATTCGACGATGTGTGTTCATTGTACATAGGTACCTACATACGTGGTATAATTTATATTTGTTTTCATTTACAATCAGGAAGCGTGGCCTCGGAGTAGGTATTCGCGAATTTTGTTGTTTACCAACTGACCAAAACTTGATATTCAACCTTATATAATTCAGGTCTGAATTCAAATTAGACTGAAGTGTCTGTACGCTTGAATGGTCACAGGAAAATAGCCGTTATTCAATTGGATTTAGGAATAAATTCAATTTTTTTAAATTTTAAGTCGATTTTTACAATGACCGACACGTGTTGCCGATTACCAGCTATCTTTGCTAATAATTCATTGAATTTCAAACCTTATTTTGTTGTTATAAGAGTTGCTGTGATGGTAAATAATGTGTTGGTATATGGTGTTATTCAGCGGGGCTCAAGGCCGACTGATATGGGAGCGATCCACATGTTGGTGTCAATGGTTTATAGTCATTATGGGTTATTTAATGCACCATTGTGCGTGACATACTACCCGATAGTTCTATGGAGTATCCAGTGATCCATAACTTGTATTCACCATTGTTTTGGTTTATGCAAATAGAAAATGAGGGTTGGTTGTTGGTGACACGTCATTATTCTAAGGACGAGCAGGTGGAACTAAGGTAGTTACTTTACGTTAATAATTAAAAGTTATTTAGCAAGTCACGTACCTACTTACTAGATATAACAACCGGTTTCGCGAATATTTTCGAAGACGACCTTGTACATTTTAAGCTAGAAAAATAAAAATTATTTTGAGTAGGTGAATTGTTTTTGTTGTAAACTCACTGTTTATGAGTTTAACAAAATGCGAGGTATGATGCAAGAAAGTAGTGATGTATATCGGCACTGCCAAGTCTCGCAGCACGTAAGCAGCGTTTTGTGTCTTCAGATTACTACAAAAAATCTTAGCAAGCTACAACCGAAAATCGTAGCACTTAACTTTTGGTTGCTTTAGCATACTACGAAGTATCGTAGCACGCAGCGTTTTGTAGCTTCAACATACTACGAAAAATTGGGTGTGTTACGTGACTTAAAAAAAAAAAACAACAAAAAAACGCAACATCGAAAAAACTTCGTGAAAAATGTAACATCGATTAACACGTCCCTGTAAGTTAACTACCACGAAAAACTTCCCGAAATATCGCAGCACGTAGCGTTTCGTAGTCTATCAGCAAGAATCAGGGCATGTAGCGTTTTGTACCTTCAGCCTACTACGAAAAATCGTTGCTCAAAGAGTTTCGTCGGTCTACGAGCAAAATTGGAGCATGTAGCGTTTCGTAGCTTGCGTCTACAACAGACAGACTGGAATCCGGCCTAGGCCGGGAAAAGGCTAGGCAGACGATGAGTCTAAAACAGAGAGAATTGCAGCACGTAGCGTATTGTAGATTCTAGCTTGTAGCAAACCCTTTTGATCAAGAGGCGTCAGAGTATCCGAGACGTTTGCAGGTTTACCGCCAAGAGTTTGATCGATACGAGTTGTGTCTACTTCTGAATGTTCTTGGGAATGGCAACATGACCATATTTACCTACTGACGAAATTCGTAGCATTATCTTGTTGCCAAGTCTAGTACGGCATTGTGACAAATTGCTACACACATTCTAAATTAGTCCCGCATTTGTCGCTTAGTATTATATTATCACGCCTCATTCCTCACGGAGTAAGTAGAGATCTAATGAGGTGTTGTCATTGCGGTCATTTGGCAAGAACACGCGTTATTATTGTTATATTGTTATGGTCGATGTAGCAGCTGATTTAATTTGTAATATTGTTAATAATACGGAAAATAATATAAATTGCAAAGTATTTTTGTCACCAGGAACTAAAAACTCAACTGTCAAGGTCAAATAGTCATTGTGCACTTCAAAACACAAATTAATGGATTCTTGAATTTTAAAATTTGAAAAGTTACAATTGCAAAATTGATTTCTGCAAATAACCGCATTTGTTACCACTAGTCTATCAAATCCACTTAAAATTGTAAATATTAATAACAGCGTTGTGCAGAACCCACGGCCCGGAGTTTCAACATTAATAAATAATAATGCGCGAAATAATTTGACGTAAACAAATGAGCTGCAATGGCGGCACGATCTGATTTAAACTAATGTTTTGTTTAATGTATTTGTTACTGATTTGCCTTGTTCACACCTTGCTCTGATAGGCTGGTGGCTGAGATAGCGGACTGGAGTGTTTACAGCTAGGATAGTTTCTTAACTGTCTGAAAATAAATATGAACTAATTTCTTTAAACCTTCAAACTTTAAAATTAACAAGACGATGAAGCCTTGCTATGACGAAGAGATGAAATCTTGTAGTTATTGCATTTATTTCCTCTTTCGTATCGGCCAGAGATTTTGGGGAAAAGCACACGTGTCTCTGAATATACAACGTGAGGAACCACTTCTATCCGTATGATCATCATCATCATCATTTCAGCCGAAAGACATAGGCCTCCCCCAAGCACCTCCACTTCGACCGGTTTTGTGCTTCTCGCATCCAACGAGTTCCTGCGGCCTTCACAAAGTCGTCGGTCCACCTTGTGGGAGGCCTTCCAACGCAGGTCATGTCAAATGCCCATGTAACACACACTCTCATGAAGATCGGAGACGCTACACTCGAAGTCGTGGACGAGTATATTTACCTAGGACAAACTGTCCAGTTAGGTAGGTCCAACTTCGAGAAAGAGGTCAATCGTCGAATCCGACTCGGCAGGGCAGCGTTCGGGAAGATACACAATATCTTCTCGTCCCACATACCGCAGTGTCTCAAGACGAAAGTCTTTGACCAGTGCGTGTTGCCAGTGATGACATATGGCACTGAAACGTGGTCGCTCACAATGGGCCTTATTAGAAGGCTGAAAGTCACTCAAAGGGCAATGGAGAGGGCTATGCTTGGAGTTTCCCTGCGAGATCGAATCAGAAATGTAGAGATCCGCAGGAGAACCAAGGTAACCGACATAGCCCGAAGAATTGCCAAACTTAAGTGGCATCCGTATGATACGAAGAATAAAATACCATATCCTGTGCAAAGTGATATTTCTGCAATCGGTAATTTTGTCTTTCATTTCTTCCGTTTCCACGGGGGTCATCCTTACACGTTCTGGGAAGAAAATGGATAAATTGATTGTTCAGTTCGAAAGAAAGTTAGTTTTAGTTTTTTAACCGACGAAAAAACGGAGGAGGTTATCAATTCGACGTGTATATTTTTTGTTTTTTTTTTTTTTTTTTTTTTATGTATGATCACGCATAACTTTTTACAGAGCTGTCCGATTTTGATAATTCTTTTTCTATTGGAAAGGATATACCCCGAAGTTGGTCCCATATAAATTTGGAAAAAAAAATCCAACCCTAAGGGTAGGAAAACAGGGGATGATTGATTGTTCACTCACTGATTGTAATGTATGACCACGCATAACTTTTTACAGAGTAGTCCGATTTTAATAATTCTTTTTTTATTGGATAGGACATACCTCGAAGTTGGTCCCATGTAAATTTGGAAAAAAAAATCCTACCCTAAGGGTGGGAAAATAGGGGTGATTTATTGTTCATTAACAGATTTTAATGCTGAGCTGTGTATTACAATTAAAATAAAAGGCCTATCTATGTTGGTATATAAAGCCTGTTTTTTTAAGTATTTTATTATATAAAAAAGAATAATTAAAGTAGGATTAAATAACAGTTAATATCTAAAGTAAGGTAGGTAGCTATTTTAAAAGTAGTTAAAAATTAAGCATGTAGTAATTAGTAAATTATAGCCTCAAAAAATTATAAAATAAAAACTTTTTAACAAAAAAATTAAACCTCCGAAAAAACTGAAAAGCAAAAAATAAAAACCTTTTTTATTTTACCTTAATAAATAAGTTCTTAAACTAATGCAAGTATACCTAAGAAATTTTGAGTCGGCGCCAAACAATCAATGAACAATGATCACTAAATTACCTTTTAAAGAAATAACCAAATCAAATTAATAATGAAACGTGAAATCTCCAGCGATAAATATAACATTCCAAACAAAAAATGCGCTCTCCGCACGACCACTCGCAACGATATTAAGTTGCTTGTTTGGCGCCGACTCAAAATTTCTTAGGTATACTTGCATTAGTTTAAGAACTTATTTATTAAGGTAAAATAAAAAAGGTTTTTATTTTTTGCTTTTCAGTTTTTTCGGAGGTTTAATTTTTTTGTTAAAAAGTTTTTTCTCTCCAATACAAATGCGAGGGAATTTGTTTATATTTTTTTTTATTCTACTAAAATATTTTTTTAATGTTTACATCAAACTATCAATTATAGAATGGGGTTAGTTGCATGTGCTCGACTCACTGTATCAATCTGTCACTGCGCAGTATTAGTGTGTTATCAACCGCAGAGTTATCCTGTTTGTGTCAAACGTGGAGCTTTGGCAATAATAATAATTCATTGTTATGTTTCTTCGATAATATTACATTAAATTTATTTGCTAAACAAGTAATTGGCGTTTGTGAGGAATAAATACCTTTTGACTTGATTGTGTTAGGGTTAAAATTTTCTCTAGGAAGATTATTTTGTCGACGGCTGAGCCTCCGCAGCCTTATGTTCTATGTTATATCGTTCGTTTTACTTGGTGGAGAGTTCATTAGATAGATTTATTGCCATTTACATAATACTTAATGCGTTATGTAAGATATATTTACTAAAGACTTGAATACGCCAGAAGAAATGTTACGAGTGGATTCGTTGGGGAAAGTAGATGAACATCTCAATTTCTTGATGTTTCAAACAGCATCTGGATTTTCTCAACGTCACGAAAAAAAATGTTTTGATACCGCGATAATTTTTCAACCGTAAATTAATTGAAAGTCTTTAATCCAAAAATAATGTGGATCACTATCTTTGTAGTTTGTAGTCAGTGTTGTCGCACTGAACGTTTATTAGTCGTAAAAACAGCAAGGGACACCCGTGGTGTGTCTATTTCCGTGACGTGTGTGTGGTCGGCATTGCTTTCTGTTTGTAATGTCCCATCACTAGTGCGTAGGGAAAGTAGGGCTGCTCTATTCAGCAGTTTTATTAGTTTGGGCTATTGTTAATTCGGCGATCGACGATCATGAATTTTTTGGTGGTTTGGCTCTAAAGTACCTACCTATGTGTTACGTTGGAATGTCAATGAAACTATAATAAAACATGAAGACTGATTGAGATTTACCTTTTCTTCCTGTTGATAGAAAAGACAATTTAATACCAAGCTAATAGAGTTAATGGTTTATGTGACGGAATAACGTAATTATAAGTCTCTATCAATGGCCATGTAGGTACTAGGTAGATCAAAAACTTGAAACGTTAAAATACGAAACTTCGATAAAACGAAAATGTTGAACTTACTATTTCTAGTAACAGTTCCTTCGCTTTAACAGCAATTAGTGTGTCTTGTCTCCACCAAAAACTATTACATCAGTAAGGCAATAAAACTTAATAACTTCTTGACTTAAACGTATCTTTAACATTCCTTCAACGCCATTACAAGAAACTGAACTAAAAATACATTCTACAACATCGTTAAACAGCCTGTATTCTATAACAAATCAAATACCAGTACATATCACACGACAGAGGACATCAAACTGTCACTCACAAATACTCTTTTAAATCTTCAGGCATGTTATAGTAGCCGTCAGGGCAGCATTTGTTACCAATAAACATAGATATTTAGTTGACTACTGTCGTAAAGGGCTTTCGATCGTTAAACTAAAAGTGTCAAACGTTTCCTTGAAGTCTTTATTACACCCTCTGTTTCATCCCCTACCGGAATAGATTTGGGGAGTCTAAAATGAGGGTAGCTTTTGGTTTTTTGGGCAAATCGTTCATTTTCAAGCTGGCTAAATGCGTCATCGTTTTGAATGTCTATTCAATTTGCTGCATGTTTTACAAACAAGGCTTTAATTAGTTATTTTGGTCCCTAAAGTCCTTTAATAGGTAATGTATACACAAGTATCTTTATCCAAGTACGTTCATAAAATCTCAAACTTGCAATATCTCTGAAGTTGTGTTTCTCGTCCACCCCACCGCGGCACCACGGTCGAGTGGAAAGAAAAATGACTTCATTTCCCCCAGCTGACCCTGCGAGTGCGACTCCCACTTGATAACTAAGCAGGGAACTTGTTTAACTCATTTAATTAAATTTCTCTTAATTAACACCACACTGCGTCTCGCTACAAGTTTTTACTTCAAGTGCGGATTTGAAATAAGTCAATAACTTCAGCATTGCTATTCCTTTAAGCGGGGCTTACATCACGAAATTAGGGTCGTGAAACAGTAGGACCTTGACTGTTCTGTCTCGGGCTACTTATAGCTGATACCCGATTTTTTAAAAGCTGATAAATACAACTAACACGTTGTCGTTTAGAGAAATAATAACAATTATTTCAGCCTACTAGATATGACAGCGTGTTAGTTGAATTTATCAACTTTTCAAAAACTGGGTGCTAGTTAGGTTAGCTATAGCCCGAAACTGGGGGTCTTCTCTCTAAGTCCGTCAACGAAGATACGGGCCCGTCCGAAAGTAGATGGTTCGTCAAAACAAGTGTCAAATTAAATTTTTAGGACGAGAAAATGCATATCTGGTATAAGGACACCTTTAAAATCGTGTTGTCATTCATTCTTACAAGTCTGCAAGTGATGCGGAGTAGGACACGCCCATAATGTCTGCCGACACTACGGGCATCGTGCTGAGCGAGTAGAGCCCCTGAGCAGTCGAGCTACTGCTTCACGACACTAATTTCATAATGTGAACCCCTCTTTAGTTACTCTTTAGGGTTCCGTACCTCAAAAAGAAAACGGAACCCTTATATTAGGATCACTTCGTTGTCTGTCTGTCTGTCCGTCAGTCAAGACCCTTTTTCTCAGAAACGTGTGAGATATCAAGTTGAAATTAACCGGTCAAGCGGCGCGGTTCGCCGATCGGCGACGAAACAATAGAAAATCAATTGTGTCTCATTAGCGGAGCACTCAAGGCTGCAACCCCTTGAAGCAGTGACAAAAATCAAACCTCTAAGTCAACGCAATCAAAAGATACGGGCGTTTGTGTTCCGGAATCAAAACCTATAGGGTAGGTACTTCCCGTTGAACTAGAATCATGAAATATGGCAAGAAGCAATGTAAAAAGGAAAAAATCCGAAAACCGTAAATTATTAGATACTTACCTACAAATTTGTACGGAACCCTCGGTGCGCGAGTCCGACTCCCACTTGACCGGTTTTATTTATAAGTGAAACTGTTTTATCTCTCTCGGATGTTTGTATTAAGATTACTCGCTTCAATAAAGTGTTTCGGTTTGAATATTATATTTTTATATCATTTGAATGCGCGTTGAAAGTTTATTTATATAAAAGTTGATAAAAATATCCAGTGTTTTCTGGTTTGCGATGTTATTACTTGTTAACTCGTATTGCACGCAGTTTTGTTTGCTTTTCCAATTGCTTTTAGTACTTAGTGGCTCAACGCCCCGAAATATGTGTTGTTTTAATGTTGTGTTAGTAACCCATCCCAACATTGTGTGAGTGAAGAGTATCTACCTGTTGTGTTTCCTGATCCGGAATTCAGATTCGGAGACCCTGAATGCACGCATTTCATACAAAATCTTCTCTTTAGCGCACGCGTTCTTATATTTTCCGTTCGGAAACCCTGACGGCCCTGAGGGTCTCCGAATCTGAATTCGGAATCAGGAAACCGGACGTATGCGGCCAGCCTAAGTTACTATCTTGCATACTGTACATACAGTACTTGCCTCTAAAATCATTCAAATGTTTTAACGTACTTAGGTCTACCTAAGTACTTTAACTAAGTACTTTTCGATTCCTTCCTCATAAGCTCTACAGTACAGGTACAGACGCCAGCACATCAAGCT
The DNA here is from genome assembly GCA_947508005.1 of Amphipoea lucens. NCBI lineage: Eukaryota > Metazoa > Arthropoda > Insecta > Lepidoptera > Noctuidae > Amphipoea > Amphipoea lucens. The sequence continues at coordinate 19,898,750 of OX382374.1, forward strand.
ACAAGAAACTGTAAAATTTTTCCAATCAACCTTGAACCTTATACTTTAGCGATAAAGTGGAAAATCCATTAAAGTTTGACAGATTGTAGTAGCTTGATGTGCTGGCGTCTGTACATATTTCGGTCAAACAAAATTGCAATGCAAAGTTTTCATTTTAGTTGGATTCATTATCAAACATTGTACACAATCACCCCCTAAAAGTGAGATCATTGGTCCTGAAATATATGTCGTCTCAATTTAACATACACAATCTGTAACATAACCAATTCTACTCAGTAGTAGGTATAAATAATGATAGTAGTGCATAAAACCGGCTTGGAAGTGGTAGCACGTGATCGACTACACATGTGCTTCATATAATTATCATAATATTGCGAATATCCATATGCAAGCGATACGGCGGCAAAAAATATACGCTGACGCTCACACCGACCTGAAGTGTCAGGTGTGGGCAATTAAATAAATGCTGATCTCGTTTATTTGAGGAGCATTTTTTATTAATAATTGAATTTTTATGTAATCATTGTTTTTGTAGGAACCATTGTAGGTTTGTTTTTGCTACCAGCGATATTGATTTACTAATGTAAACTTCTATTAATGAGTCTTTCTTGGGAATGCTAAACATAATAAGGTTAGAACATGAGAATGGCTGGTTGTCACTATGCGAGAGTAATTAAAATCTTTATGAAATGTTGAAATGTTATTACATAAAATAAACACTTTTGAAAATGTAAATGGGGTTGCGATTCCAAGTCTCAGGGAATCGTACTTACATACCACAAAAACGATAGAACAATATCAGAATATTCAGAATCGTTCTAATTAAAATTCCGCACGAGACTCCTCAACAGCTCTTTTGACTCCAACTTCCACATCCTCACATCACATTAATATTTCGTCGCCAAGCAGAATGCAAACATGTAATTAAGCAACTTGAACGAGATAACGTTTCAAAACTTTTAACTCCTTCCGAATATCTGAGAAGAGAGAGAGGGAGCTACCATTTACGTGGCAAGTTACCCGTGTTCGTAACATGCGGTGCCAAATGAGCCGCGCGGTGCGCTTCGGTGTGAGCGACGGCCGGTCGCGGGTGGCGGTAAAAACTCGGTTTGCTTAGCAAAGCTGTTGACGTAAGTACTTGCAACTGGATTCGGCGGGTTTAGTGTTCATGTATGTATGTAGTTTCGTATGTATTAGGAGTTACTGGGCGCGGCGGAACCGCTTTTTCTGTGATGTGTTTGGTTTTATATGTTTGCAACCGGTGATGACATTTTCCGTTGAAAAAATAGTATGTTTACTGGTAATTCCTTTTTTGGTAGACTGAGGATCTTTATGAGGCTATTAAAGTTGTTTAATCAGTATGATGACACGTCTACCGAACCTCACGATAATCGACGATTTACGACCTATGGTATTATAGGTAAGTATCTTTGAGGTTGAACTGGCTAGATTTTTATGACAACCTTAAAACACAGAGCCTGCTCAAAATGAAATTTTTGAATTATGTAAATTATGGTAAACAAAACATCCCTCTGCCTACATAATCAGTCTCAGCCACTAGTATTATAATGTCCCCACTGTTGGGACACATGGATCCTCTCAATGAGAGGGAGTGGGCCATAATTCACCACACAGGCCCAGTGCAGGTTGGTAGATGTCACATGTCTTCGAATTTTTGATATGCCTGTTTCCTTACGATGTTTTCCTTCACCATATTGAGAGCAGTGGTGATTAAATAATTTACACAAAGTAAAGCTCCTGTTTGGGTTCGAAGCTACGACCTACAACTCGTAAGTCGCAGCTGTTACCACTCTGCCTAAAGTAAAGAAATATTCCCTTAACTTGCACCATACACCATTCACAGTATAACTTTCGCCGAATCATAATTCGCAATAAAATGCTGAAACATTTCTCTAAACACAGGTACTTTCTACCAATCTACCCGGTACCGAACCCCACTGGTACCTTCTACCCAGTACCGACCCCTATTGGTACCTTGTACCCAGCTCCGACCCCCGGCGGTACTTCCAACCTGCAGGTAATTGAGGCAACTTTGCCTGCCGTATCGAATGTGTTTGGAATCCAAGATGGCGCACAAACTATAAGTGAAGCTAGCAGCTTAATTTGGTTATGTTATTACCTTAAGTTTAGTGGGTGATGTGAATTTAAATTACCTTATTGGTTTCGTAAAATATGCTTCATTATTTTACCCTACGTTTTAGGGGTACTGAGGTTGGATTTTAAATTAGACACGTTGCTTTTTTGTTTTGTTTGGAAAGTTCTCTTCTGTTGTTTTGTTTGGATCTTCTACTCCATATAAATCTTAAATTCGTTCATTTATTCACTCACTGACAAACAATGCGCAGCCTAAACCGCTGGGGTTAGAAGTTTGAAATTATGCACAAGAGTTCCTCATATATTATGTATAACGAAAGTGAGCTCCAAGGAATGATGGTTTTTTAACAGACAAAATTTTATACGAAAGTTCGTCATTTTTGCCGATGGGGATACTAGGTTTAGGTTTAAGAACAACTTTATTTCTCATAAGAATTCATACATAATTCACTTACTGAGAAACAATATCTGATCTAAAACTGAGATTAATAATTAGAGCGCACAGATGTACGTATATCAAATAACAAAACAAAATAGCAAAGAGAAAAAATGTGGGTAAAATGTTAAGAAAAAATGTGGGTAAACAGATAACATTAACTCAATCGTTAACCAAGCACAACATGGATGTATGAATTTGATTTATACTATCGGGCACAAGGTTTGTAAAAACTATAAAATTGTTGCTTCTTAAAAATTATGGTTCTGGACTAAGTAGTTCCTTCGCTTCTAATGTTTATTTATACATTGTAGATACTGCAACTTGCCTCAAGAGTACGACAAGATACATTTTGCTTATCTCTATGTTGATAACAGCCATTACACGGTCCCATAGGCCTAGGATTACAGTCATTCAGAGATAGTAAACGTCAGTATGAAAACGAAGGCCCTTTCCCCTTCAGTGAAATCTAAGTAAGAGCTTATTTAACTTAGCTGTATATTTACACTATCACAGAAGTACCAATAAACAGTTATTTTTATGAGGCACGTGTGGCTGCAACCTGCAGAATACTAGCATTACACGTGGCTCCACTTGCGAGAATTATTTTAAAGTTTTCGGGATGAATCAAATTGGAGGCTTTCTTTACTCATACACTCTTTTTAAGCTGGTCAATTAAAATTTTCCAAGATGAATGGAGGTTTTTCGTACCCATAGACTTTAGCAGGTAAATTTTAGACGAAAAATTAAGTGTCATGTGACGTTGTTTTAAATTTTTCGGAATGAATAAAACTGGAGGCTGTCCGTAAGTATCTATACACTCTTTTAGAAGGTCCATGTTAAACAAAAAGTAAAGGTAAGTCAAGAGATTCTGTTCCATGGATGCTTGCAGGTCAGGGCAGGGACCAATTGGAATATTGGTGCAAGATATTTCCTTCACATCCGCCTGCTCTGCAAAATGATTATGTTGGGGATCCTTGATCCTTCTCCAGGGCATCTAGTTACTATCTTCCAAATAGCATCAACATTGCATCGTTCTTTTAATAATAAATCCTTACTAATAAATAATATTATTAGTAGGTATATGTTTTATTTCAGCGAAAGTCTCAGGCTGTATGGTTATGGCCAAGCAACCAGTTGCTATAAATAACGGAGTGGATGGCTGCAAGACTAATGCGTTTAGCTCCGTGCTACATTCATTAAGATGCACTTTCTACACTGCTGGAGCTTTTTATAGAAGGTATTTAATTTAGAGACTTTACTAATATAACACAACAACAATGATAATGAGAGTGAGAGAAGAGAGAGTGCACCGTGAGTGCGTCGAAGGTTGGTCGCCGCTTAGATTGGGCTCTATGACTGAAGTTTGGTATGGAGGACTTTTTTTTTTTAAATATAATAAAGAGTTATGAGTTTGTATGTAGAAGATAATCTTCGGAACGTCAGATCCGATTCCGAAAATTCTTTCACTAATGGGAAGCTATAGTATTGCCGAGTGTCATAGGATAATTTTCTTGATTTCACGCGGGCGAGTGGCGGGCTGAAGCTAGTTGACGCGCGACGAGCGTTTGGTGTTACATTTCTATGGGCGTGCGTTTGAACTGTATAGGCAGCGGCGGATTTACATATTTGCCGCCAGTAGGCTATTCAAATTTTGCCACCCCTACCGACCTCTACAATAATGTCTGTCTTTTGTCATACTGCTTCGCCTTTTCTTCAAAATGCTTAAAATGTTCTCGTTCATCAGCTACGAAAAACTTGCAAAGAGATTTGTAAAGATCGGCAATTGTGATAAAATCTACGGTAAAAGCCTGAATTTGAGCATTCGCTTTGTTTATTCTTTCCAAAAAAACATAGTAGGTATATAAATATTAATCGTTTTAATTTCAGTAAGACATTTAAAAAAAATGTTAGCCTCAAATTTGCTGCACCTAAAATTTGCCGCCCTAGGTTCCAGCCTACTCAGCCTATTGGCAAATCCGCCACTGTGTATAGGAAGACTAGGATCTTAGCCAGATTGGATAAGTAGAAGTAGAACATTTAGTAAAATAGTTATTTTGTCAAAATGTAATAGCATGATGTCTCGTTTAAATTGCGAGGAAATTCCTGGTCCCAAATTTTTAAAATTTTGTCTTCAGTCGACTGGAAGAAGGGACTTCCGGAAAACTCTTTAAGTACAACAAAACAAAAGGATTGTCGTATTACAGTTATTAAACATTAACAAACGAGGGTATAACAATGCACCCGATTTCTATGCCTCTTTTAAAGACACCCCCTTATCAAACGTCAAACCTCTTCCAAAAGAGTAAACCTTCAACCTACCCTTGAAAAAAGAATTTAATTTACACGAGGGGCGCCCTCTGCCGGCCTGTTCAAACATCAACAGCGTACAGGAAATTAAATTTGCCCGTTTTCGTCGTAAGAAAGGGCAGGACTCGTGACTTTTACGGACCTAATTAAAAGTTCCCGGTATAAAACAGACCTGAGGGTAATGAATTTTTAAGTGGTGTTCTAAGTTGTTTTTCTTTTACCTTCTGGCCGAGGGCTTCGGACCCAAGGACGTTATTGATGTTTGAATTGAAATTGATAGGTACCATCACAGAGTACATTGAATAATAGGTACCATGTCGTAGAAATCTGTAGAGTTGCAAGCTGTAACGAAATGTAAGTATTTTACTATACAGACTAGTAGGAGAGGCACAAGAACGACAAGAAAGCTTTCTCCACAATGTTTACGTGTCGTATCTGTATCTATTTTACTGTATGTACAGACGCTAGCACATCAAGCTACCCAAAAATGTAAAATTTTCCCATCAACTTTGAACCTTATACTTTAGCGGTAAAGTTGAAAATCTATTAAAGAAATTTGACAGATTGTAGTAGCTTGATGTGCTGGCGTCTGTATAATCAACTCAGCCTATTGAAGTCCACTGCTGGACATAGGCCTCTCCCAGGCTGCGCCACCATCACTGTCCTCTGCTTTCCGCATCCAGTCTGTCCCGGCCATAAAATAAATAGTCTGAGAATAGGTATTTATAGTATTTCATTATCTCTTAAACAGAATGTCAGCTAAAGGACTCGTACAATTCACAAAGTACTTTTAGACTGCCAAAAAGTAATACGAACTGCCGAGTCCAATTTCCAAGCAGCAGAAAATCGAAATTGAAATCCAACAAAAAGCTATTTTCAATTCAAAAACACAATGAGTCACTTCTATAAAAAAACTCAATAACCACTTACAATTTACTCGACGAGTAACAATAAAAATAATCGGGTTTTGTGTCAGTAGTACTGTATAAAGGTACCTACAAACAAAGGATATTATTATGATAGCGAGGATACTTCCAAAACGGGTTCCTTTGAACTGCTATGTTTAAACCAAGGCCGCTCGGTTCAAAACAAGTCGACTATCAAGTAAAGTAAGCCAAACATGTAGAATCGTGACTCAAATTAAGGAAGCCACAGAATTAGGATAAATTACTACGTGATATTCATTATTTATAATTAACCAGCTTCGCGCAACGCCTGCGTAGAGCTTTTAGTTTTTTTACGAGCAATCCAAACACAACTATGTATATAAAAAGATTATTTATTATGTAAGTAATGATAATGGTTTGTTGTGGACGTTTGTAAAAAAAAACGTTTTGTGTAACAAGCCAAAAGACAATTTACCTGTTTCTAGATTGTAAATGAAAATTAATTGATTTATTGAAGGACGAAAATTAAGGTTAAAACAAAGACACAGAAAAAATGAATTTGTAGTCTATAGAAGTCAGTAATAGGCTTGGCTAGGGTTCGTCCCTACTCTCACCGACCCAAACACGACTCTACACGATTCAAAAAGTCCCAATCCTACACAAAACGATAAAAACGTACAGTCAGAATGAAAAACATTTAGACGAATTAAAATACTTTAATCACCATGCCTAGGCCATTGTCATTTCAATGGCCTGTTGCCCAGCCCATGTTTCATAAAAAATACAGATGGCGCTGTCCATTGTCTTTAAAAAAGACTGCTTCTTTTCTTTAAAAAACATAAGTTGTAGGTATTTGTTCAATGGTGAAGGACAGCGCCACCTGTGTGATTTTTGTGGAACATAGCCTGGAAAATAGCCACTTATTGTAGCTTATAATTACAAGCATGGTGATTAAGTTATTTTTAAATTAATTTGTCTAAATGTTTTTCATTCTGACTGTATGCTTTTATCGTTTCGTGTAGAACTGGGATCGGTGAGAGTAGGGACGAAGCCGGCGGCGGCTACTGGTGTTGAGCCTCTTTTAACTATTAACAACTCTATGCGTCTATGTGCCTATGGTCTATGTCCAATCAAGCATGTTAGACTTTTTGTCTATGCAAAAACTCGCTTAAAGCAAAAAGAGTCACCAACAGCTGTGTATACTCAGCTGTACTACTGACATTGGTACAAATTCAGTATTCATGACATAGGGCAATAGAAATAGCCATTTTTGCCATAATATTATTAAGTTAGTTTAGGCAACAGCAAACTGTATAAATACAGATTTTCTATGTGACACTTAATTATGGTTTTATTGCAGTAGGCAGGCATCGAGGTCAAACCGAAAATATAAAGTTAAATAAATTAAGGACACGTGATTCATATCAGGATTTTTCCTTAGTTAAAAATAAGTATGTTGATTTAGTCCCATTATCCTAAAGTTATTTTAACGATATTGAGTCAACTTACCTATATCTGAAAAACAACTAAAATGTTATTTGGTCCTTTTCTCTTCTTATGTTTCATCTTATGTTTCAGTAACTTTGGTACCATATTATAGAAGTACTGATTGATGGTTCATTATCATCATCACTTCAACCGAAAGATAACCAAATAACTGCTGGACATAAGCCTCCAAGCGTCGCGATTTTTGTTTATTACACTCGAAACTATAATACAATCAGAATAGAATAGAATAAAATAATTTATTTGTCAAACATAGGAATATGTTCTATTGTCTGAGATCCAACATAACTATACAATTCCCCATAATTATATCCTTTCACGGTAGTGGTTACCACCACATACTGGTTATCAACAATTTACACAATCACCAATATAATTTTTCACCAAAACCATATTTCGCGAATCAGAAGGGGAACCCGGAAACCAATATAATATTATTATACAGCCATGAGCATTTCGGATTTTCCATATGAAGGCATTAAGGATGTCATAAAATTCTATGCAGTAATTTGTATAATTTCGCCGCGTACGCACGGGGTAGGCAGGGAGTATGGCGCATTAATTTGCGTGTTATTTCCATGGGATTGTGTTATTTATATGGTAATTGATTGTAATCGGTTTATCTTAGTACTAATACGGGATTTTCATTTGGAAAATGTTTGTTTGGTGGGTTTTTCGTTATTTGGTTATTTACATACGCATGTAATGTTATGTGGATAATGTAAAATATAAATACAGTTATCTCCGTGTTGGTAATATTTTGGTAAATATTGTTTTCTCTCTTTCCTAGTTTCACGGCACCATTTCTGGTCAACATTCAGTTGTGTAAAAGCATTATTTATTGCCTACGGTAAAGATTCTTAGTAAAAGTAAAACGAAAAGTTATTATGTAGAAAAATAAACCAACAAAAAGAAATGGCGACAAAAGTACCAAGTTTACAAAATTTCACGAAAATTGTAAATACAAGAGATTATACACGTGTACATGTGTGTGTGTTAATAATATACATATGTTAAATCAACGAACCTAAAGAAAATACACGTGTCGTTAATTTAGGATAAAATAACGTAGAAGATAAACGTGTAATTAATTTAGGTTAAATCAACGATCATTATGTATTATTACAACCTTGGTTCTTTCAACGTTTCATTAACATAATATCTACTAATGTTGTGTTCCCTGGCGCCGTCTATAAATGGTACATCTAAACTTTTACGAGCCAATTCGACGTGTTTTTATTTTACTTTAATTTATGCTCATACAAAGGTTTGCCTTTTATGTTTAAAGTTTTTTGGACATCTATGTTTGATTTATTGTTAGTTATCTATGTATATTGGTAGTTATAATACAACATTAGGTAAAAAATTATGCATCATAATTTTATAATATTTTGAACCTGTTTTATTAATCAAGCAAGACATGATTGGAGATAAGTTTTTGTAAACAAGCTATGGAGCTGATTTAAATAAAAAACTTTAAAAATGTTTCGGTACTTTTGTATCTACATTTTATAATGAAAACAAAAAGCAAGAGAAGTAAATAATATGGTTGCTAAATTACTATATTAATAACAACCACAACAAAAGCATGACTCATTTAATCGTTCTAAAGCAAATGACTCGCAAAGGTCAAAACTATTTTCAGGCCATATTTAATTAAATATGACAGCATCTGTCAATCACTTATCATGGCTGACATTGATATGCCCAGCCCCTGGGGACGGCTCACAAATAAACGAATATACTCAGTAAGTTAGTTAAATTGAAGGAGTGATACTTGGAACTCTGCTTACACTCTCTGGGGAAAGTAACTGATACCTTGACGAGCTGAACATGGAAATGTAATCCTGAGTCTTGCCTCGCGGGAGGCACTAGTCACAAATACATGAAATTAAGCGACGAATACAGGGTGAAATTGAATTCATGGGCATCCTTTTAAGGGGTCATTGTAATCATCATTATGAACAACTTTTACTATGGGACCAAACCTGAAATCACGAAAAAAAATCAGCTCTTCCCTACATTTTAACGAGTTATGTGAACACAATTGCAAGGAACAGCTGATTTTTTTTTCGCGATTTCAGGTTTGGTCCCATAGTAAAAGTTGTTCATGATGATGAGTACAATGACCCCTTAAATAGATGCCCATGAATTTAATTTCATCCTGTATGATGTGTCTTGAATATTTTGATTTTTTCATAGCGCAAACATTCTGATGAATGGTTCTCTTATGGTTTAAGTCGCGCAAAAAACAGTATCATAATATAGATATACATAGGCTGGTTTACAAGAAATACAGTCACTTTGACTTTGTCTAGGGTTCAGCATGCAAAAGAGTTCTATGCTGAATATGGTATTTAACAAACACAAACTGCTAACAATGCTTTCCGTAAATCATTCAAACAAAAACGCACAAAAAAGATAACACCAGGTCATAACTCAATACCGGTTTAAAAAAAACAATTTGGGTGTTCCAGTTATTGCCAGGGTGTAATTAAAAGCATGGTTGTGACCAAACCACAGATTTCCCCCGGGTCAAGCGAAATTCTAACGTAAATGCATTATTTAATGAATGCCCATAAATCTTGGCGATATTTTAACTGAGGGTTCTTTTTATGGTGTTTCCACTCAGTTCGGAAGTTATTCCCCACAGCTCTTCATGTTTTATGGTGCTGCAGCGTTTAGATCAAGTGCTGATGCTGCTTTTATGGTGAAAAACTTGGGAGAGGTATGGAAATTAATAATTTTATAGCTTTTTAATGTTGAAAACCGACAAACTTATTATTTAAACGGGGAAGTTATTAATGGAAGTTGAAATGAGAGAGAATCTCGAATAAAAGAGGACGCGCGTCCATTGAACTGTATACGTAAGTCCTGTGGGAGATCTTAAACTAAATAAAGAGGATACTGATGGAAACATAGACATGAAGGACTGCTGATCACAGTCAGACGTAAACCATTGTCATCCTCTAGGATTCATTTATGGATGGGTATTGAAAAGCAATCCTCAGTCCTAACAACAACAAAACAGTCGAACTGTCGAAGGCAAAAATAGAAACATGAACTCACTTGATTGAATATAGATGAGATTTCGTTTGTATGCCAAACACTAACCCCGAAAGTCCTGATAAAAATTCATATACTTTCGCAAAATTAGACATGTTCCAAATCAAAGATCTTTTGTTTGTTTCCAAAATCGTCGCTTGCTTATACAACAGTTAGTGCATAATTATAATGATTACAATTGTTTGGTAATCAGTCAATTTATAAGTAATCCATTGTCCAGGGTCGACCTTACGGCAGAGTCTGCATATTATATTAATTATTATCTTTTAAATTATTCCTGCGGGCCGCCATTATTGATCGCGTTCGTATGCGATGCGTGCGCGCACGTCATTGTGTGTGGAATATTGAGTTGGGCTGGGAGTAGGGATCCTATTCGTTAGGTATAGATAGTACTAACGCTACTGGACATAAGATTTAATGTTACAATACTGTTCCTGCCCATTTTCAACCCAATTGCTTGTCCAGAGCTTTTGTCTTGATCTAGGAATTACCTTAATCTCTTTAATAGCGTAGCTGATATAATTTGGTAAATTCGTTCTACGTTATTATCCTTCAGCTTATCCATTTGCAGTTTTAAGTAATTAACTTTTATGTACCTTCTAAATATTTTTTCATCCCAGCTCCCGTAGTATCCGAGGCTCTACGTTGTGGCTCTACCGCCATTCGCCAGTGCTCTGCGTATGCGCACCGCGCTCATATAAACAATAGCCGCCATCAGCATGCCGCGCGCGTCGCTCCACCTGATCGGTTTATGCAATAACACTCGCTGTTGCCAACGACGATGCTTGTCGCTGTTTCAACAGATAGGATTAGGCTGTGTTTTGGCTAATGGTGCCTACATGAGCTTCTTCCAAGGATAGGTTGATAAATAGACTTAGGCAGAAATAGATGGCAGCTATTTGAATGCACCCAAAAATGTTGGCAAAAGATGTCATAGGTACTGGGTGTCTACTACCAAGACACTTTTATGAAAGATTGTCAGAAGACTGGCTGGTGTGTTCTTTTCCATTTAAGCCTCCAACTACTATAATACAAGAAATCGGTGCAGAATACTCCCTAGCAACACATACACCTTTACTTTACAAGTTTAGAATATGATATTAATCCATATTATATTAAAGTTTCAGCGCAACCTTCACTTGAGATAGCAAACCTACTTTCTGATTTCTTTGTACAATTCTATTTGTAGATTTTGCTTAGGTTAGTTTAAGTTATTATGAGGCTGACAAGCCACTAAATAAAAGCCTCTTTTAAAATGTAAGAATTAAAAAAAACAGTCTGAAATGCAGATAAGATAAGACTGTGTTGAGAGAAAAAGAGAGTCACAGTGATTTGTTGAATAAGTTTTATCAATATTCAAAGAAAAGATTTAGGAGCATTATAATTGTATGCACTACCAAGTTGCATTTATTTCATTATTTATTCTGCCCGCGTTATTCTAAGTAAGCGACACGTATTACAAATATATGCAGTCTAAACAAACCTAATATAGAATTAAGCGAGTGAGCTATAGTATAGCATAATCATAAGTACAACGACTTGAATATAGTCACCCTATCAGCATACAATACGGATAATGTGGACGCAAGTGTAGCTAGCAGGGCTGACACTGCTTCTTCTGCTGATCTGTTCTGAAAGATGTTAAAGTGAAAAGTTAGGTGAAGTGAGCTTTAGTAAAAGGCGAAAGATTTATGCGTTTTGAAGGGAAAGTGCGGGATTGTCCGAAAGGGTTACCGCTACCCCGGAACATAAAGGGCTAAGGAAGGAACACGGGTGGGTTTTAGTCAGTAAGAGTCTGACACTCCCTTCCGCTCCACCCAGAGCGGGAGGGGTCATGTGATGATTTCCCATCCATAAAAAAATATTTGAAGTGAGCTGACAATCACTAGCATCAAGTGAAATGACAGCTCACTTCAAGCTCACTTTACCTTACACATACTAACATAATACAAACTTTCAATACGAGTAGCGTAGTATTAGACAAATAATAAAAACGAAAATAGAAATTACGTAGGAAAGGAGGAAGGAGGCGACGGGGGGGCGATGGTAAGGTAGGTGGTGTTATAACGAAAATAGTCGAGTTGCAAATAAATGCAAGGAGGAGAGATCCTGTGGACGTAAATAAATTCGTTGTTTATTAGTATGTAGGTATTTATGTATCTATTATACAGCATATATATAAATCTATTGTAGTATATTGTATTTATGTACCTATACTTATTATTTGGCACCAAAGACAACCCCATTTTTATGTCCACGAAATCACTGTCCATTCCAAGGTTGCCTGGAGGAGATCCCAGAAAGCGGTACGGCCGCCCATTGTATGTATTGATAAATTGAATCATAGGTAGTTATTGTAGATAGACTCAATATTTAGCCACCCAGTTATCTACGATAAAGTACCATTAAATAATGTTAACGATTAAACCTAACCTTACTTGCTGAGATGTGAAACCTTCAAATCTCTGTGTTTACATGGAAGCCCTTCTTCCATAAATATGTGTATTCATACATTAGAATTATTTATTTTGATTACTCACCAGCCCTACAGCCCAGCCACACTTTCACGTACACATTAGTATGCTGATCCTCCGCTGAGCGGCGCGCGCGCAGATTAATAAGTCCTATCCGTGCATGGACGCTATAAAATCTGAAAGTGGAGCTGAAAGTTTGAGAGAAAGGTTTTGTTTTATGAGATTTTAGCTTCATTTTGTACTTGGCATTAAAGCTTTCTATCGTTGTCACCAGAGGACCTAGAAAAAGTAACGAATTGATGATGGAAATGTCAAAAATGACTGACATAAGCTTTGTCAATCCTGTTGAGTCATTGTAGAAATATAGAATGCTTTGAAAGGGATTGCCACTTGTCTAGATCCTCGGGAAAGACTATCTCCTATTCTACATGTTTATTATCTAAAGTTAAAGCATCAAAGTCACTCCAACATGACAACTCATTATGCCATGAGGGTAATGAGAATAATTTGGGTGGTTGAGATATTTCTTGTTATATGACCATCTTGCAATACCTGGCTTCATACTGACTAGAGCCTATTTTAGTTTGTGTGATGGCAAAATTAGGAGACCTTACCATGGTTTTAGTGTGGTTGTAGTTCTATAAAGAGTATCAGTATACATCGGGTACAACCAAAGAGAATAGAACCACATAGTCTTTGGGTACAACCTCATGAAATAACGGAGGTAACTATTGCACTTTACCTTCTAGAAGTGTCTTAGTTTCTAATTTATTGTTCGGCAGTCGGAAGCCCAATAAGCGCTCATCTGCTACCGGTTTCATTATAGCCACGGAATTTTCACCTATTATGACGATTGCTTTCAATAATCTATGCAAACTAGGGTACAAACGACATACAAAGATTCTACTTATTATTACTTAATTAACATAAAAAATCTGTCGCTACAAATTAGTATTATCATTCAATTATATAACAATAACTGCAGCGATTATATCGTTTCAACATGACAAGCAAGTTCTAAGAATTCTGTGCACGATTCTTGGACCGATCTTATCAGGTGACGTCAGGGCTTGCCGAGTGCGCCCGAGCGTTGCCGAAGATCGCCGAGTGCAGCCGAATGTGGACGAACAAAGGCTTGAACAATTAAAACTCAAAAATTCACAGGACAGAAGGACCACTTCAACAAAATTTAAAAAACTAAACACAATGAAGCTGATGATACAAAGGACTCTGTTTTTCTTTTGTCTTAGAGATTACTCTGAGAGAGATAAACCAGCGCGGGGTAATTGCGTAACACACAAAAAATGGCATTCGATCGCAATGCCTTTGAAAATCCAGTCACATTCATAGCGTTATTTATGTTGCAATGGATTAAAAATTTCTTTGAAATCCTTCGGATTGCATTGGAGAGCATTCAGGCAGCCCAGCGACGGTCGTAAGTTCGAACCCTAGCGTTTTACTTTGTGTAAATTATTTTATAACCACTGCTCTCAAAATAGTGAAGAAAAACATTTTGAGGAAACCGGCATGTCCTAGAACCAAAAATTCGAAGACATGTGACATCCATCAACCCGCACTGAGCTTCCCCAGTGGTGGATTACGGCCCACTTCCTCTCACAGAGAGGATTATGCCCCCTGATTTTGATTGAAAGTGTATTAAGCAATTAGGGTATTGGTTGTTCTTGTCTCGTGTCATGCTAGCCAGTCAGTAAAGTTGGTAGAAGGGCTGATTGCTGTGCAGCGGCATCTGCCCGTGCATTGACACTGTGATTCACTACCAAGCTTGCTGCTGATGGCTATATTTCTTTAAACCCCTCAATGTGAAGTTGTGGATGAATGTTCCAAGATAAGATGTTCGCACAGATCAGGTAAGCATGGCACAAACGTGGAGAGGCTTTCACTCAGCAGTCAGTGGAACAAGGCTGCCAACGATAACAATGACGATCATTGTTGTGACCATTGTACACTACGGCTGTGCAATTTCAAAACATAGCAACAGGCATTTCTAAAAAAATCGGTGTTTTTGTCAGTTGCTAGGTTTTGAAATTGCACAGCCGACTAGTTTTAAATATGTTTGTCCTTTTTGTTTTATGTGGTGTACAATAAAGTGTTTAATAAATACATTTGGGTCTAAGCTACACCTTCTGTAGGGCTGTTTGTTATTTTGTGTGATATCGGTGCGCCCGCGCCTCTGGTCGAGCACGCCCACTATACTGGTTTTCTAATTACCATAACGCGTTTAATGTGAGGTTTGGCTCCACTGGTCATAGAAATAGATAGTTTAAGATATATCTACATTTCAATTGATGCCGTAGCCATGGTCAAGAACACGTCTGGTGCATCTTTACAATAATTTTATTCAGTTTTGCTTATGAGCTAGGTACCATTAATTTACTTTCCGAAGTTGTATGTAGGTTATTATCTGCGACAGCTCAAAAATCAGACCAATGCTTTCTGCAAATTTTTGTTATTTTATGATCCTATCTATGGCATTGTGGGAATAGATCTTATCCAGCATGGACGATGGTGTATTAATAATCAATTAAATAATAAATTGATCGTGTTCCAATTTAATTTTTCTCGTTTATAAAATGGAAAATAAAGTACCTAGTAAAAGAAAGTGTAGATAGTTAAAGTTCTAGAAACAACTTTTCACGTAATACATTGTAAACACACGCATATTACCAGTTATAATTTGTTTTGTGTGTATCGGATCGTGCGCGAGCGCAGTAAATAATCGAAAGGTCGTAGGTTCGAGTCTGCAGTGAAAGCGGCTGTTACGAACTTACGATTTTTAACAACACTGTTATTGTTATATTTATATATTAATCAAGTCGCTATTGTACCCATAGACTTGATTGTATCACAGTACCTAATGTTGTTGGACATTGGACTTTGAAGATTCGAAGTTCATCCTGTGTGGTCTGTCGTCAGGAGATAAGTCATATATAAAGTTCCCTTCGGCGATAAAAGCAATTAAGAGATTAGATCAGACATAAGATGAATAGTTTTAGATTGTATATTCTTAAAACAAAACATGGTCAGAGACATATACCTAAGACTATATTTCTTTCTTTATGTCTTAGAATAAAAATATATACACTGACTGGATAGACTTCTTATCGGTAATTATATTTTCGAGCTATTTAGGGCTTTTCCCGTGACCCAAGGGCTGGCTTTTACCAGAGGAATATTTTGACACCATAATTATTTTAGTTTGTTAATTGTTCAAACTCAAAGCATTTATTTCAATTAAACCATTACAGGCACTTTTGAATTGTCAAAATTAAGTAGTCGGTCAGTTAGAAAGTTGAAGCTAGTTGCTAGTTGTTTTAGTTAGGTTAGGATATTATGTTGTTATTTTAATACACACATATGTATATAGTTTAGATGATATTATAGCTTAAAAGAGGGTGACTATCTGCGATGACAGCCATTAGGCAGAAAACGAAGAAGAAGACACGCTCCGCCGACCTTCACTAAGTATGAACAAACACAAGAGGAGGATTATGATGAACTTCAACAAAGTTTAATATGGCTTAACATGAGACTCTAGAAAAGTCAAACGATCCGAAAAAGGAAGAGATACTTGTTATTCTAATACTACAGTGTATTATTATGTACAAGCACGACAAACCAATCAGTTATGCGGTCCACTGCTAGTCCTGCATACCTACCTACATGAAGTATATCAGCATATGCCAGATACATGCTGTACATCGACAACCACCTGTTTTATGCGGGTGTCATTGTCATTCTGAGCACGGCGATCGAGAAAGAGCGCTTGTCTAAGTAATGTTTCAAGTGATAAACTTAGAACTTTAGATCTATTTATCCCAATAGGAAGTTTCAGTATCAATCGTGTCTTTTACAGTAAATTGAGAAAGTATAAGTAGTATATAAGTAGTAGTAGTTATATAAGTATTAGTATAAGTTTGGATTTTTTCACTTGAGTAAGTACAGTCACGAGCACCAATATGTCAACACTTGGCAATTTTCAATTGCGATTTTTTCGAGAAATAATGAATGCAACATTGATATACGATACTTAACATAAACCTATGGGTTCGAAAATACTATTTTCGTAATAACATAAAATTTCATTCAAAAATAAAGGAGAAAATCGCCTTTGAATAAAGCCAAGTGTATACATACTTATAGACGTGACTGTACCTATTGGTTTACCGATACTAGCCTTCACGATCCCACTGCTGGGCAAAAGCCTTTCCCTTATGACTTCCAGCTCTTTCGATCCAGGGCTAAAGTGGACCATGAATGAGCTTTAGCTATTTATGTCTTACTGACTTTTTGTGGTTCACATCGTCAATAATAACACAGTGTTTCGTCCATATCTTAGCATAGTAGGTATAAACAATTTCATTCCTGAGGTTTTGTGAAGCTTTTACAAGTAAAAGTGCCTTTCAGGGACACTGACATAACGATCTGTGTTTCATGTTTTATGTGACGAAAGTGATCATACTAAAAGCTTACCACGTTATTATGCTCAGCAGAGCTTTTAGCCCTTTTATATTTAGATTTCACTTGATCCTCCAAATATATAAACAAGTTTCAAAAAGCTCAGCTTCTGCCGTTACTTACCTCCTAAACGCTCACCACGGCACCAATTACTTTTCCGTCCACGCATCATACACGATAATTGAAGCATTACTACCACAAACAAACGGACTAATGCATTTCGGTCGTCTTTCAATAGTTATGACGGTTTTGGATACCGGTGTTCGTCTGTCTGTGTGTTTCATCGTGGTTTGATGTTGTTGGAGTAAAAGCTTGTATGGTTGTTATGGTAACGGTTATGGTAAAAGCTATTTCGTGCTGATTTGAGATACAAGACTAATATTTGTATCTGCTTTTGGATGTCGTGTGAAATTGACTATGAATTTATTCATAGATTAAGTTGTTGCATTGTTTCTCGAGACAAGACGAAAGTTTTAAAATACTGTTCATACTAATAATATTGTCTTTTGATATTCTGATTTCCCTAAAGGTTGTTAGTTGATCGATTCCTATAATTTACGCTCCGTTATTGGTTAAAATTAAGACTCTTGTATCTTTACCAATACCTAATGAAGCAAAGACCATAATTATGGAAGTAGCTATCACAGATAAAATTAGCTTACCATTTATTTATATGCCCAGTTTGTGAATAAAAAATGCTAACATTGGTAAGCAAAGCGATTCGTTTCTGTTTATAGGAACCGAGCATAAGACGGACAATATACGTCAACACAATACTTGTCTTGTCTTGGAGATTAAGATTTTAATTATTCCTGCACGTAATCCCCTCGAAGACCAGTGCAAAATAAATAATCATTCACGATCAACGATCACGCATATTTCCATAATCATTAAGCTTGGCAGATCGCAGAATGTTGTTTTTGGCCATAAGAGCCAGTCTTCTTGGCAACTCTCAGAGTCACCAGTTTTGACACCCGCGATCCTCAATCAAATTCAATGAAGGACCAGTTCAGACAAAGAAAAATACCAGCGGTATTTTAAGAAACCGTTTTATCAAGACCTCTTCAGTTGTTTATATTATATATCCCCAAGTAGAACCGGTCGGGGCAGGTTGTACACTTATACTAAAAATAATAACGTTCCTATTAAATATGCTAACTGTCTTGTTTGTGCCGTGACGTAGGCACCGCCATCTTTATGTAATATCTTCACATTTCTTGCTCGCTGTCCTACGTGAGCTATCAATGCTGTAAGCGATGTTTTACGGGAAATAGGGATCAAGTTAGCTGTGAAAAAAAAGACTGTTGCGGGTTTATAGAATTTGAAGCTCTTACATAGGAGTATAAAATTAAATAAATAGGTATGGTATGGCGGAAGATCTCGGAATAACTCGAAAAAAATAGGGCATGGACCTTAAACAATAGAACGTTGCGGGAGTTCATAAAGAATAGTCTTCCAAAAGACAAGTTGCAACCAAGTGGCTATGCTAAAAAAGCAACTTATTTTTGAGCTATTTTAGATAACCCCTGGTATAGGTAATTTAATTATTGATTTATTTTCACACCTATAGATTTTCTATTCAATCATAATATTTTGTCGTATAATTATGGCCTCACATAGCATCGCGGAGCGTCGCTCACACAGGACGATGCATTATTATCTGCTGCAGTTTGAATGTTAATAAATATACTACCTGCAGGGCCGTGGGCGTTCGTTGAGGCCGTACTCGGGATGTAAATGAGGTTACTATCGATCTATTTTGTACTGTTTCCAAGACTGATGATATTCTTATTATAATGCGTCTTTATATCTTCGTAATAAGAATTTCAAGTCAATTGTTGTTGTGTTTGTTGTTTGTTTCACGATAGAATATACTAGAAAAATCCACTGGGTCGAAGGGTGGTCGTAGATAAAAGGCACAACTTTTGAGAATCATATACAGGTTTTCAGATGATAATGTTATGGCAAAAAAAAAAGAGTTAACAGTGTCCAATGACAATAATAGCTCATTTTGCTCACCGCATAATGAATAAAAGTGGAATAAGGGTTTAAAATTCTACGTATGGTGGCATGAAGATTTAGTTATAAATGTTATCATGTTCGATTAAATAACGGAGAATGTTCTAATTAGATCTTTTGACCCTCATTGGGGAAACGGCCGGAAATTGCTGGTTTACGTAGACGTGATAGCTCATTTGCAAAGATAAATAAAAGATAGTTATGGGGCCGAACTCGGGCGCTAACCAAAGTGTTTTCAAATACGTGAGAAGAATCTTAATTAGTTTGTGAATTGAGATCTTAGAACAGGGTTAGGAAGAACATGTTTTTTTTTTAATTAAGTATAAATGTTTGGTGTAAATGCCTTGCGTTGTCAAAAATACATAGGTATGTTGGAGAACGGATTTTAGGTGATAATTGAATTTCAGAATGTGATGGGGTTACGCGTCTCCAACAAGTTCCGATGAACGTCTTGTACACCCTGTGTAGTGTGCCCAGCTACCTTGCAGACTTTCATCTGATGTTGACCTGCCAATAAAAATAAATAAGTTGTCAGACACTTGAACTTCATACAATTTAATCGGATTATCATTTTAATATCGTTTAAAAATAAAGTCGAAAAAAATACAGAGATGACAAAAAACTGAGACACAGGCGAACAATCAGAATAAAACAATATTGACTAAGTTTCTGTTTACTGAAGCTGGTTCAAATTAAACAAGATAAAAATGTAGTATTTGTTCTAGAATTAAATGTGTACTTATGGTGCTAATTATAACCAAGGGCTGCCGTTATCAGGCGACTGATAACGACTAGACGTGGGTCAGCGTATTGTATAGTATGTATGTCGGTATGTAAGTATAACTACGTGCATGATGTTCAATGTTTTTTTTGTAAACCATTATGTAGTTAACAAGTTACAGATACTGGGTTATTGTAATAACACCAATCACCTCTTAAGAGGTCACTGTACTTATTGTACTTATTATTATGAACAACGTTGTTCAGGAGGTTGTTGGTGTTTTTCCAATAACCCTGTATATTTGAAGCCGTTCGAAATCGTGTTCCATATCACACTATATATCACACTAGGCGAAAGTTTGTGAGTGGAGGTGTGTGGGGGTGTGTGTGTGTGTGTTTATATGTTTCACGCTCAAACGGCGGGACCAATTTTGATAAAATTTTCTAAGGAGCTAGCTGACACCCTGGATTAACATATAGGCTACTTTTTATCCCGATATTCCCACGGGATCGACATTTACGCGTGTGAAACTGCGGGGCGCAGCTTGTCTATGCAGTGTTACGGAAAGGGTCTATCAATACAAACGGGTTGAAGAGTGTATCTGGTCTAGAATCTCTTTACAAAATTTCAGCTCAAAAGCAGTAACTTTGAAAATGGTTAATATTTTTTTTATTTCGATAGTTTATTAAATTGAAATCATAACAAACGTGTCACCGCACTACGAGGGTCATTATCCATTATCTGTAGTGTGTCTGTGCGCCTAGTACACGCACATCACACCGCCGCGCGCCAGTGCAGCGCCGTGATGTCGAAATAAAAAAAATATTAAGCATTTTCAAAGTTAATGCTTTTGAGCTGAAATTTTGTACAGAGATTCTAGACCAGATACACTCTTCAACCCGTTTGTTTGATATACCCTTTTCGTAACACCCTGTATATAAAGGTGAAGAGATCGTTTCTTTGTTTGAACGCGCTAATATCTGGAACTACTGGTTGGATTTGAAAAAATATTTTCGCATTTGATAGCCCAATTCTTGAAGAAGGCAATAGGTTATTTAACATCACGCTATCACCCTTAGGACCCGAGCAAAAAGGAAATAAGTCAGAAAGAACGCTAAGTGGAAACGAAGTGATAGTGCGGGCAGGTGATGCGATGCGACGGGGTGGTTTGGGGAACAACGAATTTCACGCGGACGAAGTCACGGACAGAAGCTAGTGATGTATATAGAAGAGAGAGCTTATGTATGAAAATACATACTTAGTGGATTTTGTTAATTTAATCTAATAGTTTACCCTCAGAGAAAATTTCCTCAGCCTTGCTATTTCCAAATCGTTTTCGAACATTAAAATATCTTCTGAATAATATCTTAACTAAGAACTAATTCAAAAGGGCGACGATATGTTTATCCTCAAAGATAAATGGTAATTACTTCCCTATTCTGCTTAGTGATCATAGAAACGGTTTCTGAGTATCATCGACTGTGAATTTGAGTTCAAAGCGATCACAGCGCAGGGGTACTCAACGAGCGGACGGTTTTCTATTGTAAGTGGGTATAATTATCTGTTTAATAAACCAACGACGACCTAGCGTAAATCATGGCAGCGGCTCACAGAATGAATCCGCGTATCACTGGTCAGTTTCCGTCAGTGGTCAGTTTATTTAATTCGCCAGTTTATTAGTCAGTTTCACTGATTTGTCAATTTTACCGATTAGACAGTTGAACCTGTGTATGAATTGCTAAAAGACGCCGCGGTTCATAACGCAAGCAATCTTGAGGGCAGCGGTGGCCGAGTGATAACGACCCTGACTTACGAATTGTACGTCGTGAGTTCGAACCCAGGCAAGCATTTTACTTTGTGCAATTTATTTTATCACCACAGCTCTCAAAAACGGTCAAAATCAAATAAAAAAAAATCAAAAGTCATTTATTCAAACTAGGCTGAGAATCAGCACATTTCGAACGTCAAAATTACAAAGACAGTCCCCCAAAACGCCCGCCCTTCACCACTTCCTAGTGCTTTCGCTGAAGACAGAGAAAGAGAAGAGGTAAAGAACTCAAGATATGATATGTACCAACCCGCACTGGACGCGCCTCTCACAGAGAGGAGACCTGTGTCCCGGCAGTGGGGACGTTATAGGCTGATTATGCAAACGATGTTAGAGCACCTAGTTTATGGTCCTCAAATGTGAAAGGTTGATCACCTCTGCCGAGGCGTGTCACAAACCCGCTGTTTGAACGACTTTCCAAAAACCATGCTTCGGTTTTGTTTATTTTAGTGTTACGAATTATAGGCCGCATTCACACCGTAACATAATCCGGTTTCCTGAGTGTCAAATTCTGTCAATAGCGTCTGTAAAAGTTTTAAAACTTTTGCGAGTATTTGTTTCTGATACGGTGGACGGTCAACGGAAAAAATCGTGAAGAAATTAGCATGTCCTAGAACCGAAAATTTGGAGACATGTATCGTGACATCAACTAACGGTTAGTGGATGCCACATGTCTTCAAATTCTAGTTAGTGACTAACCCACGCTGGACCCGCGTCCCCACTGTGTCCCAGAAGTGCACCAGGGGGAACGTTATAGGCTGATTATGTTATCGTGGTCGATCTTGACTTTTCTGGTTATGGTATTATTATTCTCCACTTATTTCCTGCTCAGCATAGATAAACACATTTGTTTTTAATAAAAATCTCCAACTCATGAATTCAAATGCGCTCATTATACCCATTTGGATAGTGTGGGTTGCATAGGAATTGAAACTAATTAAGACCTCAACCGAAAATGTATACGAAAATACAATTTCTGATTAATTAATGCTTATTATGTTAATGCATGCAGAATTTATGAAAAATATCATTAAAACGTTATTAAAATGAATAAAACAATGCTAAACTAAAATGAATTTGTAATAAAAATGCATTTTAAATCATACAAGCTGTTTTTGTAATATTAGGTCCTTACATATGAAATTGGCGTTTTTCGTACTGGCCACTTTAATCACGAATTTCTCCTCTTTGGTAAGGAATTCCAAATTCAAATTTGTACAGCTATTTACTCATGTATTTGTGCTTCGATGACCGTCATTCATTTGTTTTTTTTCTTCTGTTTTTTCTGTTTGCGTCACTCATTTTACAAAATGGAAAATTTAAAATATCGCATTATTTACGAGTACGAGTTCCGCCGTGGCACTAGTGCTGCGGAAACGACTCGAAGGGTGAATGATGTGTATGGCGGTCATGTTGCAAAAGAAAACACAGTTCGTTTTTGGTTCCAACGTTTTCGTTCTGGAAATTTCGACCTGCAGAACAAGCCCCGTGGACGGCCTGAGACCCAAGTTGATAATGGAGAATTGAAGGCTATTGTGGAAGCGGACCCATCGCAAACCACGTCCGAGTTAGCTGCAGGCTTCGATGTTAGTGATAAAACTGTTTTAATTCACTTGAAGCAAATTGGGAAGATTAAAAAGCTTGAAAGGTGGGTACCTCACGAATTGACTGAAGCAAACCGGCAAACGCGCGTCGACTGCTGCGTTACATTACTTGAATTGGAATGTCTTAGACATCCTCCGTACTCCCCGGACCTTGCTCCAACAGATTACCATTTTTTTCGCAATTTGGATAACTTTTTGCAAGGGAAAAAATTCAACTCCGATGGGGCAGTCCAAATCGCCTTCAAAGATTTTATTGATTCCCGTCCGACTGGTTTTTTTAGTAAAGGGATCAATGAACTACCTATAAGATGGCAAAAGTGCATTGAAAACAATGGTTCATACTTTGATTAATTAAATATATTATATTAAAAAATATTCGACTTTTTGTTCCTTCCATACAAAACGCCAATTTCATATGTAAGGACCTAATATGTATGCCTAAATTATGATAAGCACAGTTAATATTCTTTTGGTTGAAGTGTTTTGAGGTAGTTTAAGTTTTTTTGTTTATTTCATGTTTAACGAGCCTTAAAATGGATGAAGCTATAAAAACTGTTATTAATAAAAAGTTTTTAATATTGAGTTGGTCATAAGCATTTTGTTAAGTAAGAATAATGGGCTATAGTAATTTTGTGATTGCGTAACAGCAGTACGACACATTTTTTTTTTAAAAAGAATTCCAATTCCCTAACGGTGTGACAGTCGGCAGTCGTCCATCTAACAAGGCACGTATTTCAGAGGCGCTGACACTAATTACTTGATTTATTTATATTTATCTATGTACCGTTTTATCGAGCGTCCCTTTTCTTTGAAATTCACGCTTTTTAACACTCTCTTTATAGCCGGTGATGTAAATAGGTAACGGTAATGTTATTTACTGAAGGCACAACCTAATTTTGGAGGTCAGAAGATAAAATTAACTGTTTTAATGAACGCAGTTTATTGCGCGATTCATTTTCATTATTCTGAATGGAAAGTAGACCTTCCTATATTTTCCTGGTTCTTCTTTTACAAGTAAATATACTTCTGATATTTTGTATTTAAAGTTTGCATCATTATTTTGAACGACAATACCCCAAAATTGGCAGACTAAAAGCTTGGTGAGTGGACGATGGACATTGGACGACCTACAGAAGATCGCTGGGAAGACCTGGTCGAGACTCGCACAGACCAGGGAAGCATGGCACAAAGGGAGGACGCTTATAATGAGCAGTGGGTGAAGCAAGGCTGCCAGTGATGATGATGATGCCACAAAATAATGATGATACCTACTAAAATATTATTCGCATGACATAATTGAGTGTACTGCACATTAATATGAGATGATATTATTAAGTGCCAAGTTCACATTGAACAATAAATAAATAAACACGTAATGACATTTTAATAACTGTGATGCATTTACAAAACACTAACAATACTGTGGCTAATAGCAGAAAACTGAGCATTATTCATTTAACAATATGATTACACACAATTAATATTGTATTGGAAATATAAGTCTGTACATTTGTTTGTTTGTAACATACCTACCTACAGCTAGCACCTGCACCCTAACTAATTGCGTAACACACATTAATCTCAATGAAGGAAGAAGGATATTGTTAATCCATTGCTTCATATGTTCGAAAAATTTGACTGCTCAACAACATAAATAACGCAATAAATGTTGCTGAAGTTTCAAAATGCAAGCCATTGCTACTGATAGTGTGTTATTATATTACGCAATTACTTCGTTGAAAATGATAAAATAAGAGTTATAATGTTAATTACTTAACTCCGAGTTTACAAACTCTACGTTTATTCATTTAACCCGACTAAATGTGCCAGTGGGCCTAAGGGTCGTTGTACCGACCATTATGAACAATTTTAACCGTGGGACCAACCGTGAAATCGAAAAAATAATCAGCTGTTCCCTACATATAGTCGAGTTAAGCGAACTGCCGATATGGAGGATCCGATTTTTTTTCGCGATTTCATTATTGTCCCTTAGTAAAAGTAATTCATAATGATGAGTAAAATGACCCCCTGATGATTTTCAGTTATTTCAATTACTCGTTGTAGTAGGTACTCAAAATACAAAAAGCCAGTTCCTAATGGTAACCAATCTCTGTCAGACAACGTTAAGAATTATGGACGTAAATCTTGTTAATGCCAAAACAAAGGTTCTTCATTTCATCTTATTTACACAAACGAAGTCGCTGCTAAAGCCTAGTTAATAGCTAACAATATAACTGCTACAAATTAGCATAGTATAATGAAGGAGGGTTTGTTCGCGTGCTAACAATTATGACTCGCCATGCAAATCGCTGGCCTTGGGGCTCGGCCACGGGAACACGTTTCTGCTTCTACCATTACCTACTGCACTGTACTATGGTGTTATATGTCTATATGTGTTCATTAAGTCACTGGTTTAGTTTTACAAGTCGGTTCGTAAATTAAAACTGTTGGGGCATTAATTAATCCAATACGAAAAAATAAAACATTTTGGCTGAATGATAATACTAGCTTATTATTGCCCCACTGCTGGGCAAAGGCCTCTACTCATACAGAGAGGGCACGAGCATTGATGGTGGTCAATCGCCAACCCGTCTTGAGCAAGCGCCGTGACGGGTTGGCGATTTCAGACTCCAGGTTTACTCACGATGTTTTCTTATACTGACGTCAGCAATGTCCAAGATAAAAAAATAAACTCAGGAAATATGAATTGAAAAAGTCACATTGAACCCAGGATTTGGAACCACAACCTCTGCATGAGAGGCGAGGCTATTAACCACTGGGCCATCACGACATCTGAATGGTTTTGGCTGATACATTTCGCTAGTGATATTAATTGTGGTTGTGTCCCGGAGAGACATTGGACCAATCGCGAATTGGACCAATCGCGCCTAAAGGAAAGTGACGTTGTATCAGCGATAACTATGATGGAAAAGTCAAAAATGTATTGAATTATCGAAAGTCGTTGTAGAAACACGAAACGCTTTGAAAGTGATTGCCACTTGTGAAGGCCCTCTGGTGAACGCTTTTTCTTCTGTCTTGTTACAAGAAAATATTGCCAATGCGTGGAAAACTGTTTGACGTATTGCAGTTGTCAGTACGACAGTAACAATAAGTTTTGTACTCCTAAAAAAACGGTATTACTCTCAAAAGTTACAAGCAGCATGCAACCTGTTTCATCTAGAGCGATTTCATCTGGTTTTTTCATGAAAAGTTTTTCATTGTTATAGATGTATATGAAAATCGGATGGAGATACTTAGCTGAATGAGAGATAGCGGAACGAACGTTGTGCCCTTTGGGAAAGGTCTATGTTCAGCAGTGGACTGCAATATACCGAGTTCATTGATTGATTTTAACGTACATATATCTAAGAATAAGATACGATATTATAAATAAAATATCGTAGGTATTCACAATCTAGGTCGCAACAGATCGCCGATAGTGATAACACCGCCCATTGTACGACGATGTCTATTTAAAGTTATTTCTGTATCGTCTGCTTATCATATTTACGCAGTATACTGTATTAATGTATTAATGAACTTTATTCTATTCTAATGTCCTCTTATAGTCTGAGCAATGAGTTATTACTCCTTGGAGGTTAGTTATTATTATTAACCTGTATTGTAACATTTTATGACCGATATGGTAATTAGTATACAAAGTTGTCGACATAGCTCACAGAATAAGTAAGCTGAAGTGTCAATTGGTGGGCCATATTAGCCGTATAACCGATGAATGTTGGGGTAGACGTGTTGAGACCGCGAATCGGCAAACGTAAGGCACCATGTACACCCTCAGGCTAGGTGGAGCGACGATCTTCGCAGGGTAGCGGTAGCAGCTGGTTGAGAGTTGCCGAGAACCGAGTTGAATGGCGTGCAATTGGAGAGGCCTATGTGCAGCAGTGGACGGCTGTAGGCTGATGATGATGATGACATATGAGTTTGAAACAGAATACGTGTAAATGGCAACTACGTAATTTTTCTCGCAGTGTAAATGCTTGCTAATTGAGCAAGTGATTAAAAGCTATAGAGGCAGGACGTTCACACTGTTCGAGTCACTTATAAATAGGTTGGTTGAATACGGCGTCGTGTTTCTATGGAATAACTAATTAATAACTCGCGTAATGCCAAAGATGAGTTATTGAGTTACTTCCATACTGTTGGTAAGTAGGTACTTAGGTTGGTACATGATGTAGTGCTTTCACCCCTTTAGTTATTATTATAGTTCCTTATCTCTGTTTGCACACTTTAAAATCACATCAGTTACGCATCCAACATCTATGATATACATAATATTCTCTAAAACAAAGTCTTATCTAAAAACACCTAGTGTCTCTAAGTATAGATGTCTTCTTAGACCTAGAAAAAGGTTTCAACCTTGGACATAATTTCGATTCTCCACGATGTTTCTTCACATCGCATCGTGTGGAAATTAAGCAGTACATAGGTACTACAACAAAAAAAATCAATTACACGTTCTAATTGAAAAACTAAAGCTGTATGAAACGCGAATGTTTCAACATTGTACATCTAAACAAACCATTACATGTGTGTGTCTGTGCACAGGCAGCCTACGTGTGTGTGTTCTAAACAAACTGACAGATAATGTGTGTGTGTGTGTGCGATGGGACTGTTGTGTGTGTGTGTCAGTGCAGCTCAGCTGTTGTTTGTTGGGTATCGGTAGGCCTCGAGTGCGGGGTCGTCGAACTGGGCATAGAGTATGAAGTGCAGACTGGCTACAGTGGCCGTAACGGGCGTAGGGCGTAGCCCGTACTGCTATTACCACGGAAGATGAGAAAACTCAGTGATGTGAGAAGTCATTTGCAATTGAGTGAATACACTCTGGGCGTCTGTCAGTTTAAAGACATTCCGAGCACGGCAGCAATGCTGCACGACATTGCTGCGTCACATATAAACCTATAGAGAATATATGGGGACCAGTAGTGCTTCGGCAGCACTGATGCGTGCTGCCGAGATCGGAATCATACCTTAAAGGAAACTGAAAGACTGATGGAAATCTTTACTCAATTACAAAATATGGTTAGGGAGGGTTGTAGGTAGGTATACTGTAAGCTGTAATAAGATAAAGGCCTGACCATAACCATGAATGTGACAGGATGTGCTTCATTTATTAAAAACTATTTTCTAATATCTGAAGAATTGTCTTTGTCATCATGCTATTCTATTCATTGTTATACTTATCTTAAAGTATCAGCAATGAATAAGTATGTATTTATTGTTTGATTTTCCTATGTGAAGAACATCTACAAACTTTTTCCTTTGTTACCTGTCTACTTTCCAATGACGGAGTAGGCACAAAACTAACTTTCAGTCCCTTCTCTCCTCATGGTCCGCACTCTATGCCCCCCTAGCAACAGCAGCTACAGCAAGCCAGCGTCGATAGTTGCGCAACTCGCAAGTGGGCTCGAGTCGCTCAAGGCTCAGCCGAACGTAAACAAGGCATTGTGTGCCAGTCCGGGCCACCACCAGCGCGTTCAAACGGGCCTCCACTCGTATAGACAACCTTCATCGTTTAGGGATTTTATTAGTACCTCGCAATTGGGTTAAGTATCTACCTGTTTGCTAGTTGGTGCTAGGTACCTGTATCTGTGGTTGATTGTAGATATAATTATGTCTGCTGTAATGGTTGCAATTTTCTGGAGTAATCAAATTATAGCAATAATTATTGTTTCGAAATATGATAGTCGCTTAGCTTGCGCTTGCGCTCTGATTTTAATCTTTCGTTTCCAAACATGTTCTGCGATGGAAATAATGTTCAGACATAATACAAAATGTTTCTGGGCTTAAGGCTTCCCTTCTTGTTGTAGACTTTCGTTAACAAGTTTTCCACTCCTATATCCTCTTTTGATCAAGTTTCGTGGGTTTGAAGACAAACTAATTTCACGAGAGATGCCCGAACTGTTTTGTTGGTTGATTTGTTTTTTCTTGTTTGGCTTGAGATTTACTGATTCGGTGATGGAGTTTGTGAAGTTCAGCCTCCATCCAACTATGGTCAAAGTTACTATGGTCAAAGTATATTATCTAATATATCCATTATTCTTCATAATCATCAACATAATTGCACGGTCGCTATCTCTAATCGTGTTGATAGATCACTGCACTACTTAGATTAAAGTGCAGTTAGGTGTAAACAATAGTTAGTATAGTCGGCCCCACTTGTTTATAAACAGCTAAATGTTTTGAGTACAACGCTTCAAGCAGTAACCCGTATTACTTCGACAGTGCTGCCAACCTGACGGGAATAATAAGTAGTTTTGTACACAATGTTGTTTTGTTGGCAGCCTTTTATTAATTCTACAGGCATGGTAGGTTCGACTGTGTTTTGTTTTGTAAATGTTATTACAAATGACATGCGAATACAATATTATTATTGAATCCTCATTCAGTATAAAGAATTACTATTACCATCAATTAGGTAAAAGACACTAACTTTAAATTTTGTGCCTATAAGCAGGTATTATCTATACCTACACCTGCGGTTTCGAACTAAAGCGTGCTTAGTGATATTTTAAAAGTTAAAAACGACTTTGTTGTTCGACTAAAAATTGTACCCCAGCTTTCAACATGTCATGTTATATCTGATCCAGAATGCCTGGTTTAAGTACTAACAACTCACATAATAACTCCCTGTGGATGAATCCATAAAAAATAATCAAAGGCCAAAACATCAGATATTATCTATGGGCCAAAACAATATAATATTCAGCCATTTTCATTCAAACACGCAAATTCACAATAACAATAATAACTGCCTATTTTTACCCATCGAACGCCATCAAAGTAATATCAATACCGGTTAATAGTCCACAATACCGGTTAATAGGCTGCAATAACCGTAAAGATCACCCTTTTATGTCGGTAATAGGTCGGTAACTGCAGTGTACCGCACTACGTTATGGCTTCCATCGGTAGACAGTGTTTTATGAACTCGTGCTTGGGTGTTATGGAAAGTTGATGTATGTGGGTAGGTAGAATTGGAGGAACACTATCACTATTTGAAAAAAAAAAAAATAATGGTGTTGCTAAAATGGGAGGCTTTTATCCCAGCAGTGGGAACGTTACTATGCTTATGCTTAAATGGTCACCAAGTCACCGCAAGTGTCCGCCCGGCATTCGGGCAGGTCAGACCTGATACTGAACGGATACCTTGCTGATCTTCTACTATTTCTCGTACCCCTTGACCCCAGACAAGGAACCAAAGACAAGATTTTAACGTCAAAGTAATATTCAAAATAGTTCATTTGCTAGAAAAACATTTAAAATGTATGAACAGCCTATGTAAGGCCGTTCATACATCCTATCCTACTAATATTATAAACGCGAAAGTTTGTGACGATGGATGTTTGTTACTGTTTTACGCAAAAACTACTGAACGGATTTTGACAAAACTGTACAATAATATAGCTTATACATCAGAATAACACATAAGATATTTTTTATCCCGATATTCCCACGGGATTGACACTTATGCGGGTGAAACCACGGAGCGCTGATAGTTTTAAAATAAATTTACAAGTTTCAGCATTAACTAGAACTTATAAGAAAAATTTTCTCGTGGTTTCTGGAAAAGTGTTGAATATCATTTTAAGGAATAAGGTACGTACTTACTTACCCTAATAGGGTGGGTACCTAAACAGCAAGGTTGTCTACTTAGCAAAAAACTGGAATCACCAATCCATCTTTGGTGGTAGACCCCCACAACAGCCAAGTCTACAAAGGCCTATGAACTATGATAGCCTCATAGCCATTTATTACACAATTGGCTATTAAAGCAACATATCAATTAGTGTGCCTACTCTATAATCGCCACAATATTTATATTTTTTAATCAGGCAGTCACATGTGGCGCGGGCGCAGGTCATAGATAATTATGACCCGCGCGACCTGCGACCCGCGACAACGCGCGACTTCTCACCCCTGGTGGCGCGATATCGCGGTTAGTATTGTAATGTAATTGTACTTTCAATGTTAATTACGTATTATTTTTATATAATAATATAATAATACTTCCGGAGCTATATTTATAAATTATGGTATTGTGTTGTGCCCGACACAACACAATGATTGTTATGAACCAATTAGTAGGATAGGTACAGTCAACAAACAAAAGAGATAAGTATGCAGGATCTTTGGATATAGTTGAAGTTTAGTAAGAAACCGATAGATGTTGTCGACTAAAATTTAATTTGACAAATGAGCTGTGTGTTTTCGATTAATAAAATTAAATTTTATTCGAAAACATCCATCAGTTTCTTACTAAACTTCATCTGTATCCGACGATCCTGCATACTTATCTTTTAAAGACTGTACCTAGGTATTTTTAAAAATGAAATGTGACTGTATTCTGTATAATAAGATTACGTCAAATGAGTATTCTATCAGTAGTCAGTAATCTCCTTCGAATAAAATCGATATTTAGGGACGCTTTCCCTAATTCGATGTGGTGTAATTTTAAATTTTTTTTTATTGCTGAATGGGCCCGCTCTTGACCTCGATCACGCCTGATGGAAAGCGATGGATTAGGTCTATGATGGAACGAGCGTGCCCAGAAGATGCCTAAGGCACTGGAATTCGCACGCATCGACGAAACACAGCAGGCTGTTTGACGCCGGACTCCGGTGGGAGGGTGGTCGCAAACAAGGCGGGGGTTAGCCCTACCACCGCAAGGGAAGAATTGGCCATTCAAATAAGGTGTTGGGTGTGACTGTCCAGGATGCGCTGAGCGCTCGGTTCAGTTGAGTAACTGGCGAAACAAACTGCTCTACACGAGGAGGCTTCTTCATGTATGCTCAAAAAGGAGGTAATAAGAGAAAGGGAGAAAGAGTCGCTATTAAAAAAACACATCACCTAAATATCGGGCCCTAAACATAGTGTAGTGTAATAGGGGTTTAAGTTCCAGCTAACTTAGGTCCCTATTTGGCTGACCATATGTACAAATGAAGAGGTTCTCGTATTTTTAAGAACGACTGTAATTGATTGTCGCTGCGATGAGGTTGTGACTAGATTTTTAACGTTTAAAATACGGGAATCGGCATTTTGTTCCATTTTGGATTAATCTGGTAGAGAACTAGATGCCTATCCGGAAACTTTGAACCAGCCCTTACCCTTTAAAAATACTTAAATTTACGACCAAACACTGACCACTGAGTAATTAAAACTGGTCACACCTTAGTCCTATCACGTTCACACATAAACAAAACGAGCGAATACCTCACAGAAGTAGTAAAATAACAAATAGTAGATACGGATGTCGTGAGCTATGTTTTTTTTTTATGTGCTGCCACTGTGCCACAAATCATGGCGGTAACGTTTTCATTTCGTTCGTGTTTCCACGCACGGCATACAGCGTCTTTTTATAGTCGATTTTAGTTGATTTTTTGGCAATCGACTAAAAGAAGTAAATCTATGATAAGTTATGATCTCTCTAAAAGCTAGGATGCATCTGGTGTGGTCGCTTTTCCGGGCACCACATTAAATAATGACTTCTAAAATAAGAAGAGTGAAGAAAGTCTGGTAAAACGACCAAATATACAGTATAAGTTTAATTAGTTGTCTCTAGAGGATCGCGAATTCACGACTAAAAACAATTTCGCTTATTTCCAGTAACCTACTTACAGAATTTGAAGACTTCCCGCTTGTACAAATATTTTCATTTAGACGATTTTCGATTGAGGAAAATTTGTCTTGGCAACATCGACTATTAATAGAACATCGTAACGACACGAGGCCTCCTATAATTAGGGCATAATTATATTTACGTTATTAAAATTATCAGTGACAAATATAGATCAATCGATTTACTTAAAGGTCATGGCGTCGAAAGTGTCTATTTTTACCTATAAAGGGATATTTTTACTCTGTTATAAAAATATATGCTATCTATGGTCGTAAGGGATGCGTGTGTGACGTGCGACTATGCAGCCCTGGCCTTAAAGTTAATTTATGAGTGCTTCTACGGGTTTTAGTGGCAAGTCAGGGCGCGGCCCTGTGTGTAGGTGTTATGTACAGACGCCAGCACATCAACCTACTACAATCTGTCAAATTTCTTTAATAGATTTTCAACTTTATCACTGAAGCATAAGGTTCAAAGTTGATTGGGAAAATGTGACAGTTAGGTGTAGGTTGATGTGCTGGCGTCTGTACGTTGATGACCTCTCCCTAGGAATAGAGGGTGATTAATGTTTTATAGTATTTTAATTATAAATTAACTGTTTATGTAATCGTCACGACAGTTTTTAGATGTTTGCATTTTTTTTTTATGGATGGGAATTCATCATATGACAGGGGTCATATGATGATTCCCGCTCTGGGTGGAGCGGAAGGGAGTGTCAGACTCTTACTGACTAAAACCCATCCGTGTTCCTTCCTTAGCCCTTTATGTTCCGGGGTAGCGGTAACCTTTTCGGACAATCCCGCACTCTAGATGTTTGCATGAGTTGTTCCTGATGAAAAATTTGGCATTACCAGGAGTAGTGTTTATGCCATTTTTTTTATAAGAGTATCCAGTCGATGTTTACAAAAATCGATGTTACAAGGTACTAATGAAAGTTTGGCGTGATAAACTATTGAGAATGCGAAATCTCCAACTCTCTGAAAACAGCTTAATAATTCAAACCACACTAATATTTATTTAAAACTAAATCAACGTCAAAAAATCGTTTGATGTAAGACAGTATATCCGTGTAGATATAAATCGATACTCGTCGACTAAACGCGCGCAACGTTGTAACGCGCGATATTCAAAGCGCTGGTTACTTTTACGATCTCCGAAACGTCAACTGATTGGTAATTTACTGTTAACCACAAACTTTGCTGTTTACAAACCGGCACACAGGTGATATTGACTCTTACATCTTTGAAGATAGAGTTTGAAATTGAATTTTCGTTTACTTTCGGATAGTTTTTGACGCAAATTGAGCCCGCCCTAGGGAAATGAGTTTAGATAGAATATAAAAAAGATAAAGTTGTAAGATAAAGTCGTGAAAGTAAGGGGTGGGGCACACGATGGAACGATAAGCGTGTAGCTCGTGATAACGTGTTGCCTACCTGTTAATTATTGTTTGTGTGTTTATGAATATTAAGTAGGTTGTGTAGTTATTTGTAACAGGCACGCGGCTGTCCGTTTTGGGGTTTATTTAGTTCCGAGGAAATGGCGGAAATAAGGCTATTTATAAACTGGTGCTGTTTGTTTCATGGAATAATAAATACCCTTTGGTTTAGATAGGACAAAGGACAGCAGCATTCTCTATCGACATAGCTCACAGAATAAGCAAACTGGAGTGGCATTAGGTCGGCCATATTAGCCGTAGAACCGATGACCGTTGGGTAGAAGTGTTTTTAAGTTGATACTCGCAGGGTGGCTGGTAGAAGCAGGATGAGAGATGCCGAAAATGAGCAGCTCACGCAGTGAACTGCTGTTATAGGCTGATGATGATGAATCTCAGTCTGCTGTGTGCAACACGAAGTGATTCTGCCATCCACTTCTGTTGTTTGAAGGCTTATATTATGTTCACCTGCTGATATAATTGTGTCGAAACTAGCTTTAAGATTAGTTCATGTTGTTGTACAAAAATCAGCAAATTAACATTGTTTTTGTGACATTTACTGTTAAGGGCGAATTTCACCAAAACTTTTATACCTAGAATAAGTACTTATTATACTGAGAATAAATTTTGAATTATTGACAGTTCTCCCATACTAAATCTGTCAGACGTGAATTTTATTCCACGGACAAAAGATATTTTAAAATCAGCCCTAAGTGTCAAGTAGGTACTTGTCAGATGCACTGATGTTTATTGTAAAACATCAATGTTAGCGCCTCGACTTCTGAGTACTAATAGGTTGAAAAAACAATTACTCACGAAGAGGTACCTACTCGTAGTATCAATTAGTACTTGTGTACTATTTGATACGGTTGGTAATAATACCATAAATCACGTACACACAAGTAATCTACTACGATACTCTGAATCTTAATAGTGAGACTGTGAGCTGCATTCCAATTAGTTGTGGTGAGCAATACAGATGAGTCTAGTACATATTATCTGTGGTTGGGACAGTGTAGTGGAAGGGTTAATCCTACTAGTATTGTATGAATGTAAAAGTTTGTATGTTTGGACGTTTGTTACTAAATCATTGGGCATACAAATTGGGCATAATAGTTTATAACCTGGATTAACACCTAGGATACTTTTTTATCGCGGTAGTACGTTCCCGTGGGATCATTTCCGACATCCACGGGGGCGAAGCCGCCAAAAGCTAGTTAATAACAATAAGAGGGCAAAAACTTCAAAAACATCTTAATTTTCTGCACAACTCGGGAATGAGAATTGCGTTGATATCGATAATTCGGAACACAAATGTTTTGAGACGAGTTCAGACTTTCAGAGTTGATCTCATTAATAATTAATTTGATTTGATGCTATTTTAAAAGTTGTCATAATTATCGCTTGAATTACTATAAAGCTAGGTTAGGTAGATCATCTTATTTATTTATTTAAGGATTACCAACGAGATCTCCTAGCTTCTTCTTCTTCTTTTCTCTTTTGATCTTAGCTAGTTTGCTATATGTTTATTAAACCTCATACAGTTGAACTAAATCAAGTCTCAGCGAGTGTTAGAGTACCGACCGCTGGAAGAGTTACCTATTACAAAGATTAGGCAATCTCTGTGATCGCTCTAGTAGCGAGCGAGCGTGGCTAGTGCATAAAAAGTTATTACACTTTCAAGAATAATGACAGTTGTGACATAGTGCGTAGATACCGCGTGTAATAGCCACGCTACTACTGGAAAGCACCGTTCTGACATAATCTCAGTATCATGCATGACACTAGATGTAAAAGTAAAGAAATAAAGAAAGTGACTTCAATTCATTGTCAAAACTTAGAATAAGTAAACTAGTACATCACCTTCCAATGATGGTTTAAAATTAAAAATTAAAGTGTTAGTAGGTAAACTATTTACGAGTTAGATAACTAGTTACCTCTAACCTATAATGGCTTTCATGCGGTTATACGGAAGAAGGTAGCCTCCTTGTTGCAGCGCGTGCGAGGCAGTAGCAGCAGTATCCTGCAGATGGTTGTAGCTCGTGCGGATTGCCCTATCCAGAACAAATGGATGCCTATTGTGATGGGTGTTGACTAACATAGTGCATAAGATTTTACTAACACCATAGGTACCTTATAATTGTAATAATTTATTTATCTGTGTTTTTATTTATTTAATTCTCTAAGCTGTATTTATAATTGTATGGATTGATTTTATCTGAAATAAATTGATTAATAATAATATAATGTAGTATACAGGGTGGCAATGACATCGACATGCAACACGTGTTACCATGGTTTTAGTTTATGATTCTGAACCCACCTGCTTTGATTTTTTTTTGGCTAAAATGCATTGAAATATTTGCTGTTTCATTCATTTTGACCTTCTAGGTATTGCACTTTTCTATGTAGGCAGATTTTTTTTGATAACCGAACTAATTTTTTACGGAATTCATGGTTACAATTTTCGCGACGATGTGCCACCATGTATAGTAGTAATAAATGTGCGTGTTGTAGGTCTCCGTTAGATAAATATGTTAAGGTCAAATTCTTCCATTGAAGATATTTATAACAGTCGATTCAGTGTATTATTAGATCTTAATGTGAAACATTAATAGCAACCACGAGTGGCTTTATAAAACAACATGAAACATTTTTCATGATGTTTTCAATGGGGAAGCGACCGTGAAACGTTGTAATAATTATTATTTCTATGATAAACAATAATTATGATCCATTCTAAATACTTGGGCTTTGAAAGTCCGTGGCATACCTACCTACTGTCCACCATTTTGATTTTTTGTCAAAATGGCGCGCATGAAACCTTTATAGAATAAACTTATTTTGCAAATATGAGTAATACATTTATAAATCAATTTATATAGGTTTCATGCCTGGCAACCAAATTTGAAAAAATAAACTTCAATCTTCTTTCAGAGGTTGTTCAGAATTTATCTAAAAAGGACAAATATAAAAATAAATTATTGCCCACTCCCTCTCACAGAGAAGAGGCCTGTGTTCCAACAGTTGGAACATTATAGGCTGATTTATGCTATGCTATAAAATTAATAGTTATAATACAAGACTTAAGAGTAAAACAACAAAGAATATAAAAAAAGCAGGTTTTGCCCCATCTTGGAAGGCGCGTCATTCAATTCCAAACGACCAAAAGATAGCTGCTGTTATCGAAAAACGTTAGGAACCCGTTATTGGTCACCGATACTAACCAAAATTAATTCTATCGCCATAAATATAAAATACGAAGTCATAAAATTATGGTAATCAATATGGCGCCTACGATCTCACACAAGAATCATATTTCGAAACAGTGTGAATGAATAACTCTTAATACTTTTTTAAGTAATATTTTGTAAAGGTTGAGCTAAATTCTATACTCACGAAGTAGCTAGTACTAGTTTAAACCGGTTTTAGAAATCGAATAACATCTTATTAAAATATAATATGGTGTCATCATGCACCTAAAGCAGATCAATAAAAGTGATTTATTGTTCTGTTTTTCACCAATATTGAAAAACAGAATGACGAATCAAATTATAAGGTTTTAAACTAGGGAGGAACATGTAGTCTACTGTATCATCATCATTGGCAACCTTGGTCTACCCACTGCTGAGTAAAGGTCGCCTCCCTTTAGTGCCATGCTTCCTTCGCCGCGATCATAGCGAGATTCAGTCTTCTTAAATTCATTCATTTTCTGAAAGACAACGCACAATCACTAAAGCGAAAGCTCATGGACATGTGCATTCTTCGCACCCTCACCTACGGAGCGCTAACATGGTCTCTTACAAAGCGTCAAAAGTCTGCACTTGGAGTCTGCCAACGGGCTATGGAACGAAGTATACTAGGTGTCAAACTGACTGACCGCATTAAGAACTCCATACTTCGTTCCAAAACACAAATAGCGGACGCTGGCCGCACAGCTGCTGTATTAAAGTGGAACTGGGCTGGCCATATCTGTCGCACGTCGGAGCAGCAATACGCAAAAGTCACCACTCTGTGGATCCCAAATGGCAGGAAACGACTGCGCGGCAGACCCAGAAAGAGATGGCGGGATGAGCTGGACTCCTTCTTAAAGGATTGGCCCACAATCGCGGTAGACCGGGAAACGTGGAAAGAGGGATGGGAGGCCTTTGCCCTGCAGTGGGACAATACAGGCTTATAATAATAATAACGCACAACCTAAACCACTGGGTCTAGAAACAAGTAATTTCACGCAAGAGTTCCTTCGTAAGAAAATCCCTCTCAGTACACACTGAGGAAGGATTTTTGAAAATGTATCCCTTTATAGGGGTAAATTATGGTATGAAAGTTTGTATCGAACTTCGTCAGTTTTGAAGTTAGAAACATGGAATTTAATTCGTAGACTTCAGTTTTGTAAAAGTTAGTTGTATCATCGTGCTTTTGAAAACTCATCGTAATGAGAAAATCCATCGGGCTTGTCTCTATATAAAGCAGTGGATTCATTGAATTTCTAATTATTAGCGACGAGAAAATTTGCATTTTAATAAAAGTAGTCGAGCACTACAAAAAGGCCACGAATAATATTTGTACGGAGAAAAATAGTTTTTCAGACAGCTTTCTAACGTGAAACGTTCATGAAAAATTAGGTTAATAAAAGTCTAGAAAATTGAATAGGTACTCTGGCGTAGCCTTGCAGCAAAGTTAGTACCTATATACGCATATACCTTACCTTACCTATATATTATAGTGCGTACGTAACATAATTTCCGAAATCAATAACATAAACAATAATGGGAAGTTCGTAATAAGAACATAATTTATCGCATGATTACAGATTTTCTTGATTAATCGTCCGCCATAATCCGGATATTAATTAGAGTCTTGTAAAATATTGTTGTTTTTCTTGGCGCCGACTTCAAAACGTTATTAATGGGAGTTTTCATTCTACTTGCTAATGGTACTTTGTTTAATCCGACTTTTCATAATGTTCCAGCATCGGTTCAGGGATAAAATATCAGTGAATATTTGAGATTCTTATTGCTCCTTTTGCAATTTTTCCGTAAAAGGTCTCAGTAAAGAGCAATTGAAAAATCTTTTGTGAGAACTAATACTCGTAGCTGGTAAACGAAGCAAAAGTGGTATGTAAGGATCGCAGCAGGTGGCGTTATGTAGTGTCTGCCCACCCCAGGGAACAAGGCGTGAGTTTATGTATGTATGTATATCATAGCTGGTACCTAACATAGACCTACCTATATCTTAGATGGCATTTATTTATTCTAGGTATTGCTTATTCTTTTTCTCGTATAGATTAGCAAGAAACTGTCTTTACTCAATACTCAATTCTTTATTGCATTCCACAATGTAGGCTTAGGTGGTAAATATTTGCCAAAAGAAACAATCATGGACCCTGTCGGGCACAGCAAAAGAAAGATATGTAGAGAAGAGGACTTGTCATTTACGTAGGTATCTTATAATCTAACTTATACTAAACACACTTTTACAAAAATAATTAACTTATAATAATAATACTTTACCATTTTTCTTATTTGCGTAGGTATGTGTTTCAAGGATTTATCTTTTTTTTTTCAGCTTTTCTAGCCTTTCTCTATTTCCAGTACCCAAGTTCCTATCCGTTAGCATTCTAGTTCTTTATTGTTATTGAAGAACATAAACACATTGTTAAAAAGACATACTTAGGTACACAACAAAACATTTCTCCGTCCCTCCTATCTAACAAACGGCCCACCAGCACATAATATACATGCTTACATTATTTCTGTGTGCCCCACACTAAGTCTAACTAACGCCGACATTTTCACACAAAATAGCGTCTTTGCGACTGAAATTTACGATAGCCCATCGTGAGGATTAGACCAGTGTAACGGACCCTTAGTTCACAGGTCTCTGACTTGGTTCACAGGTCAGGCGAGAATGGTCTGTTGTCGCACTTCCGCGTACCAAAAGCGTTTATTTATATATAATGTACCATCTCTAAATGGGACGAGGTTGCGCCCGATTTGATGTTTTGCCAGAAAATGCATTTTTTTTTTATTTTCGATAATCCTTGTTTAGTTTTTGATAGTCAGTTATACCTAGTTGATACTGAAATTTATTACAAAATAATGTTTATTAGTTTTGTGGTTGGGTTGAAATTATGTTGGATTAAATTGAATGTCTTTTTAAATAAAAGGGCTATAATTGGCTGCACGGAACATATTTTATACTATATTCATGACAAAATATATAAAACATTTATATTGCTTTTGTTTTATTCTTGCAGAAAGATAAGATGTTTTCCCTGGTTAAATAAAACATTTTAAAAAAGAAGACCTTTATGAGTACGCAGATTCATCAACAACACGTTGGGGTATGTCAACAAACAACCATACAAAAGTCCAAAAGGTAGGTATCATGTTTAAAACATAATGACATATACAAATTTAGGTCAAATATTGGTACAAATCAAGTAAACATTTGCTGATCAGTTTAGCGTCTGTCATTTATGTCAAACATGGAGTGTTGGCGCCAATCATTACTAAATTATTAGGTACAAGGTTGGCTATGTTTGTCGATTTGTACAAATATACTTACGAACTGTATGCCGTACAGTATGCAAATGTGAGGTGCCTCGGATAAACTTTAAACACAGAGTAATGCCATATACTACGCAAATTCTGTAGACCTGTCAACTGCCGACTAATATTGAAAGCAATGGTAAGCTACTTACTTCAAGAAACAGAGAATGGAAGAAGAAAAGGTGTTGCTCCGACCCCAAGTAACATGAAGAGTTCTAACAGCGATTCATGCCAAAACCTTAAATCAATGCAAGAAAATTTTATACTTGTTTGACTAGTGGTCGCAAGCGCTACTGCTGAGCATGAGGTCCTGGGTTGGATTCCCGCGTCGGGTTAAGTTTTATTGGCTCTTTCCATCTGAAATTTCTCAGTAGCAGCCCGGAGTCTGGCTTCGTGCCCGGTTGGTGGCAATAGGCTCGCCCCTATTACACGGGACTTATACATAACTGGCGAAATGTGATGGATGTACTCTAGGTACACTCTGCCTAACCCTTCAGGGATTACAGGCGTGATATTATAATATTTTAGACACAATCATTAATATCCATATTCATGTGAAAAGTCAAGTTATGATTTGACAAAGCCAACCATTGTAATTCCAACTCAATGCAATCCGATAACCTTGCGAGACCTTTACAAATGCTATACACTACTGAATAAGCCCTTTATCAAGCCACTTTCCTCCTCTCTGCGCAATATGTCTGAATATCTTCTGTCGATCGTAATGACTGCAATATGTCTACAATAACAGGCACAATCTCATGCCCTATCTGTAAATTAATCTTTGACTGTAAGGCTCGACCTCGGCGGTGGACTAAGTTTAGGCATTCATTGTGTAACGTGAGTCGCAAGTGTGCCCGCGCCCTTATGTTTAGTCGCACGTGAGCACGATGCCTTAGAGGTTTTGTATGAACTTTAGTTACATTGTTTAGAACTTCGACACGTAAGGTAAACTTGCGAAGTTCTGTATTTATGCTGATTTTAGCGTAAAGTTTGTACCTAATACGAGTAACTACTTTTGTAATTACATATCGACTCATGCTCGGGAATTCATTTGAAGTGTAAAACCTGTAAAGTCCTTTTCTGGAATATTTCCTTGGAAACAATGATTGCAGTATGTTGTTATTTTCTCTCAATTCAGATTTTCCTGTTGTTCTCAAGATGAATGGTGTATCGTAGCACAACGGCTGCACAACAACCATTAACGAATTATTACTCATTTATTCTAATTAACCACATCGGACCATGTCGTACCACTGAGTTAGTCAGGGGGGCCGTGATTCAGTCATTCATGTTGCTAACACATTTTATTAACCACAGAAAAATAGCGTAATTGGTTTAGTTTTAAAGACGCGAACATTTTATACCACTAACTGCTAAAAGGGAAATATTGGATTTCCTTTGTGTTTCCAACCGACTTTATAATTGGATGTTTTCTTTGTTCTGTGTTAGGGGTGTATGTAAATCCTCGATTTTCTCGAAAACAAATAGGTATCCGACGTTTGTGTTGACGACTGCACTGCGCATCTTCTGTGCACTAAGCATGATCATTGTAACATTTTTTTATGATCAAAAATTAGTTGGTTCGTGACCAAAACTTGATGGTATCAGCCTCATATAAATACTCAAACCACTCTTACACACAACTTCCGAAACTTACATAAAATCAGACCATACTGGACCATACATATGTATATATTATCAGAACATGAATCTTTACATAATCTATTCAAAGGTTTCCGACATGATGAAATAAAAAATTGTAACAAATTATGCAATGGTGGCCCGTTATGGTGTTATAGTGTATCGGCCCATGGTCAGCCATGGTATAATTTAAACATAATTCTATAATGTTTATGACGATTATGACTTTTATGGGTTCTTACGCAAAACAGCGAACTTAGATCGACGATAACATTAACATGCGCCTGAGTTGAAAAATATAATGAGTTGATTATTATGTTAGAGCGTGCAGGCAAACATAACGATGTAGGTAAGTAACTACTTAATTAAAAAGGATGTAAACAA
Source organism: Amphipoea lucens (assembly GCA_947508005.1). Taxonomy (NCBI): domain Eukaryota; kingdom Metazoa; phylum Arthropoda; class Insecta; order Lepidoptera; family Noctuidae; genus Amphipoea; species Amphipoea lucens. The sequence continues at coordinate 19,941,840 of OX382374.1, forward strand.
GAACGCTACGCAGAGACAGATAAATCCTAGTATTAATAGAATTATCGCTGCATTGTGGACTTATTTGAAGGTCCAGAGACCAGTCAGATATTTTTTAATGTAGGTACCTAAGAACTAATGAGCAGAGCTATCTGTTTTTCGGACATACGTAATGTAACTAGCGGTTATTGGAAAATTCTGTTGTGGCACTATGATTGATGATGTTGTAGTACCAAAATGGATCCCTGAAATTATGGATCTTCAGACGCACAAGCCCTTGTAAAACTGACTGTTTTTTCTCATATATAAATATCTGATGTCTTTGTCTTGTGGCTTTTATATCAGTCGCCAAATGCCTAGCTACCCACATATTCGGTAAAATAAAACACGTATTTTGTCGCAATACCTGCATTACACAAGACATGCTCCTGTTATGTTATCACTGTGATAACGTGCCTGATAGCGGTCGGCTTTCTTTCACTTATCGTACGTATCTTGATCACAAATTAGGATAGTGGAATCTGTTTGAAATTAACCGACTGTTAGAATATGGTGTAATGGGCTCAGGATTAAAAATATTTACCAACTTAGAGCCAAAGCACACACGCTACTTTTTGCATCGGCGATCGGCGATTTTGCGGCTGTATCGATGCTGCATCGCGTTTTGGCGACTCTCTGCGTTCGGACGTGGTATCGGAAGCGCGCGTTTTAGCGACTGCTCCGATGCTGGCGCAAATGCCAAATCGCTGCGACCGGCATCCGAATGTGTGCGGAGTGTAGCATTCAGCCGCTGTATCGAGCTTCCGAAAAGCGACTGAATCGCCGCGTTTGGCGTTTTTAAGTGTGCGGCGTGGAATGCTTGGTCGCTGCATTTAGCTTCTAAAAAGCAGCTGAATCACCGATCGCCGATGCAAAAAGTAGAGTGTGTGCTTTGGCCCTTAGAGTAGGTTTGTAGAGCAACTGCAGAAAGAAACTCTTCTCACCGTCAAAAATTAAGCTTAAAGTGAGCTGGCAAAAGTGCCAATCGCCAGCATCAGGTGGAATGGAGATTTTTACAGAATAGATCAGCTATACTGTAGCAGTCAAGGGTTCACCGATAGCACGGAATATATAATAGTACTAGTCGCCGACAGCAAGATATACCTATTCCAAGGAAACTCGTACCCTTTCAATCGGTAAACAGCAATACTGTTTGGAAACATTTCCACGAATGATTAGTTATTCAGCAACATAGTTACATTGTACAGTAATGTTCTATCTAAAACATCAGGCCATAGCTTTTCCGGGTGGCGGCAGAGTAATAACGATATATTGATCAGCGCAAGGTTCTCTATTAGCGCCGGTTCGAGTGTTCGAACACTCTGCCCTTTGCAACTCGTTATAAAATTGTTGGAATTATACTGAGAGTATGTGTGAAGGAACCAGTAAGATGTTTAGTAATATTAAAATAAGGGCCTACCTGCGAGGTAATTGCGTAACACATTATTAATCGGAATCGGTTTCATTTTGACAGTTCAACAACATTCATTGCGTTATTTATGTGTTGAACAGACAATTTTTTTGAACTTATGAAGTAATGGATTAGAAATTTACTTCAAAATGATTCAGATTCCGATAGATAGTGTGTTACGCAATTAGGGTGCTGGAAGCAAAAGGAGTAGGTATGTTAGGATCGTAGCAGGTGACGGTCTGTAGTCTGTGCCTACCCCATGGGAACAAGCCGTCAGTTTATGTAATTATTTTGGATAAGGGCAATTTAAAATTAATTTAATTTAATTTTTCACATGCTCTGACCAAGATTAAGTATATCTGGATTTTAAAAGAGACTGTGACCTCTGAGTTTATTTCGGCCTTTCTCCTCAGAGTAGTCAGATAGGAAACGCCGACCTCATCTAGTTTTTAAAATATGATCGACGTGTAAAAGTGTTTGTGCAAACTTTCTTACAGAAATAAAATCATTTATCATAAATGTCTTTTTTTCCCATACTATTATTACTCGTACTATAGTATTAGTCGTCATCTTGGTTTTCACCCCTTCTAGCCAGGCCGTGTTTCACAGAGTCCATCCATTGTTTGTTTAGTTTATGTATGACCTTGTCCATGTTTATGTATGCGTGTTTCTGTTTATGAGGGCAATTTCTTTTCCGATTTTCGATAGTCGTAATTTTTTTCTATGTTTTTCTTCTGTGACATTTCGTTATTATAAAATCTAAACATGATTGTCCAGATAATGTGGCTTTTATGAACAATATTGCCATTCCTGACCATTAGTGGTTGCAATATTGCAATGTAAACATTAGGGAAACCCACTTAATTTCAGTCCCAGCTTATCTTTCATAACGCAGTTAGAAGCGGAGATCGCAGGTATTTTGTATATTCTATGGTGTAAGACACGCTGTGGACCTACTGTTTAGATTTTACATTTTCCTTGGTTTTCTCCCTCACACCTCATCCACGTATGTTTCTTAAGCGCGAGTGCGCAACTGCGTTGATGGCGCTATAAATCGCGCCAGCGCTGAAAACCTTAGCAATAGTAGTAATTAATGTGCACCGTGCCTTATGTTGTGTAAACACGTGGGCGCGTAGCCAGTGTGCACACAGCTTATGTGTATTGATCAATATTGCACACTAAGGTTTAAAATTGGCGTCTGTATGATTAAGTACTGATGTGTGCTGTGGGATCCATTCATACATACATGGCATAATCAATATTTGAATGGACTACAGACAGATAACAGTTTCCGGGTCTTGGTGTTTGTAAGAAGATTGATTGTTGTTGAGACTGTAAAGAAAAATAATTTGCGATGTTCTTGTGTAGATTATGAAATCCAAAGGTCAGGCAACGTTTTATAGGTGATATTATATGTTCAAAGAACTTAAATACCTACACTTAAATGGACTGGATAGGTAGCCAACATGGTATTAAGTCCAATGATATCTGCCTCGGCGATTATGCTTAGAATTTTTAACACTCTACGCAAAAGTTTATGCCCGGCAGTGAAGCAGAACCAACTGTGTTAGTAAAAGCACCTAAAAACATACAAAAACCATGCCCTTGGATTCCTAAACTAACGCAAATACCTCCCAGAATCTCATAATAAATAGTACGTGTTCACAACAACATTTTTTGTACACCAACCACAAGTACTGACCTAAAGCCTTGTACACACAATAACACGGTGTTAGGGCCCCAAGGTCCGCGGCCCTTGTCAGTGTGCACTCGACCTTACCAGTGCACACAAAGGGCTTAATGTCTTCCTTTTCCGTGTTAATTTAATACCTAGTTATTATTATAATATTGACTCGGCCACGTAACTGGGAGGTGATAATTTTCGTGCATGTTTGTAATTGTGTCAGTCGGTCTGTATGTTATGTACTGGAGTGGTTTTAGGCTGGTTGCGGATTTGTGTGTGCTAATTATATTTTTATGTTTTTTATTGCGTAATAGATAGTATCCTTTATTCAATTAAATACACTAAATACAAATAATAATAATAAAAAAAAAGACAGGAGTTCATTGGGCATCAAAAAAATTCGTCCGCATCGCTGTCAATGGGATAAGTGCCCAAAAGGCTGCCCAAATATTGTTATGTTGTTCCTCAATTGTATTTAGATTGTGTAGGTACCCTACAGCAGTGGCCCATTGGTAACGGCCACGACTTATGAGTTGTAGGTTGTAGGTTCGACCCCTGTCATCAGGCGCTTTACTTTGTGTAAATTTATTTCACCACCACTGCTCTCAAAATGGCGAAAAAAAACATCGTTAGGAAACCGGCATGTCCTAGAACCAAGAATTCTTGATAAAATTGTTTACCTATATCTACAAGTACATTCATATGAGGCGTTACACATTTTAGATTAACCGATCTAAGTATACCTACTTCATTGAGACGAATGATATTCATAAAATGAGGTAAATTTCGTAAATTACAGCTATACTCTGTTTAACGTTGCTAATTAATAAAACAAGCGAACCCAAACGTATCATCAGCAGATTGCCACTCAAAGGGCCTCTGATCTTTAATATTTTCTCAAATTTTCCTCAAAAAGCTTCCTGCAAATGATATTAAACGGATAATGCGAAATAATTGGCGTCCACTTACACAGGATTTATGTAATCATATTCTTTCGTGATTGCTCCCTTCGAGGAGAGGCGGCCATTTTGTTAATGCCTCTCGAGCTACTCGCTATGCTAATGTAATGCGCCTCTCTAATAGCTTTAAAACGTCAACAACTTGAAGTTTTTACTGACGCCGTTAAGGAGGCGATGCGATGCTGTTACAGAAGCTTTGTCGGCTTTTATCGAGCTTCACTGGATGGTGGACATTTACAACAAAAGCCTGACATCCGTGCACTCTATAATAAGTAAACAGTTAAAGATGCTCTATCTCTATCGCGTCCTTCTAAGTACGGACAATGTAAATAATTTATTTCTGTTTTCATTTCAGAGTTTTGTGTAGTTTCAGTGGTAAACTACACGTAACTAACTAAACCGTGAAAGACGAATTGGAAGTAATATTGTCTAACCCCACGGTGAGAATGAAACAGTTTATACCAAGACAATAAAAAAGGAAACCAATCTAGCAAACATATCTATAGGTATCTACACAGTACACTCATCATTACCCAAATAGGGAAAGTTGGGAAGTTCCTTAAATCTATTCCAAACTTTCATGAGATTACTATCTGCTTCCACTGTGCATCGACCCTTATAGATAACCGCGAGTGAACACCTCCCCTTACAGTAGAAAAGTATTCCGTCTCTTTAATTAGCGAAATATGCTAAACAGCGTGGACTGACCCCATTAGACATTAAGATTTTCCTTTTACGACGATTCGAATTAACTTTAATGAACTTCTTTTTAATGTTTTTTTTTACAGATTTTAGGGAACGTGTCGAACGTATTGCATTCTGTTTTATTTTTTCTTAATAAAAGAAATGAACATAAAAGATGTTTGGAAAGTTTTTTTAAGAGTATGTTTGGTATTGTCACACTTGCAGAGTTGTCCACAACTCAACCTGAGTTTCATCGTATCAAAAACATTGGATTGAATTTAGAATTTAGATTAGTTAGAACACAGTTACCACCATATAAAGATATTTTCAAAAAAATGCCCATGAGTTGTCAGTCTAAAACGGGCAAACGTTGGAAAGATTCATGTGCCTAAAAGAACACAGGCCCGTTGTAGTGGCAGAATATATAGGTTTTTAGGTAGACCTAGTAGTAACTAGGTCTACCTACCTCAAAACTACTAGTGCTCAAATACTAAACTTTTTTCTAAAATACACGGCTGACGTCACAACACAAAAATCTGCAACAAGAATGTGTGTCACCAGTCTCATTAGAAGCAGACATGCGGGCAGACACTAGTCTATTGAAGACATTACTTCTATTGGTGCTGAGATAAAGATAAAAGTGATGACCTCAAAACTTGCCTGGACTTGCTCTACAGATGACAGCTGAAATTAGTCTGAACTAGATCTGAAATGTGCGATGAATGGAAGAGCGGATAGGGTAACTTGACTTAAGTTTAAATGTGTCTACGTACAGTCAACAGCAAAAGTAGATGATGAAAATCAGAAATTCAATACTAATGAACCGAGTTCGCGTCATATATGGCAGCTGTACTAGTAGTAAATGTTTGGTATAATTTACAATCACATACTTTTGAATCACTTCGACGCCACACAGTTCTGACGCAAACTCCGTTCATTAGTATTGAATTTCTGATTTTCATCATCTACTTTTGCTGTTGACTGTACAGAATTGGGCTACTTGGGAATTACTGCAGATATAATAGCAGAGGTTTTAAATACCTAAGTGATTCTGCCTTTGAGTTCGAGGGCTGACAGCAGATCTATTACTTTTTGATTCTTTGGAATTTTATATAATAACTGCACTATAATCTGTCTAGCCTTTTCCCAACTATGTTGGGGTCGGTTTCCTGTCTAACTGGATGCAGCTGAATACTATAATTTTACATGGAGCGACTGCCTATCTGACCTTCACAACCCAGTTACTGGGTAATACGACACCCCTTGGTAATTAGTGCACTTTAAATGTCAGCTTTTAAAGTTCTTTCAAACAGGTGTGGCGTGCGGTCAAATCTTTCGATGCTTCTCTAAACAATTCAGAAGTGTCTAATTATTTATCAATGCTTTGACATTTCACTTAGCTTTAGACTTAGATTGTTATTATTGTTATTAAATTGCCGATCTTCTATATCTCAATGAAATAATAATAATAATACAGCATCAGAATTGGTCTGGCCTTGAACATAATTCCATAGCCTTACGGACTCGTCAATAAATCAGTCATCAATAGAGCAATACAAAACGTGGCCCTGCGGTGAACCACAAGAAATGACAGTAAAACTTAAAACTCTTCATAATTGAGTAGGTATGGTTCACGTCACTCCGCTCCACTCTGCATGTAGGTACCGTAAGCCACAAATATCTGTGATATAAAAATTCTAGGTCGTTACGTATATCGTCTGCAGAATCAGCGCCACTTATTGTTACTATAGACCCACGTGTGATATCAGCACAGATCAACAAACAGAATTGTAAATGAATTGAATTGGTGTAAAAATGCCTAAATGAAGATGTCCTCTGTGAGGTTAGCCAAGAGTGTGAAGATATAATGCTGTGAGTGAAAGGGAGACTAATGTTTTTACATAAATGACTAAAGATCTAAGATGTTTTATAACATAATATAGGTAGCACTTACTTGTAAGTTTAGTCGTGTTTGAAAATAAACATACATAGGTATTAAGACACTTGTGATACTCTACAGTCGTGTTTTCATAACTGCTGTTATGTAACAGTGTCATAGTTACATACGTTACAATGCAGCACCAGTCGACGTCTCAGAAAACCAGCGCTGTGGTTCTGTTTCGCACTTGAGTCGCAGCATTATGCTAAGCGATGACCGTTTTGCGTGGACGTGACGCATGTTTACCCCATTTGTTTTCTACTTGTACTTTATTTCAAGATTTTCCTGTTTTTATTCATTTATACACTTAACAACCTGCTATAAACAATATATTAATACAATTACTAAGATTGTAAGCAATTAATATCAAAAGAGTAGGTAGGAAATACTGCAGTTAAAATTTAGATGCAGAATCAGAAATAGAAACATCTTTTTTAAGACAAAGATGCCATTATTAGCCATTAAATTATACAAATTTATGTTATGCTTAAAACAGTTATTTGATATTTATAGCAATAGTATGTCATTGACATTTGTTTTTCGCATAAGTAAATAACTTACAATGCAAAGCTTTGTGCTTTGCAAAATCTTGTTTAAAACTAACGAGCTTTAAACAAGATTTTCAGACAGTGACACCTTTGACCTTTATAGTTCAAAAGATCACAATAAAATAGTGTTTCCTCAGTGTTATCTCCTTGTTTATTAATCAAGATAATAAATAAAACCCAGTAGCCGCAACATACGAACATTTTCCAACTGGACAAACTCGCTCGCCGCAGGAAATGTGAAGAAATAAAACTGTCAACCTCTTGCTTATTTCCCAACAATTAATTAATCTTGTAAACTCTTGAGTAGCTTAAGTTAAAGGTACGTAACTTAATGAGCACTACACGATAAATTAAAAACTTAACGCACAAAATGTGCCGAGTTTCCAAAACAAGGAGAAACTTGTCGGAATCATGATAATTTAATCAATATTTTTAATAAAAATGCTAATGATAGACGTAAGCCGACATTATTTATTGTTCGTGTTATTATAATAATTGTGTGCAACCGTTGACAAACTTGGACCGTAGTAGAAGATACTTCAGCAGGCAAGCTTATATTTTTAAGCGCCAACATTTTTTTTACCACTCTTTATGTGATTGATAAAGGATATTTATTTCAACAAACCGGAGTTACAGACTCCTTCTGAAACTCACCTACCCCAAACTACTGGCAATTGGCAGATACCTACCCTGTGCTGCACTATGAGATCATTTCAAGAAGGCAGATTATCGCCGCGATCAAATCTTAGACGTAAAAAATCTTTAAAGATCTTTCTTTGTTTATGTTTAGCAGTGGTCATTTATACTCTGTAAATGAGATATGAATGACAACTGCTGACGTTGTTATTTTGCTTAAGCGCGTACGGATGGCTTCCAAGCCATCATGCGCAAGAAAGCAAACTCCTTGCTGCACCGTCTACGAAGCAGCAGCAACAGCATCCTAATTGCTATTGCTACCCGTTTTGACTGTCCTTTCCACAACCGTCCACAAACGTCCTTTTAACACAGTGGATAAAGACAGCCATAGGGATCAGTTAAGTTAAGGTACTAACCATACAATAGGTACAATTTTCTGTTACTAACACACTATAGTTTATGATTTTGTTATTTTGTGTTTATAATTGTGTACTTAACTTATATGGAGATTTCTCTAAAATAATAATATAATAGACTCATACGAGTGCATAATATGCTTCTTTCGGAGTTGTTCTTCTGTTCTACCTCTTCCATAACAGTAGGACCGGTATAGAACTTCCTACATGATAATATTTTGGGACGGTTGTATTAGGTGTTGTTTGTGTAATTTTAGACAAACCCGTTCTTTTATTACTTTTGCCGTAGAGGTGGCGCCCTGGTGGTCTGCCGGTCTGGTCCCATCTGGGTTAATGCTGAGGTTCTTACCGGTGCAGCTCGCCGAGAAACAGGAAGTCGTAAACATTGTCGGTATCAGTTCGTGGGGCTGCTTTCTGTGGAAATTATGGTGTTTTAATTGCTATTATTATTAAAAGCAAGTTAGCAAGAGGTTACGATGAAATAATTGTCGGAAAATACCTAACTTTTAATGAGGACGCTGAGAGCCTACTGGGCCTAGACAAGTGGCAATCGCTTTCAAAGCGTTTCGTATTTCTACAAAGAATTTCAACAAGATTGACATAAGCTTCTTGACTTTTCCATCACCGTTATCGCTGGTAGGATGACGTTTTATCCAGGCTCACTGCAAGTAAGCTTTTTCAGACCACCATTCATAACGGTGAGAAAATAGTCGACCTAACGTCTTAACTCTTTCCTTCTATTCTGAAGAGTTGCTTGTCCAGCAATGATAAAGTTAGATATTATTTGGGGCTAAATTCAAAATACTCTCTAAAGTCTACAAAATCGTTGAAAGCGGACAAGGAAATAGTATCATAGAATCGATATCATTACAAGGTATAAGCTTGACTGCAACGTTAAAAAAGTGATTTTAAAAGTCTGAAGGTAAAAACACCATAAAGTTTTATGGCGCCGGCTCTGGGGAGCTTTCTAATGGCGAAAACCCCATTAAGATTGTCTCAACGCCATCGCGATAAATCATTGGAAGGCTCGTTTGTAGATATAATGCTCATATTACTGATATGAGGCAATGCAAGGAGGGGGCAGACAAGGAAAAAAACGTGTTTGAACAGGCAACAGCTGAGATCAAATCAAAAGATGTGCCTTTTCTGCATACTGTTTATTTGCTTAGTGCTTGACGAAAACTTGTCAGAATTTAGGTATTGTTTGATGGATTTAATTGACTTTTCCACCTATTTATAAAAAAAATATCAGACCCTATGGTCTGATATTTTTTCTAATCTGATCATTTATCTATATAAATGATCAGCAGTAAAAAGTTATTTTATTTCAGGCTTCTCCAGTAAACATTTTAGTTGATGATTATTTTCGAAATACAAAACAAAAATATAAAAAATTGGCATTGTACTTATCTGCATTTTTTCATTGATCTTTGTCTTGATTTAATCCAGATCACCGCATCGATATAGGTCACTCTCCGACGCGCGCGCATATGAAATTATCACTTACGCTGCCCCACTTGGAACGAGCGAGAGGAACACATTATTTCTGTTTTTTTTTTTTATAATTAATGGCTTCGGTTAAAACTAGCTTTTTAACGTTTTAAAACATTGGGAAATTAAAACCAACAGTGACAAATGAAATGCTATTCATTTGTGTTATTATTCTTTCCTTGATATCAAACTGTTTCTTGTTTGATTTAGTTTTACAAGTGTTTGATGTTTATTTGTGAGGCGCTTCATGATGACGTCACGTGTTTTTCTTTCGTAAGATAAACGTAGCTTTACCTTTTAGGGTATAAAACTTACCTAAACATACGTACTTGTTAAATTTTATATTCGTTTCAGGTAATATCCTGTAGAATGCAGGCTACTGTCAGCCAGTCAAAGTACTTGGTGGAGAACTGGAAAATGGAAAAAAGGGTTTAACGATCAGAAGAAACTATCTGGACTTCACTGGGATTAGAAGTCAGTACAACAGAGATTTCACGCAACGAGGCAAAGATTTTTCCTTGTCTCGTATTGGCACGTGGTCTTCATCATCCGCTAGCCTTTTCCCAACTAGATTGGGGTCGCCAGTCTACATGACAATACTGCCTTTCTCACCTCCACAACCCAGTTACTGGGTCACACGATGCCCCTTGGTAAGACTACTTGTCAGAAGCTGACCGTAACGACTGTCAAAGATCTACGACGTGCTTTTCGAGACACGGAAAAGTCTCGATATGTAATGGATGATCAGCACCCATCAATGAACCGACCGCAGCAAGCCTCCTTCGATCGACCCGTGTGGTTGTTATAATTTAGACACGAGCTCGAAAATCACACTTCACACTAATATTATAAAGGTGAAAGTTTGTGAGTGTGTGTGTGTTTATATGTTTGTTATTTCTTCACGCTCAAACGGCTGGACCAATTTTGATAAAATTTGACATACTTAGAGGTAGCTGACACCCTGGACTAATACATAGGCTACTTTTTATCTCGATATTTCCACGAGATTGACACTTATGCGGGTGAAACCGCGGGGCGCAGCTAGTAAAATATTATTATTCCCCTTGGCACCTAGGACTGGTTGTGCAAACTATAAGTACGGATGTGGAAAGTTAATTACATTATCTTATCTAGTATTCATTGCAGAGCTGCCTACCCGGGTGGGCCGGATATTTAAGCATCTCCAATCATGGAGGCCATTTTAATTCAGAACGGTCAATTATATAAATTGTAACTTATTAGGTGTTTGGACACTTCAAACGTTTTCGATATGTAATTTAATTTGAATTTTATAATGAAAAGGTAATTTTTATGCATATCATATCATCACCATCTTCTAAAACGATGCCACGAATAGATTGAATTTAGTTAAAAGTAATCAAGAAATGTGTGACGTTGTTATATATATGATACTAAAACTACATGCATTATTTTGTCATTAGATGTAATGAAATCAACACAATATTCATGAAGTCTACCCATCATGCCTGTGCTCCAAGTGTTAGGCATAGATGTAGGTACCTATAGGTGGAACACCGATATTTCGCCAGTTATGTTTAGGTCTCATGAAAAAAGGGGGCGAGCCTATTGCCATCAACCGGGTATGAACCCAAACTCCGAGCTGCTATTGAAAAATTCCAGATGAAAAAGCCCAGTAACTCTTTGCCCGACCCGGGAATCGACCCCCTTATGCCGAGGTAGTCGGCATGTCGATGTCGGCATCTTAGCTATAAGTAAATTAAGTCCGCCTCTGTACATTTATGTGCTTGAAGTATTAAATAAATAAATAATAAATCATCCCTTATTGTAATGAGATCAAACCAGAGAAAAGTATACTCTCGTAGCTTAGATACAAACTTGTTTAGGTAGTAGTAGTATATGTGTGTAGTATACAAGGTTGCAGGGACATCGATACGCAACCCGTACCGTGCATTCAGCACATGTTTCATGGGAAAGGGGCATTATAGGGAGGGGACATTTCGGGAAAGGGACTATTTGAAACCAAGGGACATTTTGGGAAAGGGACATTCTGAGCTTGAACGAATTTTTCGTCGGTTATTAAAAAAAAATGCTGTTCCATACATTTTGGCCGCGTTTTTATTGCACTTTTCTATGAAACAGCTGTTTCTTTTTTTTTTAATAATTGACGAAAAAGAGAAAGGAGAGCAGTGGTGGCCCAGTGCGTCTTACAAGTTGTAGTTCGTGGATTCGAACCCAGACAGGCGCTTTACTTTTATTTATTTCATCACCACTGCTGGATCAAAAATTCGAAGACATGTGATATCTACCAACACGCAGCCAAGCCCGTGGTGAATTACGGCCCATTCCCTCACCGAGAGGAGGCCTGTCCGAGCAGTGGGAATGTTATAGGCTGATTATGGTTATGGTTAATCAACGAAAAATTTCTACGCTAGGGGGTCTACAGTTGGTGCGGGATTGTCCGAAAGGGTTACCGCTACCCCGGAACATAAAGGGCTAAGGAAGGAACACGGATGGGTTTTAGTCAGTAAGAGTCTGACACTCCCTTCGCTCCACCCAGAGCGGGAGGGGTCATTTGATGATTTCCCATCCATAAAAAAAAAAGGGGGTCTTCAGTTATGTGTTGAATTCATGGTTACAGCCATAGAAATGTAACATATATTTATGGTTACAGCACATGTACCCTGTATACTAACACGGAGCTAACTTCGGAAAATTGCAGGAAACCTATGTCACAGTAATATAATATACAGTAAGTTATCTAAAGCCGCCCGCCGAGTTATTAGCCTACTCTTGCGTTGATCCCCAGGGTTGTCACTTTTACTTTTAGTTAATATTTTCGAACAAGCAGCACTTGATCTAAATTTATGAAATAAAAAGCATATTATGATTGAATATTTTACCAATTTATAAATTTAGTAAAAAATAAAAAGCCTTTATTCACATAACATTTATTATACTAAGTTACAAATTTGATACCGAGAAAATTTTTCTCCTGTTTCTGCACGTCCGGAACGCTTTATTATTATTTGTTAATGTAAAGTAAATTCTCATTCTTATGTAAAGTTTTTGTAAAAAGCTTTTGGGAAAGCATGGACAGGGAATCTTAAATTCTATATCATTCAGTTGATCGTAAATTGACCGGCCAATTTTAATGTTGATGTGGTCCTTTTCGAACGCTTTGCGAAACACCTGCTCCATCCTTTCTACATTATCGACAAAATCATCAGGTGGGATCATGAGTAAATTTCGATCTTTGCCGTAATTCCTGTAATGGGTGTATCTAGATTCTAGTATACTTAATTTATTTATTTATTTAATTTAATTTAATTAAAACGGTTTATAACCAATTACAACGCTCGTTGATTAACGTCGACGTAATTATTTAAAAAATCGCAGTTCTTATGGTAATCAACACATTTTTTTAACAAAACGCCACAAACATAAAAAAATGCATTTTTTTCCGGTAGCTCATGTTGTATTGGTACATAGTCAGAACGTAAGATTTCCGACAAAATATTTTCATTTCCTTGTGTTTGATTGCTACTGGTCAGATGTTTGTCGATTACTGAGGCACTTGTTTCGAAATGTTTGTGATTTTTCAAACTAATCAAAAATTCTGTGATATCTTCAGAACAATTACCATCTATTGGAGGCTTTGTAATATTTGTAAAATAAATCTTTCTATATGCAGATATGAATTGCCTACTGGTTGGCTCTGTAGCCATCCCGTTTTTTGACCGAATTTTTCCAAAAAAATTTTCAAAAACATCTTGATAAGGCGTCTTGTCAATAAATATTCAAACCCTTCTTGTTTAAGATCATCAAACAACTGTAATATAGATTTGATAGTAATATGAAAACCATCAATAAACTTGACTGTTTTCGTAACGTCGCTACCGTTTTATGGATTATATAACTTTAATGTTTGAAAAAGTATTAACATTTTATTAAAAAATTCTATTTGATTGTCATTTCCGCAAAACGCATTTTTGTAAGCATAGCTATGATAACGCCGGCGAGAGTTGACGAACGCAAGCGGTCATGAAGCGTACGCGCGTGCTCACAGTCGCGCTGCACAGCCCGCACTGCCACCACTTTATTCCCTCATATATTATGCTAGCGTGTGCGTGAAATCGCGTGCCGACATGGCGCGCGGCGCGCACGCACACATTCAAACCGAGAGCGGCACGTTTGTATGAAGATGTTCTACTGTATGTTTACTGTGCCTATGTGTAGTGCTTTGAACGTTGTTTCCAACCCTCTTGAGAGAGGCTACTTAATCTAGCAGGTAACAGTAATTATTTTTCGTTCTGTTGGTTCTTAGCCTGTTTGCCAATTTTAAAAGAAATCATTTGATGAAACTATACGACAACGGCGAGATGTGGGCGTACTTGATTGATTGTACGATGAATATACGCTATAATCGGTATATATCCTGGTTTTCTTGTGCCAACAATATCATCAGCTTTTAGCTGATGTGTTACCGCAACTATTCTTTCCTTGCTAAATCAACAAAACACGTACTTCCCACGTAATATTGAAAACATATAATGACGCGAATGGAACACATTCCTAGCTCTCTGCCGGTGACAACCAGGAACTGACCGTGACTGTATTTACGACATGTCACTTCAGTTAAAAATATCGTGAAAATACGAGAAAAGTCGGGATAATTGTTTTATATTTTTCAACATGAAACATTTAAATTGTTCAGCTGTGATAACAAGTAATAAAAACTTCATGTTCCGCGTTTGTTTCAATATTTTGTAATAATAAACTGTCGGTTTGTGTAGGTTTCGACCGGTTTTCCGGTTTATGTGTGGTGTTCCTGTTATGATTTGGATTCCAGATGGATTCTTTTTCCTGCACTTACATTTATTAGGGCGAGTTTAGCATGCTTAAAGAAATAATTATGTTTTGCTTTTTGTTAGAAATACGTTTCATGTATCGATATTTTTAAAAAAACCGGCCAAGGGCGTGTCGGGCCACGCTCAGTGTAGGGTTCCGTAGTTTCCCGTCCGTCACAATAAGTGTTCCCACGTACAATTCGATAATACCCGACCCAATGTAATAAGTACATACAGCGCCATCTCTCGGGGAATTGGGTTACTAATTAGTACATAGACGTGCCAGAAGTTTTCGGTGGTAATTTTGGATTGCGAGAACCAATTTTAATCATTTTTTTTTTGTTTGAAAAAAGATACGTTCAGGATAATAAAAACGACGTTAAAAAAAATGCTTGCATATACGATTATACTACAAACTTAGTCCAGAAATGATTTTGTACAACTTTTGTCTTTTTTGTACAAAAACTGTTGTTTCTATCAAGTTCAAAATAATTTTCCTAGAAAGTCCATATAAAGTTCTACTTTTCAGATTTTTTTCATATTTTCTAAACTTATGGTTCAAAAGTTAGAGGGGGGGGGGGACACATTGTTTTTTACTTTTGGAGCGATTATTTCCGAAATTATTGACATTATCAAAAAATGATTTTAGTAAACCCATATTCATTTTTAAATACCTTTCTAACAATATATCACACGTTAGGGCTGAAATTAAAAAAAAAATCACTTCCCACTTTACATATAGGGGGGCTACCATAATAAAACATTTTTTTCCAATTTTTATTTTACCACTTTGTCGGCGTGATTGATATACATATTGGTACCAAATTTCAGCTTTCTAGTGCTAACGGTCACAGAGATAAAGCGAGGACGGACAGACGGACGGACGGACAGACAGACATGGCGAAACTATAAGGGTTCCTAGTTGACTACGGAACCCTAAAAATACGATCACAACTTCTCCATATTTATTATGCGCACAGTTAAAGTGTGGAACTCTTTGCCAACGTCTATGTTCCCTTCCACTTTTAACCCGTCTGTCTGCCTTCAAAGCCGGAGTGAACAGGCATCTTCTGGGTACGCTCGTTCCGTTATAGACCTCATCCATCGCTTTGTCGTGATCGAGGTTAAGAGCGGGTCCATTCAGCAATCAGTTCAATAGCGGACCTAATCATGCATTACTTTAACCCGACCGACAAGTTGTGTCATTTTCGTAATTAAATTATTCCATAATTTAATTCGGGATAAATATCATGTACAGCCGCCAGCACATCAAGCTACTACAAGCAGTCAAATTTCTTTAATAGATTTTTAATTTTATTGCTAAATTATAAAGTTCAAAATTGATTGGGAATATTTGACAGTAGCTGTAAGTATTTGAGTTTCGGATAGCTTGATGTGCTGGCGTCTGTACCTACAAAGTAATAGACACACTCACACTGCCTCGTCGGTCTAGTGGTCGCAAGCACTACTGCTGAGCTGAGGTCCTGCGTTCGATTCCCAGGTCAGCAATTTCTCAGTGGCAGCGGATTTGTGTCCGCTTGTACATGGGACCTAAACATAACTGGCGAAATGTGGGTATACCATAGATATATGAATTACATTTCTATGGGGTATACTAACTATGGGAGGTCTGCCCAACCCTTCGGCAATTAGGCTGCGTTTCCACCAGAAATGAGCGAGGATGCGTAGCGAGGGATGTGTGTGGAACTAATGAATAACATCGCTTCATTTCCATAGCTTGAGCTAAGCTAGTGTTGGTATTGGTTATTTTTAACCGACTTCAAAAAAGGAGGTTCTGTATTCGACCCGTATGTATGTATGTATGTTTGTATGACCGCGATTTTTTCAAAAACTAATGAACCAATGTTGATAATTCTTTTACTAATGTAATCTACATACTTTCAGGAAGGTTTTAGTATTTAATACATTAGGTAATTATTCTTATATACGAAGATATAAACATAAATGTACTGCATCTCCGGCATTTCTATGCGAATTTTGACAATTCTTCTAGTCGGTGTCTTTAATTCTTCAATGGATTAGTGTTAATTGAATTTGTGTGAGGTAGGTACAACTGAAAAGTGAAAAATAAAAACTATTTTACAAAAAAAAAACAACCGACTTAAAAAAAATAAACACTACAAAATGATAAATAACTTTAATTTCGGAAGTCGGTGACAAAAAACGAAAATGCGGAATCAACGACACCGACTTCTGAAATTAAAGTTATTTATCATTTTGTAGAGTTTTTTTTTTTTTGAAGTCGGTTGTTTTTACGCACATCCCTCGCTGCGCATCCTCGCTCATTTCTGGTGGAAACGCAAACTTGATTTATGTCTAAAATATAAACAGCGAATTTTCAATAACGTCACAAGTTACAATATATTAGCTTATACTTTTATCAATTTTGTAAAGACGCTGTGAGTTATTTGTCACAGTTTGCTCATAGCACACATGAAATGTGTACGTGTCACTAAAATATTAGTAGCGATATATTTTCTACCGTCTCGTTTTGTATCAATAATTTTAATGAACGTAGAGTGTTGAGAAGTCAGGAAATTCAGGATTTTTTGATAAACTACTCAGAGAAAAGGCAACTCGTAAATTAGATCGTAATAAACAGTATTCTGGAAATATGTAGATATCAAAAGATAATAGAAATAAGATGCTAGAGAAACTACGGTAATACCGAGAACACTTCTAACATTTAATTACAGTTTTCATATTCATTCATTAATATTTTACAGACGCATTAACACTATCTAAGATTTTATGGCCAGAATAGCCACTGGAAGTTCTCGAGAACATTATTAAATTATCTTCGTTAATGTTTCATTAGAAGACACACATCTATCTACGTCCGGCGCACCCTGGACATCCAGCAGTATGACCAGCAATGTTGGATTGCTAATGGTTTCTGTGCCGTATGAGCTGTTCTTAGCTTGAACGGTGCAATACGAAAGAATAAGTGTACTGAACATGAGATTTTTCTTGTGAGGAAGGAGACATTGCCATAATAACAACACCTAGCGAACGGTACCAGCAGTAAGTTTTAAAAGGTGTCAAAGGAGGTGATTCCTCATGGCGTTGAAAAGAAGGATCTAAACGCAAAAAAACGCAGGTTTTAGAAACAATAAGAGTATATGATAGACTACAGTAAAAAAAATCAGAAAAATATATGATATTATTCAGGATATATGCTAGGTAGATAGTGTGTTGAAAACATAATACATCTAATTTGATATGATAGAAAAAAATCATGAAGATACCTCTAAAAACTTTCTTTTTACAATGAAAACCATACAATCATTCTGATTTCTTGTCAGATTATTCTACAAGCAACATACTAAAATACTAGTGTTTTAATTTTTTAGTCCAATCAATAGGTTTTTTGTAAATATGTAGATAAATTTTGTAAATTTGTACCTAATTGCTTAATATTTTGCAATGAATTACCAGCGTTGTGTCATCGCGCTTCTCTTTCTTTTCTAGGCAGTCTGACAGTGACCGCGCTTTATGTCATGTAGTCCCCTTAAAGAAGATTGACTATATTATTTTTTAAAACTCATAGAATCTTCACAGTCCACAAAAAACCCTTCGAAGTTGCGCCATGGCACACTGTCCTCCATCTTTCGCCAGTTACAATAAAATAACCTACTAATATAATTAACAGAAGACAGTAACTATCCTAATTTTATTACCCGTTCGCTGAAAGACTCGCTTGAAAGCCGGCTGACGTACAAGTGGACTGGCGACTAATTTATATGTGTTTCTGTTCCGCAGCTATATTAGTAGCAGGAAAATCGAAAACTTTTCACATCTCTAGGTAAATAAAATCTGTAAATCTATTTGTGGTGACGCATAAAATATTACCAGCGGGGTAACAACAACATACATAAAAAATGGCAATCGATCACTATGCCTTTCATTTTGGCATCCATGCATCATAGGTTGGAAACATTCGTCTGCTCAACAACGTAAATATTGAAATGAACGCGGCTGATCTGTCAAAATGACGATAGAGAGCAGTGGTGGCCGAGTGGTAACGACGTACGAGTTGTAGATCGTGGGTTCGAACCCAGCCTGCTTGGGTTACCTGTTGGCTTTACTTTGTGTAAATATTTTCATCACCACTGCTCTCAAAACGGTGAAGGAAAACATGGTGAAGAAACCATCAGCCTGTCCAAAAATTCAAAGATATGTGACCTCTACCAACCCGCACTGGACCCGCGTGCTAGATTATAGCCCACTTCCTCTTGAAGAGAGGAGGCCTGTGTCTTAGCAGTGGGAACATTATAGGCCGATTATGCATCTTAATTAGTGTCTTTTATCACTAAGAACATGTAGTGGTATCTACAACGCCACGTGCATAGGTACTACGTGTCATGCTGGCGTCATGCAAAATCCTGCATCTCGCAAGCGGAGTTCACCGCGCAACTAGCATAAATATACAACGGCCCAATATGAATCATCGGGCAGTTGCCCGCCAGACACATCTCCTCCCTTTTCTATGGAGGATGAGTGAACTTTACACCCTGTTCCTCATACCTCTATAAACAGTATTCATGTTTTCATCAGTCTTCTCGGAGTTATATTATTAGCGTTTTTTTTTAGCCATGAGACCTATCCCAATCTTTGGCAAAGTGAGCGTGTGGCTGAAATAATTTATGTCTTTGTTTTTATCATCCGTGTGTTAAATCGAGTCGAGTCTCGTGACATTGCCTGTATTTGAGAGAAAATAATAAATTACTTTGTAACTCTGTGTTTTAAATAGAGCAGAAATTTAAAAATGTATCTATTTCTTTTATCTGTTTAATATACGTACGGACGTAAACATATCGCGGCGGGATTTCATCGCGCATTGGATTTTTTACTCTCGGTCTTGAGCCGAGCATTAAAAATCGAACAGAGCGCATCCTAGTGCATCAAAAAAGTAGACTGTTGGATTGTCAACAGTCGGCGGTAAGCAGAGCGTTGGAAATCCAGTGCACGAAAAACATCACCGTGGGAGAAATGCGCCAGTGCGTACCTGGGCTTTCCCGTAAAGGAAATGTTTCTGTAATAATCTATATATATAAAAATGAAACCCGTTTTCCGTTGTCACGACATAACATGAAAACGGCTGGACCGATTTCGATGAAATTTGGTATAGAGATAGTTTGAGTCCCGGGAAAGGACATAGGATAGTTTTTATCCCGATATTCCCACGGGATCGACATTTACGCGGGTGAAACCGCGGGGCGCAGCTAGTATAATAAGTTTATTTTCATAATCAATAGCTTTTAACAAATAAGTTGTAGAGGCCTTCTTTTAAGTATGGAGATACCTGTTCCCTCATATATCTATGTATAGGTACTACAAAATCTATTATTAATAACAGAATTTTAACAAAATAGGTACAATAATAAAACTAGAACTAATGGAAATAAATTTGAAAGTTGATTGACATTATTTTTATGTTACCTAACAAAGTATTGGTAAACCATCTTTTAGGCGACTCAGATTGAAATCAGTGACCCCTTGTATGTTTTAACAACCAAATCTTTCTTTCATTCTCTCTCTAGGTTTACTATGCCGACTGCAGCGTTTGATTAGAAAATTTAATCTCCAGAAGTCTAGATAACACACACCCTAGAAATCAGAAACACTTAATAACCTATCTAAATGGATAATAAATGATAGAATAGCATTCTGATAAGCCATTCATTTAACTTTCACAAGTATCTACTAATATCCAACCTAGATAAGCGAACAATAAACCCTGATTAAAAGCGCTTTCATAGTAAAACAAATGCCCACGCGCATATTTCCGTTGAATTATAAATAGTAGTGACAACGGCCGGCAGATATGCCAACGATATCACGCGACACACTTCGGAGAGATTCGCGTGATGTGCCGATAGAAACTATTTTAATTATTATCATAAACAATCGACAACAACTCGTACCCAGCATCCTGATTGCGCATAACACACTCTCATTCACAATCCAAGAGTTTTGAAGTATCGCCCAGAGGACACGGTGGAGCATACGGTGGAGGTCTGCCCCGCTTGGGCGGAGCACCGCCGTGCCCTCGTAGAGGTGATCGGCAGCGGTGGCGACCTCTCGCGTCCGGCCCTGGTTCAAGCCATGTTTGGGGCAAAAGGGAGTGGGAGGCAGTCACCTCCTTCTGCGAAACAGTCATGCTAGCGAAGGAGGTGGCGGGATGGCTGAGGGAGAGAGCCTCACGTCCCAGCCGCCGCGGGAGACGCTCCGGGCGTCGGGAGCCGCGTGACGACTCCCGGCCACCGTAGGCGCGGGCCTGCGGACGGAGAGTACCTAATGGGTAGCTCACCGTCCGATCAGGACCAGGCCCGTGCCGGACGGTGGGTACGTGTACGAGGGGTCATTTGATGATTTCCCATCCTTAAAAATAAAGAGTTTCGAAGTACATTCCTAATCCAATGCTTCATAAATTTGAAAAATTCGTCTCCTCATTAACGTAAATGACGCAATGAATGTTGTTGAACTGTCAAAATGAAAGCCATTGAATATCTTTTTCCTTGATTGCCTCTAAAACATCTGTGGTTTATGATACTAAGGTCCTTCTTTAATATGTATGATAAAATTTAATATGAATATTAATATGTTTGCTGTTTTCTCTGTCTCCATGACTATTGGTTCTCGGTTAATTATGATCATTTCACTGTCGTGTTGGTTTACTGATCTGCACTATCCGTGTGATCCCACTTTTTTTTCTGGCTATTTTTGCTATGGGTTTCATCACGAACTAATGGATCATATTCACGTCTACCGCATGTGGGAACCACAAATTCTCGCATGCGTTTTTTCTAATGTGCACGTACGTATCCTTACCTCTCAATGTGCATGTTTATGGTTGTCGTGTCTGTACTGCTCGTAAATGAGATAGTTTGAAAGAGATCTGTACTAATGGCTGTTGTTCCAGCTGTCGCCATTGAATGAACCGCCGCTGAGGTTTATACGAGCCCCGATCTGTGTCAATCCTGAAATAGAACGAAATGAAAGAAATGAAGACTTCGCGAACACGATTTTATAGATCGGATAGAATGATGGGGCTTTTGATGAAAGCACAATTTCATGCATATTCTCTGAATTTTCGTTACTTGTGGTTTAATCGAAGCTGAACAAGCTTTGAAGATGGATGTTGTAGTAGCCATAAAACTGATTAACCGAATAAGCTTAGGCTAGCAATTGACAGGGGTTATCCACCGATAATTAGCATTGGGTACATACCTACACCTGTAATGATAGTTGTAAGGATGATTTTAATAAATAAATAATCACTGCACTTCTTCATTGCAAGGAGTCCATGTGTGACACGCCACGTAACAACTGTAGGTCAATCTGTCACTTGCTTGCGAAGTGGTATTACTGAACCAAGCGTTATCACCGCTTTTAGAGACATGCAAACTCACGGGAAATACCAACTCGTGACGATCTCAGAGACCAACTTTAAATGTCCCATAATAATTATGGCTGCATGTCAACATCGCCTGAACGATGCCAGAAGGCTAATTCCCGTAATTAAAAACGTGCAAAATCTACTTATAATCTCACCCAGCGACAATCAATATCAGAAACTTGTCAAAATGTAGGGATTTTAGTTTTTTTGGATAGATTGAGACTGAGATCAGAATGTGAATGTCCAGATTACGAGAATCGCTCCTCTGAACACGATGTACAGGATGTTTTCCTTTGTAGGATGACCAAAATTGCATTTTCAGCCGAAAATAAACGAATTCTTTGATGACATTGCCGAACTACCTAATATTAATTTTGGGACGTCAGAAAAAAATATTTATTCACTTGCGTACATAGCATCCCACGCATTTTGTAAGGAATGCGACGTAATCCTTAATTTACAGCATATTTTTAAAATTTCTTTGATGACTGGATGAGTCCAGGCTTATAGGGATTTTGGGCCTTGAAAATTCGTTATAGGTGCTTAGGAGCGGTGAATGCTTATGCGAATCCCGCACCCCCGGCCATAGGTAGAGGTGGAACACCACGGTGGTTTTAGCCGGTAAGAGTCCGGCATGCTCCTCTGTCACCCCCACGATGGAGGAAGTCCATGAGGATTTCCACCGCGAGAAAAAAAGGTACCAGCCTATATACCCCTGGATTACTGTTTGTAAACCTAATATTCCTAACTCCCAGGATCCTATCATAGGCGTGGGTGGCGACCTACATTAAAGGAAACAAAATAAAACCTGCACAATATTTTATATTAGAATGTAATAAGGTCAGTGATTTTGTAGGAATATGCGCAGTTTGAAAATGTCTCACTACGCATTTTCCGACTATTTATGATTATTTGTTCAATCTGGGTTTTTACATATTATAAAGCTCAATAGGACAAGAATCTCAAGCAAAATTAGTTTCTGACGAACTGGGGATAGTAGGCTATCGCCAATGTTTTTTTTTTATTGTGGTAATTTATTAGGAGTTCTAGATATATATCCAGTTGTGAGTGATATTTTTACCGGTTACAACTGGTTTTCGTAAAAAAAGATTTTCGAGAATTGTTCACATCGTTTGCGAATTCTCGGTCACAATCCATACTAATATTATAAATTCGAAAGTAACTTTGTCTATCCGTCTGTCTGTCTGTATGTTACCTTTTCACGCCTAAACCGCTGAACCGATTTAGATGAAATTTGGTACAGAGATAGTTTGAGTCCCGGGAAATGACATAGGATACTTTTTATCCTGATGTTCCCGCGGGATCGAGACTTATGCGGGTGAAACCGTGGGGCGCAGCTAGTAGTTTATGTATCTTTGTCTGAATCTTATGGATCTAGGTTAGAGGAATTATTCTTTATTATTAGAAATTATAAATGCAGCTAACTAAGGTGTTTTTACTCTTACAATGCATGGGTTAGGAAAGGTAATGATCGTTTATAATATAGTCGTGACAAATCAATTATATATTTAATGTAGTAGCATGGCGATAACAAAGTATTTTATTTATTGAAGGACAACGTTGATCGTTTTTACTGATAAAAGCCAACTACAAATTACTATTTCTATCAAAGAAAATAGTAATGTTAACTTTAGCTCGGACAAACAATATTTTGTTGTAATAAGACCCATTTTTTCAACCTAACTGTCCAGAAATCACTCGTAATTTGTATTTCAACAGTTTTCACAATATGAAACATGTTTTCAGCACTTTCATCGAGCCAGCTTTGCGCCGCTCAATAAAAATAAAGGGTTCGTCGACCCGACCCGTGCTGACGTCATCAGAGCCACGTGGGCGTCCACCATTGTCTCTGCCGGTGACATATCACGCTACTCATCGGAGCCGTGTTTACATTATTCAGGCATTTTGTGCGGTAGGCAGTCATAACTACTTCTGTTGGCTTCAGTAACTTCAGTCGGTTGGATTTATTTTTACTGTGACTTTAATCTATTATTTTTCTAGTCCAGGATTTTATGTGAGGTAGCTTAGTCCACTGTTACATGTTCCATCTTCGTTTACTAGTAATATTATCATTCTAGGGTGGTTTTAAAAAGTTGGGTTTAGGAAACGCTTTTAATTAGAAATACGTTAAATTATGTAGGGGAGAGCTCAGTCAAAAATTGTTTTTTTTTATCTTCGCATAATTATGTTAAATGTATAGGTTTTCATAATTAGGGCAGGCGTGCACTAGGCAGCCTAGTTGCGGCAGCCAGGCTACGGCCAATCCAAAATATAATGTCTGATTGGAGCCCGCGCACTAAGCAAACAAGAATTTTCTCATTCTTGGCTGCCTAGTGCGTGGGGGAGCACTTAGTTAGTGTCTCATGGCTTAGGGTATCATGTTTTGCGTTTTCAATCAATCAATCAACTCAGCCTATCGCAGTCCACTGCTGGACATAGGCCTCTCCCAGACTGCGCCACAGCACCCTGTCCTCCGCCTTCCGCATCCAGTCCCCCAGCCACCTTCTTTAGGTCGTCCGTCCATCTAGCTGGGGGGCGTCTGGGGGGTGGTACGCGGTCTCCACTCCAGGACTCGTCTGCTCCACCGGCCATCGGTCCTTCGACAGACATGGCCAGCCCACTGCCACTTCAGTTTGCTTACTCTGCAAGCTATGTCGGTAACTCCGGTTCTTTTCCGGATAATTCAGCGTGCGTTGCATGCGTTTTCAGGTACAGACAAATACCACACATTTTTATTCAGTTTGTAACATTGTCTGCAATACGATTTATTATTTCATGAAACAGATGATTATTGCGCTACAATTCGGGTGGTCTAAACAAATATATATCTCTCAGTGTACGTACATCAAAGTGAAGCATCTTTCACGATGTTTCGCATATTCACCACTTTGTAGTGGCGTTAATAATCTTTTAATACCCGCGACATAGATTCCTTCATATTGAACACGCTTTGTAATGAATGTCCGGATAATTTCGGTGATGACGCGTCAATGGGGCATGGCGGTGAGAGTCAGCGGGTTTTGATAGAAGAGAGGTGATACGAAGATATTAATGGGGGGAAATGGTCCGCTTAGTGATCTAGTTGTTTAGTTTCTTTTGTGCGCAGTGACTCACAGTAAAACTTCTACACATATTGAAATTGACTTGGAAATGATGGAGTCTTCTATGAATAAAACATCGGTTGAATTTATAGTAAATTTCAACCAGCGGAGTAATTGCATAATGCACTATCAGTAGCAATGGCTTTAATTTTGACAGTTCCACAATCTTCATTGCGTTATTTACGTTGTTGAGCAGACACATTTTTCGACCATATGAAGCAATGGATTAGCAATATTCTTCAAAATGATCCAAATTGTGATTGAAAGTGTGTGACGCAATTAGGGTGCTTCTGGGTCATGAAGCTACTTCTTACATAGGTACAGTCAGCAATAAAAGTCGATTAACACTTCAATTTTAAATCTTAATCATTAAGCTAAATATTTAATTAAAATAAAAACAGAAGTGAAAATAAAAGAATAGTAATTTTTATCTAATAACGATAATTATGTCAGTTCAGATAGAAACAAAGATTTACTTATTGTGCCCATGGCTCCAGAAAATTTGTAATTCATTTAAGTGCCAAAGTATAGGCGTTTTTACAACAAACTCGTAAGCCATATTAAAGAACTGAACATCAATGAATTTAAATCATTTATTAAACAGAATCTCTGTCAATAATGTTTCTATAAAGTTAAAGATTAATTAAGCTACTCCAATG
The DNA here is from genome assembly GCA_947508005.1 of Amphipoea lucens. Taxonomy (NCBI): domain Eukaryota; kingdom Metazoa; phylum Arthropoda; class Insecta; order Lepidoptera; family Noctuidae; genus Amphipoea; species Amphipoea lucens. Next base: position 19,967,659 of record OX382374.1, read on the forward strand.
TGCCCCCAAGCAACCAACTTTATTACAAAGTGTTTTAGATGAATATAGACATTTTATCATTGATTTACGTGACTCATGATATTTTTGATGAAATTTAAAAAGAAAACTGACTGTGAAGTGAGTACCATGCAGGCTAGATTGATAAATGATTTATTTCTGTCAGTAGGTTTGTACAAACAGTTTTATATGCCAATCATACTTAAAAAAAAAAAATTTTAAAAACTAGATAAGGGGTGAGATGAGGAGGAGGATTGAATACATGACTTTATACACCAAAGACCAAGATTATGTATGGACTTTAAAAGAGACTGTGACCTCTGAGTTTGTTTCGGCCTTTCTTCTCAGAGTAGCCAGATAGGAAACGCCGACCTCATCTAGTTTTTACAAGCTTTTTATCATTTATAACTGTCTCGGCGGTTTTGAGTATTTCGTATAATAATTTATGTCCTACGCAAATGTCCTGCAGATCTGGTAGCGTCGTGTGACCGGTCGTTGAGCTCTCTAAAATTGGGCTGAGCTATACGATGACTGATGTATGTAACGGAGAAGGCATGTGTGTCTCGTTATTATCAGCCATATTTCAACTACTGTGGGCGAACTATGGGTATGTGTTGGCTATTGCGCAATAGAAAAACGGTTTGCAGTTCAAATCAGATTATAATTTCACGAACAATTTTATCACACTAGCAAATCACACATTATAGGTACACGATACAACCAGATACGGAACGCGGGACAGTTTCTGAGCGCATGTTGTTCGTTTGATGTCCGATGTCCAAGAGGCTCCACATCGTTCTGTCGCGCTGTTGTCGACCCCCCACGAACTCAGGCTAGACTCTGTCAAGCGCCGCCAGATGGCGCTGGCGTTCCGAATAGTCAAACGAATGACCGGTTGCGACACGGCCATCCTGCGATGCACACGTCCTCGTGTGTCAATCTGTAAACAAACATACCCGCAAAGTATCACATAGCTCGGTCACTCCTGACCTTCATGGTTTCTCACGAAACCCCACACAACACAAACAACTTGATCTCTGCTCTGTTTCATCAACAAGACTATTACTCGATTTTCCTCAAATTCGTTAGTAATACTCTGATCCCTTGGCCTGTGCCGTGGCATGTGCCTTAGCCTCAAAAGCGTACTTGATTCTACCAGAGCATTTAATCAAACTTTAATCAATCATAGCAAAAAAAAAACATCAACCAGAGCCATGTAAACAAACTTCGATTATCTAATCAAAGCTAAAATCATCAACCAGAGCCATGTACCATCGTTATCCACATTAACAATGAACTTTTCAACTAATAGCCTTAGACACCTGGGAACCCACACACGAGTAAGCCACTCTAACGCCACGGCTCTCTTAGCCGACCAGCAATCGCATTGCTATCACACATCCATCGCATGGATCCATGTGCATCACCCCTGTGACTACACACAACCTTACTACGGCCGATAGAGAACCCCTACTCGCGTGGTTACCAATACTTAGGCTTGCTTATCACCACTGTGATCACCATCTACTTCGACTGGTACATAACCTACTGGCATCATTCTTAACTTATCGTGAGCGTATTTAAAAAATGCATTGCATACTAGATTGGGCTATAGCTATACCTAACATTGTAACCATTTTTGCTATTATTTACCAGGAAAGCACTCAGTACCAGAGTCGAAACAAAATGATAACTGCTCACCAGATTCGGTAGACAACAGATCTGTAGCTGGCTTAATGGTACAGACATCCACTCGCTGTCACTGCCTCCTTGGCAGAAGTCGTGAAACTTCTTGCACGGAAAGCACCGTCCTTGCTCAGCGATTACTCGCACAGGAGATCCACCGAGTGCAGCGCCGTCTCACGCTGCCATCCCGCTTGTACACGTCCTTGTGTGTTAACCTGTAACCAAGAAAACCAACAGCAGTGCCTGTTCCACTCGGCCAATTCTGACCACATTGTTATACCAAGCTAAGCCTTGATAATCGGGTCAGGAACTGTATCAACTTACGAGTAGATCACATACTATCATAAGATTACTTTGTAAGTAAATGTCGGGTCGGGTAGAAATGTAATAAAATCTCAAGTTATTGCTCGCTAATCGTTACACTACATAATAATTATTCTGTGCTGAATACACCGATACCAGTCAACGCAACAACGTTATTAACTCGTTTGCCACTTAACCTCTCCTTTCTTAACAAGCATTCAGCACCAGAATCGTAAACAAAACAATACAGCTCACCTGTATTTTCTAACGTGTCTGGGGGTAGTTGTACGACGCAAACATCCACTCGCCGTTGCTGCTTGCAGCAGTTGAAGTACGTGCTCCACCATCCGCTTGCACTGCTTGGCTGCCACTGCTCGTGCGCCGGGCCGCGATATGTCCTGGTTTTCCACTTGCAGCACACGAAGGGCTTCGCTGGGGCTGCTTGGCTCGATTCAGTCACTCCACGTCGCTGGTAGCTCCACGCCACGTCCTTGGTATGCTATTTACAATAGCCACGTTGATGCTGCTCCTTTGTTCACCGTGCAGTGAATTTTCAGTTAAACAAAAATCAGCTGTCGTACTGTGTGCTGACACGTTTGCACACGCGTCCTACCGCGTGTTCTAATTACGGGAACGGGATACGACGAACTCGAACGCCGGTTAGAGACACGCTTGTTTTTTTTTTTTTTCAAACATGGCGGTAGGTGATACACGCGCGTCACATATTCTGCATACAGCCTATGCCCAAAACAACATGCACTACGATCGCGCATCCGTATCTGGTTTATCTGGGTTCAACTCGAACAGATCCACACGATTATTTAATAAGCGTTCGCATGTTTACACTTTGTTTTTCAAATGTCAACGTGCGAGTACTTTCACTTTAAGCATTTTGATTTTGCGCATAAACCAACACGAATCCCACGCCTGATAACGGAGAAGGCATGTGTGTCTCGTTATTATCAGCCATATTTCAACTACTGTGGGCGAACTATGGGTATGTGTTGGCTATTGCGCAATAGAAAAACGGTTTGCAGTTCAAATCAGATTATAATTTCACGAACAATTTTATCACACTAGCAAATCACACATTATAGGTACACGATACAACCAGATACGGAACGCGGGACAGTTTCTGAGCGCATGTTGTTCGTTTGATGTCCGATGTCCAAGAGGCTCCACATCGTTCTGTCGCGCTGTTGTCGACCCCCCACGAACTCAGGCTAGACTCTGTCAAGCGCCGCCAGATGGCGCTGGCGTTCCGAATAGTCAAACGAATGACCGGTTGCGACATATGTATGTGTCGCAGATGGATTGTAGAACCCGCTGTTTTACAAAACTGCTAGTTATGTTACAAAACAGCTCCGTTATGTAAAACAACTGAACAACGTTCAGCTGGTTTGTCATTGCGCTACGTTTTACAAAACTGCTACCCACGTTTAGATGTAATGCAGAATGGCATAAGCGTTTGGTGTAGGACCATAATGAAATAAAAAAAAATAGCAAATAATTACTGTTACAAACAATCGTCCATGATACTTTAACATAGGTACCAGTCGAATGTAGGTGTCTTACACACGACTCAGCCCATCCCTTCAGGGACACAGGCGTGATGTCCTATGCTCCTGCGTGAGTTCACAAATATATTGGATGACGTATGTTGTTATTGTGCGTATCTTCATGGCGTTCTGCTTATGATGGTTCACAAAACGATTCCATTCCGTGTTATGTGCCGTGACAAACTATCCCGTTTGCTATCTGTGGAAATAATCTGTTGATGAACACATTTTTATGTTTGTTATTCGTTTTAAAATTAAGGTGTCGTAAAAATTAAGGTAAACGTGTTTCATTTTAGAAAATTAAATATGAGCGTGGAAAATTAAATGTCTGCGTGGTATACAGGGTGCCAGGCACATCGATACACGAACTGTAACTATGAATTCAGTACATAATTTTAGACCACTAAGCATAGATATTTTCGTAGGTTAAACAAAAATCTGGTGTGTCATGGAAAAGTGGAACACCTACGCGGTCAAAATGTATGGAGCAGTTAATTTTTCTTTTTAATAACCGACTAATATTTATAACGCCGGGGGTTCAGTATCATGTACTGAACCCTCGGTAGGGTAGATTTTCGTTATTTATCAATTATCATCATTTCATCATTCATCGCACAAATTTTTTTTTGGTTTTTTTTTTCACTTACATTGGTTTTTTCACTTACATTGAAAATATAGTATATTGGTATTCGTTTGTTATTTCGTTTGACACAATATATGTTGGGATGTGACACGTGCCGCGGTTGTTGTGCGGTGCCGTATTATAAATAATATAATATTAATAACACCTGTAAATGATGATAAATAACGAAAATCTACCCGGTAACAGGTTGCGGGTCGACGTCCTGCCACCCTGTATAAGCCTCTCCTTATTGCCTATTAGTGCCTATCTTGTTTTGTCCTTACTGAAGTCACAATAGTAAAATCTTTTATATTCCATATACATTAAAATACTTGTATACATCATCATCATCATCATCATCAGCCTATAATGTTCCCACTGCTGGGACACAGGCCTCCTCTCTGTGAGAGGGAGTGGGCCATAATCTACCACGCGGGCCCAGTGCGGGTTGGTAGATGTCACATATATGCAATAAATTATACCACATACTTGTTATCGCCTTTTCTGACAATATAAAAACAAAATTAAGAAATCCGCCGCGAAAAAAATCGGCTTTTCCCTACATTTATGTTCGCATAACTCGTCAAAATGTAGGGAACAGCAGATTTATTTTTTATTTTTTGTATATCGTCAGAAAAGGCGATAATAAGTACTTATGTGCAGTGTATGTGGTATAATTTATTGCATATAATTATGTGGTTTCCATACTGTATAACACAACTAACTATACAAATAAATACAAAAAAAGGACACTATATTCCTCGATCTATCATAAGTTCAAAGGATTGATGAATTTCAATGGCATTGTTGAAGACGCGATACTAAAACTAATAGAATGAAGATTTTCCTTACAAAACAACATTAACGGAGGTTCCGAATTTGCCTGTTTTAGAATCAAAATAAAATGGTCAAATTAGTGTCTTTAGGTTAAGAAAAAAATAAAAATCATGAATACATCCTTGTTTTACGGAAATTAATGGTTTTCAAAACACGATACATTCAAATTTTCTCGATAAAAAAAATAAACGAAACAGGGACAATTTCAAAACCATTTGTTTTCGTCTCATTTCATAACTACATCATAATTCATAGCTGTTTGTGTATCAAACTTGTACCTATCACTTAGATTGCTGCACCCATTTAGATGGAACTTTCACTGTTATGATCGCAAATATGATCACGCTATGGTATCATTACACTATGTGGTTACATTAGGGATATGTACTTATAAATGACTATATTACGTTGTTTCGCAAATAACCTGCGACTTAATGATGTCATTATTTTTTATTGCATGTTACGGCTTTTTGTTTTCTATTCAGGCCTATATCTGGCCTATATGTCTCCATCAGGGATTCATTTCTCGTAGAACTGCTCTTTGAAAGCAACCTCGTGTACTGGAATTACCACGAGGTCCCTCTAGTGTCATCTCTGAGTTTTCAACTTCTTGTGCACTAATATAGCCGACAGTCAAGTGGAGTAAAGTTAGTCAGGTCAATTTTGATGTTCAACGTGCCTTTTATGTGCCTGTGTGAAATAAATGATTTGACTTTGATAATAATTATATTTGCTAAGTATTAAGAGAACTAGAATACCTACCCTGTATTTCTAAAACATTACAGTACATATAAATAGTTTAATGTGTAATTGCTATTGACTTGCCTTCAAGAATCGATACGTAATAGTAAACCAACTTTTTCCTTTTACCTGCAACACTGTAAAAAACGTGTGTCTAATAATAACTATTTATCTACGAATACCTACCTTCGTCATAAGTAATTCTTATATGTATTTAGTTTTAAGATTACCTTGTATTTCTCATATTAAGTCAATTGTACTCTTTTTGAGAAATAAATGTCTTAAACCGTATAATTATATTCGCCTTGCAGGAAAGCAGGAGTGATTTCGGACTTTGGGGTCTCATTCGAAGCTCAATAGCTCCAGATCAATTAATCAATATTGATGATGTAAATCTACTCCTACTAGAGAGTAGTGGTGGCCAAGTGGTAAAGGCCGCGACTTACGAGTTGTAGGTCGTAGGTTCGAATCCAGACAGGCGCTTTACTTTGTGTAAATTATTTTATCACGACTGCTCTCAAAACGGTGAAGGAAAACATCGTGAGGAAACCTGCATGTCCTAGAACCAAAAATTCGAAGACGCGTGACATCTACCAACCCGCACTGGGCCCGCGTAGTGGATTACGGCCCACTCCCTCTCACTGAGAGGAGGCCTGTGTCCGAGGAGTGGGAACATTATAGGCTGATTATGATTATGTAAATCTACTCCTATACTCTCCAACTATGTCAATGATCACACATTCACATAGTTGGAGAATATAATAGGAAAACTAGTGCATCGGTTCAACCTATGTGTCTACTTGGTATCTAAACATAAAAGAAGTTGCTTTTTTCACGAATGCAGTAGAAATGTCACCATTTCATCATTGCTACTACTCTTACTTGATCGTGGTCCGCCATGATGGCTCCTCAGACAGTGACAGACCAATAATAAATTCGATTAGTATTTTTTACTGTAAGCAATCTGTGGTACGTGTGGTGATACACGAGGTTTTTGTGGCTATTTTTGAACCAGGCGATAACTACGAATCATGTAGTTGAACTATCGGGGGAGAGCCACAGTGAAGGGAATGCAGTAGCCCAAGTTTGTGAAGCCTATCAAACTCAAACTCAAAGCATTTATTTCAATTAAACCAATTACAGGCACTTTTGAATTGTTAAAGGGTCGGTTAGTCAGAAAGATGAAGCTAGTTGCCCATTCCAAAGAGTAGGTACCTATGGAGAAGAACGGGCAAGAAACTCCATGGACACTCTTTTAAATCAAAATAATATAGTTACAAAGACTTGGTTACATCATTCATGTTAAAAATTATACTTACATGTGAGAACGATGCAGAACGTTAAAAGCGTCCATAATGAAAAGAGAAGAAAAAACAACAATTCAAATATTAAATAAAATAAAATAAGCCCTGGGAGCAAAGAGATGACCAGTCCCTACTGACGGCGCCCGTTCACGAACATGAACTATAGAATGAAACTATGCATTGGAGTCACATTTTATTATGTGCTTGTGTCAGAGATCCTTTTATTCATTGGATAATAGATTGTTCTTATAGGTTTAAATAGTAATTTACAGCTAATCATCTCTGATATTTCGTCGAAAATGTTGTTGGGATCGTTGATGGTGAAAAATAAGTGAAGTGGCAAATGCTGCAAATCCAAAGATAATCAAATACTTAAAATGATTACGATTCATCATCTATTATATTATAACAGTTCATCTAATTTAATTTAACTGATGCCCGAGATAGATAGATGAAATATCTAGATCTACTGTTTCTCGGAGGCAGTGTCTCCTGCAAGTCATGTTGTTTGGTCCCTCCCTGGTCACGTAACCACCCGCCGCGCGCGTGGCTCTGCATGGCTCCAAGTGGCCAAGTGGCTCCGACCGCAGTTCGATGCTGCACGATCTTGTGGACATTTGATGTAATGGCACCACGACCGTCGTCTATGTTATCATGCTTTGTAGAGATTTGGGAGTAATGGCTTTAAAAAAAGAGTGGTAAAATGATTCAATAATCACAAGATTTGCATCACCAGGCTGATGTTTAGCCTTGACGTTGCTCCTTCGATCTGACGATTATCAGGATAGTCACTTAATCATAAGGATAAAAACTTTTGGCAGCATGGCTGGTTAAAAATCAGAAAACTACTGAAGCCACTGTAATTATTACATTATGCTAAAATGTATTCTATTTTTTTAATTTCCATCTAGCTAATGGGTACCTACCATAATTACAATTACAAGTACCTACTGCCCAAATTGTGTATGAAAACGCCATGTTCCACACAAACATAATCACATCAATTAAATTACAATAATAACGCACAGAGCGAATATAAATGTATTCATAATTACATAATTGCTTGTTAATTTCAGTGGGCCGGCCATGATTTACGTGTCGCTTGTAATTTAATTGAAAGCTAAAGGTGTGTCCTCATAGGCCCGTGCCTTGTGGATGCAAGCGGGAATTATTAAAGTAATGTGTCGGACGATTAATTGATATGGCTACTTTAATGGGATGTTGGGGAGTTACTGATGAAAATAAAAGTGGTTTTTTGATTACTTATTTTTAATTTTATTTTTTTATGTTACATGAATACCTACCTCGGGCGTTCGATTCGAAAGGAGCGGACGTTGAAATGAATCTACGGTATTAGGATATTTCCCAATCACCCAATATATTAAGATTAGGCAAGGTGTCAGTAGGTAGAAGCCACTACTAAACATGAGATTTTTTCTTACCAATCGTAGGCTCAAGAAAAGAGAGGCATAAAATACTGAGACGTGGGTGAAGTCGGTCTGTCGGAGATGTTGATGGACGCCTTATTCAGTAGCAGTTTCAAAACAATATGGTACAAATATAATAAACTACAATGTTCATTGTTATTGACAGTTTACAGTAATAATTAGAGACCGGATAATATGCATTTGCATATTTGCATATGCATTTGCATATTTAAGCCATTTTTAGCGCTAATAGCATATTTTTCCTAAGATCTAGTGATGATGCATATTATCGCTATAATTTACAGTATATTTCGAGCGCAGCGCACTCAGCAGCCGCGCGTCTTTTGTTTTGGTACGATAATAAAATGAAAGAGACAAATGATCGTCGCGCTCGCCTACCGCACTACTCCTTCCTCCCACCTATTATGCATGTTATTGCTTTCTACTAAATGTATGCTAATTTTGTAATAAAAAAATTTAAACTTAATAGTTTTTTATTTTATTAAAAAACAATAAATTATAAAGATACATACTTAATAAAGTAAAACTTAAAACAAGTATTTACTAACAATAAACTTAAATCTAAAGGAATAATATTTACAAAACAAAAAAAAAAAATTAGTCATTTAATGTTGCATATTCTGTCAGTTTTCGTGCATATTTCAAGCATTTTTCATGCATATTTGCATGCATATTTTAAGCTTTTTATGTTGCATATAATCCGGTCTTTAGTAATAATAGTTCTATGCAGTTTACCCGCTTCTTAAAAGTCCGTTTCCCGCATGCAGGTCCCCAAATGTGCCCTCAATGTTGCCACCTAATGGGGCTTGTGTGTCGCCAAGGGTTAGCCACCTCACACCTGCAAGTACGTAATGTCAGCAGTTGGTTATACAATACGTGTTTATGTTTGTTACAGACATGTAACGTGCTGTTACAAAATATGGAGTGTTCGTGCGAGGTTAGGCTACATCTTAGAAAAAGACAGTTTGATTTTGAGAAAAATTAAGCTGTCTCGAAAGTTGTAGACATTTCCTAACTATATATTATATGAATGATATTTTATGCCTACTACATTCTTTTATTGAATTAGATGAGTGTGTCCTGTATAAAAAAAAAGCGAGGATGCCACGTTATGATTTGAAAGCTTTTGATAAATTTTACTTTCTTTATTCATTTTTGCAGTAAGTATTTCAGCAGTGCATGCCTTTAGGATGGTATCTCTATGACTTTTGTGTTGCCGTATCTTGTACTACGATCTATCAAGCTATGCTCGACAGGTTCAAAGAAAAAGTATGAGAAAGTCTCAAAGTTTACGTGATCAAAAAGTAAACTAGCAAAACAAAGCTGTTGCAACGAGTTCACACATTAATATCTGTTTGCAGTATTTTATTACATCCTGGATGTGCTGCAAATAAACGTCGCGATGACTTAGCCGTTCATCAAATCGAAAGCCAGTTCAATAATCAACAAACATGGTGTTTATTTTCGCGTGTACTCCGCCATTTTCTACTTTGTTATGGTCATAAACAGAACCTGTTACAGCTAGTTATGTGTAATTTTATAACAAACTAAACACGAACACGCAACGCTCCACTATTTAACACAAATAATAGAATAAAACGCGCGGTTAGCAACAGTGGCTCTGCGCGGGCGCACCCGATCTAGGTCGGAGCGATGACCCGTGCCGAACGTGCCCGAACACTCTCGAACGTGCACGAACTCTTCCGAACTCAGCCGAATGAAACTTTTAAATCCTTTTTTCACGAATTTATCACACGGTTTTGTTTGACAAATTAATTCTCTCTAATGGGACGTATGTAGGTAAATGGTAGGTTTGATTGGTTGCCACACGACTCAAAAATAGGTGATTACGCAATGGCTCAGCAGTAATAGTAGGTTCGGAACAAATAAACAAATAATTGTTTTCTTTATGAAATGTCAGAGCGGAATCAACGCTCGTATCACAAACATCGAGTACAGTTAGAAACGAAATGTTAAATGGAAATTGAGTTTTAATTAAAAACCAATTTAATATATACAAACATTTTAGAAAAAAGAATGGTTTGTTTTTTTCTATCGAAGGCCATGCAATGATTTGAGATTTGAATTTAAGAGGATTGTGAAATCATATTGTGTTAGAGGATTGTGACAGATTATGTTGGATATGTTGATGTATTTTGGCAATGCTTTGTTTGACTGTGGTTTTGACACTTAGCACAGGAAAAGTTTGAAATACGAAGTGCTCGTCCACTACTCTCTACAAAGAGTCTCACTGCGTAACATGTGGCGGAGCTGAAATGTAAAACAATTTGTACACATAAATTGTTTTATAAATACTCTACTCGTATACTGTTATTCAAAACTATGCTACGCTTTGCTAAGCTGTGCTCTATGGCGTGCTACGTCGTATTACGCCGTGCTACGTCGTATTACGCCGTGCTACGTCGTATTACGCCGTGCTACGTCGTATTACGCCGTGCTACGTCGTATTACGCCGTGCTACGTCGTGTTACGCCGCCGCGCCGTGCTGCACCGCGCTACGCTTTGCTACGCCATGCTACTATGCTACGCTTTTTTACACTACGCTACGGAAGGCCTAAACTATCTTCATGAACTCTTTTCAAAAGTGTTTAGTAGGTACTTATTCACTATGGGGTTTATTTATAAACGTTGCTTTTAAGGTAAGAGACGTTCAATCGTCAAAAATGTATTGTTAATCAGAGGCTAATCACTACTTCTCTTTAAGCAACGTTTATAAATAAAGGGGTCTGAAACTATTGTAATATACGATATTTATCAATTCAACTACGTAACATAATAAGCTGTGTTGCTGACTGTACCGTTCGGTCTACAAAAACAGTGCGCGGCAGCACGGAGGCGAAAATGTCAGTTACCATACATTTGACGGACAGACAGGCAGACAGGCTGTTTATATATGAACCTGTACAAACATGCTGCTTTCTATACACGCTTGGTATTTATTATTTATTAATATAGTAGGTAACACCAGACGGGTTGGGACGGTTTAGGAATGGTATTAAAATAGTAAGGAAAAATGCGCACAATCGTTACCTGTACTTAAGGGACTCGAGAAGAAACATTACTTGTTGTCGTAATCTTATTCTTGTAGCTGTAATAATCTGTAGTCCTCATTTGTTTTTTTTGCTCATTATTTATGTATGTCATCATCATCTCCTTTTCATTCCATTTCATAGTCTTTTCCCAACTATGTTGGGGTCGGCTTCCAGTCTAACCGGATGCCGCTGAGTACCAGTATTTTACATGGAGCGACTGCCTATCTGACCTCCAAAACCCCTGGGTAATACGAAACCCCTAGGCAAGACTGGTTGTTAGACTTTCGGGCTTCTGACTACCCGTAACGACTGTCACAGATCCACGAATAACAGCCGGGACCACCGGCCGGCTTAACGTGCTTTCCGAGACACGGATTTATATATCTATTATATAGAATTTATATATTTGTATATACCAATGTGTCTATTATAGTGTATTGTATCTATAATTATTTTGCACCAACGACAACCCCAATTTTATGTCCACGCTATCACTGTCCATTCCAAGGTTGCCTGGAAGAGAGCGCAGAAAGCGATAAAGATGCCCATTGTATGTTTTGTATTGTTATGTGTTTTCTGGTGTACAATACAGTATATTTATTTATTTATTTATTTATTTATTCATTTATTTCAGGCGACACAGGCCCATAGATAAATACCTTAACCTAAACATACATAGTTTTATTATAAAATAGTGCTTCACTTCACTAGCTTGTACTTGTGCTGTTTTGTGGTACTTGTCCGCGGAAGCGACGGAACACCACGTCCTGCGGCCAGAAGTTTTCGTCCATGACGACGGGCAGATAACAATTCGGTACGCGCACCACGAACGCCTTGAAGTTGACGTTGCGGTGCGACTCCAGTAACTGCACCCTCGGCGTGTACCTCGTCTTCTGGCGCACGTACTCCACGATGTCTTCCGCCTTAGTGGTGTAGTGTAGGCGGGAGATGTACACCGGTGTGTTCGGCTTTGCGGCACGCAAGGTGATTTCGGGCTCCGTAGGAGCTTTGCCGCAGCGGTTCTTGTTGGGTCGCGATCGGCGCTTCCTCCTTTGCACTGTCACGAAACCCTCATCATCAGCCATATTCAATGCCTTTTCTGGCATAGGCTTCATATTTGGAGTATATATATAGTACATTACTGCAGCGGCCAGCAAAAGAGACTTACGTATGTGGGCCTCGGCTTCGCCTCGGCCGACATTTACACGTTCGTCCATCAATGCTTAGTTGTGGCCAAGGCTTGTATAGTACTTTTCTCAAATAATGCGCGGAAATTAAAACTAAGTAGTACTTAGATACCTAGGCAGAACTTTTTTGTCAAATACAATTACTTTTCAAAATCAATGTCGAACAACGAACAACAATAATTTTTCCCGCGTTAAAGTGTTCATTAGTTTTTTTTTCAATAAACAGCTTTCTATTTGCAAGCCAGTTCGAAATTTAAATAAAATCTTTGATAAGTTACCTCCTTGGTTGCCACGTTGCGGAGTAAAATATCGTTCCATTTTTTAATTACACCGCAGATATTTTGCCGGCCGCTGCTCGCATGTATATTATTTGGCCAGTACAGCAATTTCAAATTATCTCCAAGAAGGTTGTCAAAATAATGCTCAAATTTCCAAGCATGTTTGAGAAAAATAAATAAAATACTAAGAAACGTAGAAAGGAGGGAATTCTTTGGAAACTTATATGAAATTGACCGTTTTGAACAATGCTTGGATTGATCTTAATATGCCATGGTGAAATTCATTACGTACTCGTATTAGTCAAATTTTCAACGATTTTCCTAAAGTTGCAAAGGTGTCGTACATATTTGTGATATGAATTTTGAAACGCATTATTGAAAATGGGCACGAAAGTTATCCGTTAAGAGTTTATCTTGCCCAATATGAGTTCCTTCATATTTAATGGCATCATTAGTAACGAAAGGCGTTTTAATTTAGAAAGTTTAAACTATTGTTTGTCAGGGAAAAATGACTCCATTAAACAAACACTACTGTTTCCCTGCTTCTTTAACCGAAAGACCCGGTAGCATTTCAATTCAACGCCAAACGTCCACCGACAACACTAAAGATAGAATCATAATCTAATTTCCATCAATTTCTCCGTATAGCAACAAACTACGGGAGCCGGTAGCGACCACTAGAGCTTTTAGCACGATCAGACAACTTTCATATGTCTGTGCAAGAGTGCCGATGGCTGCCGTGCTGGAGTGCCGGATTGCCGGGCGCCGGGACAATTAACACGAGAAGTGGAAGACGCCGGCGCCAGCGTCATCTCGCTTTCTAATATCGACTGTGTGGGTACAGCTGAGAGCAGAAGTGGTTTAAGTTGTTTTGATCGAAAAATTATCAAGTAAGTACCTACGAAATTATTATTTTGTGAAAATGTTTGCAAAAAATTGGAAAACTGGGGTGTGAGTAAACAAAAATAGGTTTCTCAAAAAAAAACTTATGTATGTGCTGAACAGTGTTTTTTTTAAATTATATTCAAAATTGCTTCCAGCGCTATACTTAAACGATAAGATTTCGATATTGATGAGCAATATGTGTTACATATTAATGATTACAAAAGTCAATAAAATTATTTCTTTTTTTAAAGCCATTTTCGAACCACTTCTGCCGCCGTCTATACCGGCCAGTAGGACAAGAGATCACTTGTCTTCACCTAGCAACAACACCGGTCCCATAGACGTGCGGAACCCGTCCCACCTCTAGCACGGAACCAGTCCCACTCCAGCGCGGGGGCACCTCTAGCGGCCCACCTCTACGGACCACTTTGTTGATACCTGATACCGTTGTGTGCGCTTTGTTATGGTGCTGGTATCACCGACACCAAACTGGCTTTGAAAATTGGCGTTAATGGTACCTAGATAGTAATTGCTTTGGTGTTGTATTTACAATTACCGATTTTCTTAGATTGCTGTGGTTTTTAATTGAACTTGTTTTAGAAAGTTACAATTTTGTGAGAAATAATTTTGTTAATATGTTACGCTATCAAAGCGGTTATTTCTGCCCTTAGCAGCGTTGCTGTATTTTTGGTTCAGGGGCAAACTCACTTCTGTTGCTAGTTCGGAGCTTGGGTCTTCATAATCTTATAAGTACTACTGCCTGTTTCAAAAGTATCTGGTAAACGTATAAATAACCTCTTCTCAGGATAAATTCTTACGCATTACTTACTAAAGGCAATTAGTGACACATTCACCGTATTTAGAAGGTTTCAAGTTTAAGATATCTATCGATCATCAATTTTCAAACAATTATAGTTTCAAACACATTATTAAATAGTAATAAAAAAATCATCGACGATAATAACCTCAATTTTCAAATGAAACGCATCCTTATGGTGATTTAAAAGGGGTTTGAAGATTTTTGTATGGAGGGTGGCCCTAAGGTCAGCCGCCATTTTGATTTTTTTTCAGAATCGCGGTGCACAACAAAAGTTATATATTTAGATAGAGGACACTTATACAAAAAAAAATATGTAATATAACATAATATCCTAAAGCGTCAGGTTTCGGAGTTATTCACCGAAATATAAGTCGAAAACATTTTTTGTTTTTTTTCCCTACAGGTACCTAAGCATACTGAACTATTGAGGTAATAGAAGCGTTATAAAACCTTTATGGAGAAGAAACAAATGAAGAATAGATATTTATGAAATAAATAATTAAACACGGCAATTTATTGTTCCTTTTTTTAAACCCAGAGTCTAATCAAGTCGATTCGAGTCTATGGCATTAAGTCCGCCTCTGTACATTTATGTGCTTGAAGTATTAAATAAATAAATAAATAAATAAATAATCTGACATTTAAGTCTTTTGTGTTTTCGTTTTTTTTAGTATAGAAGTTTGACATTACACTTGTCAGATTAGTCTCTGGGATTAAAAAAACGAACTATAAATTGCCGTGTTTAACTATTTATTTAAAAAATGTCTATTCTTCATTTGTTTCTTTTCCATAAAGGTTTCATAACGTTTCTATTACCTCAATAGTTCAATATGCTTACCTGGAAGGAAAAAAAACAAAAAAATAGTTGTTTTCGACTTATATTTCGGTGAATAACTCCGAAACCTGATGCTTTAGGATATTATGTTATTTACATTTTTTGTTGTGTCCTCTATCTAAATATATAAATTTTGTTGTGCACCGCGATACTGAAAAAAAGTCAAAATGGCGGCGGATTTTAGGGCCAAAACCTTCAAACCCCTTTCGGGTTTATAAGGTGACACCATAAATTGGCATTCACAGAAAGTACTTTTTCTGTACCATTTATTTACTTTTGCATCAGGTAGTTTTGGAACAAACTATAGCTATTGTACCTATTGCATAGACTGCCTTATCACTTTCTATCAACAGGAGTCATCGGCCCTTCGGCTCTTTAATCATAATCAACGTATAGTATTCAACCATATTAAATCTCCGAACTTCAAAGCCCTACAACAACACTAGAAAACAACAAACGTAACAAGTAAGTACGTTCTATTATTGTAATATCAGGGCTACAGCGGCGCAATACAATAAATAACAATCGTTAGTCGGAGCAAAGGGCGCGGGGCAATTTATCTCGTGAAGGGCACGCGCAAATGTAGCGAGCTGAGCAAGGAACCTGCTCGGATACACTACGTTACTGCTTTCTGCTAATGTAAACAATACAATGTTACGATTATGTACGGATTAGCTTGGGGATTCTTCTTTGGTATAAGGGGGCTAGTAGGGCTGAGTCCCCGGGGGAAGGGAGTCTGTATCGTCACTCATGAAGGCTGTGTGCACTCACTGGAGCATTTCCTGAACGATTAAAACTGAAAGATTTAGGTAAGAAGCTAATACGAGTGTTGGCAGTAGATAATGTTTTTGAACGAAGGAACATCTTGCCATTATTTTTCTCATGCTGCGAAACGGGTTTTACTTTGTGATTGTTATTATTCTCGGATTAATATTTTTTAACAACTTTTTTCATAACCATTTTTGGAGATTGTTTCTAAATTTTATCGGCAGTTTAACAAAGTTATACTAAGTTAAAGTAGGAGTTTCAAGACATTAAACACATGGACAGGCCTGCAGAGTGTGTTCCTCCACCCAAAAACATATTCTCTATGCCTCCATCCGTTTATAGAAGGAACTAAAACGATTCAAACAAAAAATACTCGTAAATAATTAAAACACATTCAATTTCACAATCCCAACATTTTTTATATCAAACGCACCAAGACGCTGCCCATAAAGGTTTAGTTTTCCAACTTTGGGCATCCCACATCACCGGTGTCTCCGAATTATGGCCCATCCACCTATAATTTTGCCCATTTGACCGTTGCGATGTGAATAAAAATGCTATAAAGATACCCATACTCGATTAGACGGGCCCGGGCAGTTTTAGCGATGGACATGTGGAACGGGTAATTATAAGATATTGGAAAGAGAACCATTACATGTAGTTTTTGATGGATATAGATTAAGGGGTCAGGTGGTCTCTCCACTGTGGGCGTTGTTATTATAAGTGCTTAGCTCGTAGAAGGTTGGGTAGTGATCATCGAAGTATTGATAAAATTAAGATAACCACGTATGAAGTCAGGTACTACCGTCTGACCTCTCAGATACATGTGAATTAGTTATTAATACTCAGTCGTATCCGGAAGCCTGTGACATTTGCCTAGCCTACTGCATAGTAACAGTAAAGATAATGCTGATTATAATAATAAATATGGTCAGTTGATGACTAAGTACATGAAGTCGTGTTTCTCATCGTCGATGGTAAAGGAATTGCACTTTTTTTTGTTTACAATGCAGAATTTATACATCATCTAAACTAATATAAAAGAACAGATAGAAACAGGTAGAGAAGACATAGCTATAATAAATATTTAATAATAAGGAAAACCATGAAAGCGCTCTTCCTCTCTCCTGCTTATTTAAAACATTGCTGAGCCCGACAGGGTCCATCATTGATTGTATTATTTTATACTTACCAACTGTATGGATGCAATAAAGAATGAATTGAATTGAATATTACTTATAAGTATAAATTTTTACGCTTTGACGCTAAAACGGCTGAACGGATTTAGATGAAATTTGACACATGAGTAGACCATGACCTGGATTAGGACCAAGGATAGTTTTTATCCCGATATTCCCTCGGTATCGAGACTGGCGGTTGAAACCGCGGGGCGCAGCTAGTACAAAAAGTGTTAAAACATAAAACACTATATCAGGAAAGCATGAAAACAATTTCAGCCAAATATTTTTGCCACCCTATACGTAAGTAACGGTGAATCCAATGCAAAAGGTGCTCATAGTTGCAGTCAGCTGATTTTGAACTACATTTCGTTCTGCAGAGCATCATGAAAGAAATATAGCGTAGCTTAATTTGCCAGTAAATATATTCAGGCCATCTGTAATAGGCAGCGAGCCTATTGACATACCATTGGGCACGCTTCCAAACGAATAAATGTGTAAACTGAGAAGTGCTAACATAAAACACTGAGTACATCTTGGGCCTCTTCTAGCGATCAACGATTCGTGGCTAGCGATGAGACGATCGATGAAGGATAGAGAGCTAGGCGGCTCAGCAAGCTAGGTTCGACGCGAGTCAGTTTAGAAAGTGGTGCAAAAACTGACGAATCATTACAACACTAGTTAGGTACCACTCGGAAATACTTATATTTTTCGCGTTGGGGTAGGTTCGCCCGAGATACGGGTCGATGACTGCACACAACACTCACACTATTAAAATACGTCACTTTTATACACACAACAATATACCCTTACAGTCCCACAATAACCTCGAAACCATTTAACCATACAAATAAGGTCTAAACTCGTCTAATTTTCAGTTTCACAACGACAGAATGTAAAATTGTTTTTTGTCATAATCGAATGCAGTTTGTGCATGTGTGCGTACCGCTCGAAAGATAATAATAGTGTTGTGAAAGAGTTGTGAAATTTTTTGTCGAAACTGATTATAAGACATTAGGAATCGCGTCGATTGTCTTAGATTGCGCGTAAAAGGTTGGAGTTGTGTAACTAGTGGTGATTGGTTGTTTTATAATTGGCTGGGGAGTTTGATTAACTGTTGATTAATCTTTGATTGTTTCCTTTTGGGGCAAAAAACTGAGATATTAGATCTAAGTTTTACCGAAATGTCAAAAATAATAAGAAATGTTTCCTAATCTATAATTTGCAATTTTCCAAAACAACAGTAAAGGTAAAAGGTCAGCCTTATTTATAATGAGCATGTTTATATTTCATCACAAGCCCTGTAGGTACAACATCGATAAGAAACATAATCGATAGCATCGACGGCACGCCACTACAGCCTCGGGCACTGCACCCACTCACACAGGCACAGCGCTCGCCTAGCAACCGAAGTGAAGGCAGAAAGATCTACTACAGCGCCCCCTACCATCGCATTAGACCACACCTTTCTCTTCAAACACCTATAGAAACCATTGCTGGCTCCTTATGAAGCTGTAGAAATAGATTGCATGCACAAGATGCAATGTGTAGGGAAATCTAGGAGCAGTCGTAGAAATAATGTTCGGTGGTACCAGTTCATAGAATCGCGATCTATTTTCTAGGTTATATAGCTGTTATAAAGTAAAAACATGTTGGCACATGGACTTATATTTTAAATGGCGGATGCATTTGCCATGTAGGACGGGACTAGGTTTTCTAAAACAGTCTAGAAATGCATTCTTAGTGCTGAGCAGGTTAAAAAAACGATGTTGAAATAATCTTACGAGGTTTCTCTTGGCGTAGAATTTGCATTTTTATATGGAGTTAAGTGATTTGTTAGTTTTTAGACTGGTTTGATGAGGTTTCATAAAAGTTTAACGTATAGGCATGTCTCGTGCTATTACGAGTATGTGGTAGAAAAGTTGCTTGTGCGGTTGAAAAGTTACGAAAACGATTTTGCAGCCTATTAGGAGTGAGTAGCCAAACCTTTGTTTGTGTTCTGATGAGACTTTCACCTCCTTACATAACCGTCCCGCCTTAGACGGCAAAGGGGCTTGAAAGACGTACAGACGCCAGCACATCAAGCTACCCGAAACTGTCAAATTTTCCCAATCAACTTTGAACCTTATACTTTTGCGATAAAGTTGAAAATCCATTAAATAATTGTCTTACAGAGTTAACTCATTGGTACTCCCTTATCTGGTATCGTCGTTAGAATATGTTAAAGGTTTTTGTTACATCATTTAAGCTGTTTTCATGCTAAAATATGACGTGAAGCCTACAGTGTTTGTTTCTACAGTGAATGTCATCAACCCAGCCGGTTCATGTTTAAAATCTGTTATTTATCACAGATTTTGAACAGAATTGTAGAATTTGTGTAAACATATCTATTTTTAACAAGTTTTCCAGAAGAAGGCAATGCAGATGAGGTGAATGTAAAAACAATAGAACAATAACGATGAAGAAAACTAACATGGAAAACTTTACGAAAATTGGTATTGTTATAATCGAATAAGTACTCGTAGCTTCAGACCATCAAAACAGCATTTTCAGGCAAAAGGTACAAGGCTAACATATTTTAGTTTTTGTATAGTTTTAGTTAAGTTAGGTTTTAATTTTGTTATTTTTGTTAATTATGTAATCACTATTGTTTTATCCATAATGTCTTACTGAAATTAAAAAAATAACCAGGCTAACATTGTTCTAAAAATAGACATTATAAATACATGACAATAATATGAATAAACATATTCTCCGGTGTAAATAACAGCTATAGAAATTAATTAAATTGCACGGATTTAATGTTTATTATTTAAATATTTATCGAGTACATCCGCGGCCGTGAGCGAACTGATTAGCATAAAGGATATAATAATTTAAATAAATATGAAACAACTACCTACCTACATAAGATAAGTAAGTATTTGAAAGGTTTTTGCACTACAGTGTAAATATTCGCAAGAAGAAAGAGACGGGCTTTTAAAAACATGACGTATAAGTACCATATTTGGATTTTTAAAAGTAACAAAATTTTATACATTTATGAGTAAGAGTTGATTTTTCAACACTCAGATAACTTTTATCTAAAGAATAATTATGCCAGCTTAAATATTTTCTATACAAAAACTGTCAAACCGCAATATTTATTCCTTAGATAACAATTATCTGACTGTTGAAAAATCAGCCTTTAGTGATTACAATATGGTAGGTGCCTCAGCGAAATTTATCGATATCGATAAAGAAATAATAAAAGAAGGTCAAGATCAAGCACTATTATTTTAATAAAAGTATTATTGCTTTACCTAGCAAGTAGCGGAAACAACTCGTGTCTAATTACAAGTGTCATTCAGTTCCATTTCTAATTAATTAATTAAATCAAGAGTGCTCATGAATTCTTAACTTGAAATGGATACCTGGGCATCAAAAGTACCGACTTCTAAATAAAGTGTTGTCTGACTGCATTAGCCACGGTCGGGTCAGATTACTAGTTCAATGCCACCGCAGTCACCGATTTGAGTCCATTTCTTAGGTTTAACACACGATATAACGGAGTTACTCCCAATTTATGTATCTATAACTATAGTAGATCCTTTTATAAGCCCAATTCCTTTAGCGTCGGTACTGACTCGTTCTTGTTCGTGAATTACTAACTACAAATAATAAGTGTAATCTTCTTGTAGCTTAGCAGAAGCCTTACATTCAATACTCAATTCTTTATTGCATTCCACAATGTAGGCTTACTTGGTAAATATTTGCCAAAAGAAACAATCATGGACCCTGTCGGGCACAGCAAAAGAAAGATATGTAGAGAAAAGGACTTGTCATTTACGTAGGCATCTTATAATCTATCTTCTTCATTCTTTAAATGTATTCACAAGTTGTATTGCCTTTTGAGTCTTTTCCGATCACTATGTGGGTGTGAACTTGTGAAGTTAAGGCTCTCGCAGACAGCATAACACGGAGCGCGATGCGACTCTACTCGTAGTAGAACAATTTCTATGAAAATTGTACTACCAGAAACCCGTTGCCATAGTTCACCTGTGGGGTCATTGCACACTATCAGTAGCAATGGCTTTCATTTTGACAGTTCAACAACATTCATTGCGTTATTTATGTTCTTGAGTAGACAATTTTTTTCGAAAATATGCCAACTCACTTACTTAATTCATACTTGTAAACTTTATGAATACAGTACATTGGTATTTTGAACTTCGAAGTTCAGTATGACAGTCGAAGCAATGGATTAGTACTTCTATGGATTAGCAATATCCTTCATAATGATTCAGATAACCCTATATGCCGGAGTAGTCGTGTAGTCGTAGAGGCGATGTCGGGAATCTGATTATTAATTATTTTATAATATTAAGATGATTCAAGAAGCCGCAGTTAAGTTGCAATGTTTGCAGAAACCTAGAATTTAAATAAAAAGCAACTTAACCAGCATAAAATGAACTAACACAAATTCACAACACCCCGAGACACTTAAGCCAATTCTGAGGTGCAAAATAAGCAGTAATTTTGCTTAACTATTGGGTCAAGCCAGTCGGTCAGTGATACAAACCCGTGTGCTTTACGAAACGGTGCAGTCGGCTGACATAGCAGCAGACATCACGCCTCGAAACACACGTGTTTGTGACTCACGAGTCACTGAGCAAGCAGAGATGGAGCTGGGTGAGGTAGACTAGCTGTACCAGGGCAGGGGATCTGTCTGCGTGTAAGAGATAACATTTTTCAGGATTAAAATGCTCTGCCTGATTTGTGTTGTGGTCCTAAACGCGACTGCTAGGACCAAGTCATTTCGTACCTATTAAATGGGAATTGTAAAGGGTCCCCTTTTTACATGGAAATAAACAACATGGGAATATATTGTATATGAGGAACGTGCTGCTAAGAAGGTACAAAGCGGAATGAGCGCTCTGCGCGGAGTTGTTTGAAACAGGAGCAACATGTAACATGTTACACGAAAACATTGTTACTGACCACTTTGGAAAAGTCCCTGTTCCTGTAATTTCAATTCCTTTTTTTCCATAAAGCTCCGCCACCCGCTATACTCTCCGCTATCATACAAACATAGCCTTATTTTAATACTCATTGGATCAGCGACACAAAATCGTGCGAGTTACGAAACGTCTGCTGAGAGATGGCAAATAGATCTGAGTTAGCAACGGATATAAACGTGATCACACACGTGACTTAGTCAAACATAATCTAGGTTAATCTTTTGTCTGACTATAAACCTTTAGATGCTGATTTGATCCTCAGCTGCAGCATTGGAGGTCCTTGTTATAGTTTTTTATGGAGCGAACTAGTAACTTAGTAGATTAGATCCCAGACAGGCGTTTTTTTTTTTTGTTAGCGTATTTTGTGTCCTACTGCTGGGCAAAGGCCTCCCCTTTTTTCTTCCAAATCTCCCTGTCTTGTGCGATCTCTGGCCATGTTGGCCCTGCGAATGATATTAGATCGTCACGCCATGATATTAGGCGTCCAGTGAGTGACGATCTTTGCCCACCTATCCGGGTACATTTGTGAGACGTCCTCTACTTTGAGTTAATTACTTCATCACTACTTCTCTCAAAACGGTGAAGGAAAACATTGTGAGGAAACCGACATATCCTTGAATTAAAAATTCGAAGACATGTGACATCTCTCAACCCGCACTGGGCCCGCGTGGTAGATTACGGCCCACTCGTTCTCACAGAGAGGAGGCCTGTGTCCCAGCTGTAGGAACATCAAAGTCAGGATTATGCTGAGCAGAATAGATGGGTATTGGTGACATTATTCTCAATTACGTTTATGTTGGAGTAGGTCCCTTTAGAAAAAAAAATCGGCTTTTTATTTTCTAGGTGCTAGTGTTTTAAGAAGAGCGTAATTAGCCCATAACTGAGCGCAGCTGACTACTCCTAACTATTGTCATATGACATGAAAGCTGAATAATTTAACACAATTTCTGTGACCTCCTCAATAAAGAATCTACACCAATTCTCATGCAAACATACACAGTCTAACCTTCGCGACTGATTAATTCATGTAGGTTTAATATTAGCCATGAACACCCATTAGAAACAGAATCAATACAACCACAAATCAAAACACACAACCTTGCACACTGTTCCACAGCAAAAGCAACGCAATCAACTGCTTATCAGTAGCACAGGTTATAAAAATGGACGGTTTGAACATTATTGTGGTGCCTGAGTACCAGGCCGTCATGATTGTGAGGCGGTGGCGATGGGTGGCAACAGCTATCATACAATGTTACTACTGTGTGGCTGTTTGTTCATTCGTCGTCACGTTGTTGAACATGTGGCTGGGTGGAGATGCGAGCTTGTTGGAATATTCAAGTTGGTGGAGCAATTTTCAAACAATTTATTTTCTTACATAGAGGCCACACCACCATAGGTGGCATATCACCTTTTGAACTTTAATTTCCATTAAATATTGACAATATGCATAATTGCAAGGTTTTCATACCTTAACTTTGGTTTTCCTGTGTTTGTTTCAGACTTTCATCGAAAACTGTTGATCTTCAGTTAATTATTTATTTTAAAGGTACTCAGCCAAAAGAGGAGTTAACCATTCTCAAAAGGTGGAAAGTTATTACACACGTTAAGGTGCATCCAGACAGAGCGAGGCATGCGTTAGCCTGAGGCAACCGTACATATAAAAAAAAATCATTTGCGGCGCATGCCTCGCTCTGTCTGGATGCACCTTTATAGATTCTACGATTTGTCTTGTTGTAGGTAGGTTTACTAAATACCTGACTTGGTTTCGTACGTTGTTTTTGGGTGACAACCACTGACAACCGGCGCTGACCCGCACAGCACAGCATCACGCTGAGTGGAAGTCTTCTTGTCACAGTCACGACGTGCATCCGTCGACTATTTCTGTTACGTGCTTGTGAAACTGCCTGGTTGGTGCCTAGTGGTCGCCAGCGCTACTGCTGAGCGTGAGGTCCTGGGTTCGATTCCCAGGTCGGGCAAAGTGTTATTGGGCTTTTTCCTGAGAGATTTGCCCGCCCTATTGATGGCAATAGGCTCGCCCCCTGTTACATGGGGCTTGAACATTACCGGCGAAATGTGTGTGTACTACAGGAACACCTCTGCTTAACCATGCGGGGAATACATGTGTGATGTTATGCTATCTTATTTATAAGCTGAAACTGTTTCTTTCTTTCTATATCTCCATACCTGGACTTTCGAAAGTCGCGTTACCCCTCTTCATAGATAGATACTGCACCAGCGACAGACAAGAATATTGAATATCGATATTTTAGTTGCCGGACGTCCTTGGACGCAAAGTTAAACTGACTTTACTTTATGCCTAGTATTTGCAGGCATGACGTGTCCCGTGCCCCTCTGACCACGTATTCTATACGATCATACCTACTGATGAATGTAAGAAAAACATGTTTTAGGTAATAAATATCGTATTAGTTACGTTCAACGTCGCGCAAAGAAATCGACTATTTGGTCTATGACTAAGCTGAGAACCAAAAACAAAGCCAAAGAATGGCTTTAACACCTGCAAAAACCATACTTTTCCATACCTAAATAATATTGGCACAGCTTGAATTAAAACTTTGCGAAAACGCAAATAAATCAACAAGTTTCTCATTCTGTCGCAAATATCGTTTAGTCATCGTTCTCCAATCACGTGAACAATTTCTATATATAAAGTTAACAACAATAACTTCGGCAGTAACCCGATTCGCTGACGAAGTGAAACAAAAGGTTTAATAAGTAAATGTTCCTTTTTCACTGA
Source organism: Amphipoea lucens (assembly GCA_947508005.1). Classification (NCBI taxonomy): domain Eukaryota; kingdom Metazoa; phylum Arthropoda; class Insecta; order Lepidoptera; family Noctuidae; genus Amphipoea; species Amphipoea lucens. Next base: position 19,992,921 of record OX382374.1, read on the forward strand.
CAATGAGAAAAATTTGCAACGCGACTCGTTGCGCTGGTCATGGCTCGCCGTCACGTTTCCTGAGCATAAGCGTTATCGGAATATTGCCTCAAAGACACACTAAAACCACCTGTATTCAATACTATATAAGACGTAGAATTGTATACGGTTATTATCGTAAACAAAACACTAAAATATGTGTCGTCAAAGTCCCGATAACGTATGTTAGATGGAAACAGAAATAGAAAAGTGTTTTCGATCAAGCCAGCCACGGTGCACCGTAACTCATCGTAATCTTTACGCTTTGAAAATAACATTCTGTAATATTAAACTGAGGTTAGAGGTATGTATGGAGGTACTCAGGGAAGGTTATCTAACGACGGTATATGGGTATACTTTAATATGGTCTTGTTAAATATTAGTAGACTGTTTGGGGCGGTTTCGGGGTGAAAATTATATGAATGTTCTCTACAAAGTTTCCGTTCAAAATTAATTATACCTTACATACCTACATGACATTTCGCGTGTTTGTCCTAAAGTGTTGGGCAGAGTTATTTCGGCAGTTCTGGGCAATCCTGTTGCCATCAACCGGGTACAAATCCTGACTCCGTGCACACGAAACAACAGATTATGTATTTCTTGTTGTTTATGACTCGGATATCTATGTTTATGATATTCCAACATGAATTTTGTTTGGGCAATCATGATCTTCGGGTTCACGAAAATGCAATATTTAGGCAACTGATTACATCATATTGCGAATGGAAACTCATTTTCTCGGAAGGTTGGGAGGTCACTTACATAACCTTGAATTTCTTGGAGATATTTTTCGTCTACTTCTGAACTACTCAAAACCATAAGTGTCTATCTACGGGGTCCTATGCCAACCAGCAACCCCCTACACTGAGGGTCTTAACATAAAAACTTATACCTACACTTATTCAACGTGTGTCTAATTGTCAGTGTTACGTCAAACTCCATAATTATAATTACGTCGTATTTAAAAGGAGTTTAGCCTAAACAACTGATAAACACGGTTTTGTCGTAGTAAGGTGAATGTCTACTACACAGGCTCAAATCAAATTGATTGACGTCTAATCCCTCAAGTCTGTAAAACTTCAGGAATTAGACTATCTATCGAATGCAATAGTAGATTGTACAACTAAGGCATAAAAGAAGCTATTTTACCCCGAGACGTTTATATCCACCCGAGCCGCAGGCGAGGGTGGATAGTTAAGTCGAGGGGTAAAATGGCTCGTTTATGCCTGAGTTATACACTCTGCTTTTCACTTCGATTGCGAGAAAATGAAACAGGCATAAAGTATACAGTACATAATTAATCAAAAATGTTGCATCCATAGCTAATTCCCGCCACCACAGATAATACCGCCACGAAACTTTTTAAAAGTTTTTTTTTTTAATTTTCAACATTTGGCATTCGACTTGGGTACTTCATACTGCCAAAAAATGAAAACGTTTCTTTGCCTTTTTAAATAATAAATGACAACTATTTTACCTGATGTTATTAAATTAACGATAGAAAACACGGAAGTGGTATAAATTAAAGAAAATGAAATAAATCACGACTTTAATCTGCGAAGTTTTATTGTGCGTGTGGCTGTTGGGCCTGATTACTTTAGTCTTAGAAAAAAATTTTACTTTATGCACTAGAACATAAAAAGCGATTTTATGTCGCCTAAGCACAACATAAAGACGGACTTTTAGAGCATGAGAAGTGAAAAGATAATATTTCATAGACAAACAAAATGCATAATGTTGTAACCACATTACATATCATCACGCCTGCATTCCCCGCAGGATTAGGCAGAGGTGTACCTGTAGTACTTACACCCACATTTCACCAGTTATGTTTAAGTCCCATGTAATAGGGGGCGAGCCTGAGACCATCAACTAGGCACAAATCTAGACTCCGTGCTGAAACTGAGAAATACTGCTTTACTTATTGTTTTGTTTTATCATGATTTGATATCGATATGCTATAGCCGTTTTGTGTAAAGTTTCGCGAGTTAATTTCATGTGACCTTGTACAAGTGTACGTAAAGAGCTGTTAAGGTAGGCTTGCAGTTAGGTATTATAAAAAACACAATATTATAATTACTGCGAGCCGATAACTAATCAATTTGGTATGCGTCCCGTGCGTGCGGTTTGGAGTTATGTCAAAAAGTTTTATTTTTCTAGCAATCGTATTATCACAGAGCACGGAGTCGCATCGGGGGCTGCTGGAGGCGGCTTTGTCAACACTTTCCATATAAATCCGCGTGTAATTTTTTACTCGTAGCATAATCAGCCTATAATGCTCCCACTGCTGGGACACGGGCCTCTACTCGGCGACAGGAAGTGGGCTGTAATCTACCACGCAGGTCCAGTGCGGGTTGGTGCATGCGCCAGCCATGTCTTCGAATTTTTGGTTCTAGGACATGCCGGTGTCAAAGTCAAAGTCAAAACGTTTATTGCGAACTAAGTGTACAATGTTGGTGTTATTTTATGTTAGTACTTATGACTTACCTAGTAGCCTTTTAAAAGCATTGCAATTATCATTCGCCCACATCATCATTCATGCGTCCTCACGATGTTTTTTTACTACGTATTTTGAGAGCAGTGGTGATGAAATAATTTACACAAAGTAAAGCGCCTATCTGGGTTCGAACCTACGACCTACAACTCGTAAGTCGCGGCTGTTACCACTGGTCTTTTACTCATATGACGCCAAAAATGTCTGCTTTAAATGTTGGGCATGACATCAATAAGCGCTCAACGCACTTTCGGCGCCACGAACTTGATTAGTACCATATCTAAACGCTGTGGCGATTCCGGGTCTATGGTATTATTGAAGGTTACGGGAATTCGCACTAAGCGTTTACAAATATCGTTTATAATGTGCACAGCAAAAGAGTGGAACTCTCTACCTGCGTCTGTGTTTCCGAGCGCATACAACCCGAATCTCTACAAAGTGAGAGTGAACAGGCTTCTTTTAGGTGAGCTCGCTCAATCGTCGACTTTGTCTCTGTCACCTCTGATCTATACTAGAGTCAAGAGCAAACACATTTAAAAAAAAAAAAATCCGCAGGTTGCATTGTAGGACCTGTCGATTAGTGATTTTAGAGGAAATGTCCAGCAGTGGAGGTCTTTTGGCTCAAGGCTTAAATGACAATGAAGCAAATTGAAAACAATTGTGGTGGAAATTAAATCTTGAAAATGAGGTTTTCCTAAGCCCGCTACACCAGGCCTTGTTACTATGTAAAGAAACAATGAACACAAACAGACACGCAGTACATAATGAAGTACATAAAGAACCGTGTTTCCCATGCTATGTACCGGTGATAAGAAACAAAGAGGCCCATTTATGTGCTCTGCGCGTCGGTCGCGTGGCAACAGCGGATTAAGCAATACTGTGTTAGAAGGGACAGTGGATGTGATGCGCTGAGGCGGGGGACTTACGACTGTCTTGAACTGAGCTCGAATCCATACTTAATATTATAAATTCGAAAGTAACTCTGTCTGTCTGTCTGTATGTTACCTTTTCACGCCTAAACCACTGAACAGATTTCGATAAAATTTGGCAGAGAGATAGATTGCATCCCGGGAAAGGACATAGGATAGTTTTTATTCTGATATTCCCACGGGATCGACACTTCTGCGGGTGAAACCGCGGGGCGCAGCTAGTATTCCAAAAAGAGAAGAATTATATTATATTCCGTAAAGAGAAGAATCAGAATATTGGGCGATAAGGAGACAGCTGTAACTTAGGTAGTTAGTAGGCTCCTTGCAATTGAGATCTTCCGACGAAATTGAAGCATTGCTGTGTTAAAGTGATGGCGGACACAATGTCTATAGACTTCTAATTTCTATACCAAAAAGACAAGTGGACGTGACCCAAGGTATTACAATTGACCTACAGTTTTGTACCTGAGCTGGGCTTCTACGAAAAAAGTAAATACCAAGTCTTAATTAAAATTTTGTCAGCATTACAATCTAGCCTTTTGTAATTACGCATTGAGTTCAGAATCTTCTTGATTATCAACACAGCCTTTTGAACAGCTCTTTGTGCATTGCATTCAAGGCACATAGTACCCGCTATGTCTCATATAAAGTACCACAAATGATCGCAACACAACAGCGCTCCATGTAGAACATTGGCCAACTGCTTGCTACGCACCACACAGGCCCTACTATTTTTACTCTGTGTTATTTTGGTATTACTACGACTGCCTACGTACCTACTATGAACGTGTATCTGTGTTACGCGTTTTTTGCTAAACAAGATACTGTTTTTGTTTACATTTAAACGATATGAGTTCGTTATTGTACGCTCGGAAGCTGGACTGGTAGATTAGTTTTGCCTCCTAAGTACTTTACATTTGTTTTTTTTGGTAGCCTTTGATGTGGTTTGTGTTGTTAAAAATTTAACACACATGTCTTTTTTCAGTTTTAGGGAACTTGTTAGTTTTAGGGCCCAGATATTTTTAGGGTCCCGTACCTCAAAAGGAAAAACGGAAACCTTATAAGATCTCTTCGTTGTCCGTCTGTCTGCCCGTCTCTCAAGAGTCTTTTTCTCAAGAATGCGTGTAGTTATCAAGTTTAAATTAACATCAATACTCAGGGCTGCAATCCCTTGAAGCAGTGAAAAAATCAAACTTCTAAGTCAACGCAATCAAAAGATACGGGCGTTTATGTCGGACATTTTGACACTTGAAAGCGAATCAAAACCTATTGGGTACTTCCGGTTGACCTAGAATCATGAAATTTGGCAAGAGGCAATGTTATGAGGCACAAGTAAAAGAAAAAATCTGAAAGAAAACCATATCTAAATTTGTAGTTACATACCTAGGTACTTTGTACGGAACCCTCGGTGCGCGACTCTCTGACTCGCATTGACAGGTTTTTTAAATTGATTAATCCATCTTACATCTATCATTACAGGATTTTTTGCGTCGAATTAAAAGACTCGACTTCCAGATAGTGAAGTATTTCAAGGTGGATCAAGTTTGACAACATATCTTAGGTACTTGATCGTTTCAATCTACCTAGGTTTTGTCCTATCTATGGACCTTCTTCTAGAAAAAATATGCGTCGTTGCTTATGTAGTTAGTACCCACCTAGGTAAAGTGGTTTTCTCTTAAATTGCACAAAACATCTCGCTTTTAGCCGCAACGTCAAGCACAGTCCAACCATTTAAATGGAGTAAGCCACTAATTACGCACTTACATTTGTTCACCCCCATAACACAGAAACTTGTACCTCACTATCTACCCACCAGTATAGGTATACACGTAGGTACAGGAGAGGGATTTTAATGACAGCTGTAAAGTGCAGTAGATGTGTGGGGGAGTCAAGTGGTGACAATTAGCCGACAGCCCGCGGCTAGGCTGCTTAGCGACATACACGTGAGGGGGTCGTAAAGACCCACATGCTGTAGGGTCGCAAAGACCTACTGCGTGCTAGAGGGGTCGTGGAGACCTATGTGTTGAGAAACTTGTGTTTGAGGACTGATGTAAGTGGGTAGTACACTGGTTGGCGTGGTGTATTAAATAGGTCTTAGCTTAGAATATTCTGAAGTTATGTAGTGTACCTAGTGATGTCCTGGCAATTTTTTAAATTAAATTAGGAGGAGTGTATCGCGTTTTTTCTTCAAAAAAAATTAGAGGAGTTGTAAAGAGAAAGATAAAGCTTATTTACGCCAAATAAGACGTACAAAATTTAAAATAAGGTAGAACAAATAAAACAAATGGGGAAAATATGCATTACATCCGCGCGAAACAGCCATCGCTTAGCATAATGCTGCGATATATTCAGACTGCGGTGTTGCTGCGTCTGTCACTCATTAATATAACGGCTCTGTTTGAAATCTATCAACAATACGTCATTCGGAATTTACTAGAAACCCTGTAATATTCACTCAACTAAGCAAACATCACTGAATTCTGTTTTCCTTCCAAATCAAAGGCTTCATGAATTATGAGTTGATTACCCCGCCATAGACGTCACAACAACATAAACGGATCAATACCACATCCCAGTGATCCCACAACCCATTAGAACCCTCTATTTACCCTCCACATTTCAAACATACATTATGAGTGTCAATACATACATATATCCGTGAAATCATATCAATAACATTTAAAACGTTTACATAATTTTACATTTAGAACGATTGCTGTTATCGGGTTCTATGGTACTTACCATTGTGTATTTAAAAGGTTTCAGGTTACTCTGTAGGTACAGGTAGGTAGGTACCTACAGGGTAAACTGAAACCTTTGAAATTAAAATGGAGGGCGAAAACAATATTATGATATTTCGTGCCATAATAAGCATAAGTAATAGGAATATACAAGGAATCTCGCGAAAGTCTGTCCGTCTGTTACAGCAAAAAGGTGGAGTCATCAACATCATTATTTCAGCAGAGAGACGACCACTGCTAGACACAGGGCTCCTCCAAGCATCGCCTCTCCGACCGGTTCTGTGCTTCTGGCATCCAGCGGATCCCTGCGGCCTTCACCAGATCGTCAGTCCACCTTGTGGGAAAAGTGGAAAAGATGGAGTATGGTGGACTAATAAAACAACAGGTTTTTTTTATGTTTTTGTGTACCTATGTATTAGCTGACCCGGTGAACTTGTACCGCCTAATAATATGAATTAGCTTCTTATTATGTTTTTCGTGAATTTTTCCCATGTTTTAATAGTTATTTTGCTATTCGAATTCGAGGCGGTGACAAATCCAACAAATCAAAGATCATGAAAATTGGTCCAGCCGTTCTGGAATTATAAATGGTTAATGGTGGTGGTTATTTATATAAAACAAAGTCGGACAACAACTAACCCGACATTGTTTTATATAAATAGAAGATGTATGTTTCTTTACGACGTACATAGTTCGTTAGTTAAATGCGGTGTATTACTACAACACATCTAACTAACTACATATATCTACCTACATAGGTAAAAGCGAGTTCATTTACTGAGTTTTCCCTTAGTAAGGGTTCCAGATGTAGTTAATGATGAGCAGGCAGTATGGGACACGCCTTTGCCTCGTCCCGAATCTCTGGCCGCCATAGACTACACTTGAGTCTGTGGTCAGTATAGTGGTACTTGTTTTTATTATCCCTGTACGCTATTGGCTATGGTGGACGTAGTTTAATGGCCTTTGTTTGTTTAGAAATATATCAAACTAAAAGTAATAAACCAGAATTTAAGTGGTTTAGAGAGATTTGCTAAAGCAATGAATAGTTACTGCTTTATTTGTTTATTTATTTAATACCATTTTTAATACTAAATGCACAGTGTATACAACGCAGGCTTATAATTTTATTCAGTCTCTGCCAGTCAGACTTGATACTTTCATAACTAAACCTGTACCCCTGCTTATACCGTGAGTTTATAGCCGTTATAACGCCTCTCAGAGTCGATAAGCCTTTTTTATGTGACCACAAACAAATAAACAAAATGATTCCTGTTTTAAATTATTATTGATTCTGATTTATAAGATATATTATTATTATCTGCGCTTACGCAACCCACAAGGCGGTTTTTTAACATCGTTTTTTGGTTTATGGCCGTCCAAGTATGGTTATATGGTATATGGCATAAATTGTATGGTTAGCTTACGAAACACAGTTTTATGATATTTGTGTGGCTATAATTTAAAAATCTACTCGTTTAATGTGTTTGGTGCGTCTGACTTTTTTATTTGTGTTAGAAGATAAGATAGACAAATGTAAAAAAGGGAATTATAAAACCTTTCAAGGACTAATGCATATTATGATATTTATGGTTTGCCGAGGACAACCTTTATTTCATTTACACGTTAAGCCGATGCCGATCCTAAGGTTGCTTAGCAGAGAGAGACTGTTTTTTCTTGTAAATAGATTAATTTTGTTTTTGGTGTGTTAGGAATTATGTAGATAACAACAGCCTAATTGCGTAACACACTATCAATCGGAATCAGAATCATTTTGAAACAAATTGCTAATTCCATTGCTTCATAAGTTCGAAAAATTTGTCTGCTCACCCGTAAATAACGCAATGAATGTTGTTGAACTGTCAAAATGTAACCGATTCCGATTGATAATGTGTTACGCAATTGCCCTGCTGGTTATCAAACAATATCAATAGCACGCGATAGAACTTGTCAGCGACCTAAAGAGGTAAGTAATTCTTAGATACAAGAACACCCTTCACTACTCCATTAAAAAATCTGGCAGGACAGTCCACTGTCCTGCCAGGAGTGTGTCACCCTCTCGCCTGCAGGTGCCGCGGTGTCCTGCCATGACCCGTGAATTACACACACATCGTATTCAAATGTATTCGTCTACGGAGCGTATGTTGTGTCGAAGCAGGAAGGTCATCCCCACGCGCTACTGAGGAACATATAGTATTCTAGTGGTTTAGTTTTCCTAGGTTAATTGTTACTAAGGTCTCATAGTTTTAGTAGCGCCCGTCAATTTGCGTTGTTGAACATGGGCAAAATATCATAAGACCAATATTTGTACACTTAAAACGTTATGGCTTTGACGTTGACTTCTAACAAACTGTTACATATTTAATCATTGTTTTGAAATACTTATTTTGGTAACAAAGATTGACCTAGGATTGATGATCGCTGTAAGAATGTCCAAAACATCGTTTTCAATCTGTTCGCACTAGCAGTATACTCACTTATTATGACACCTATAGAACGATGGTGGATAAACAAAGTGACGATATTTTGCTGGGACAACTTCAGCTACATTTGATCTAGACTAAACAATATGAGAAATATCGAGCGAAAAACTTCTGCAAATATTGACTAAGTTTATCAGAATCTGTAATTATGATAAGATGTACGTGGGATGAACAATACTCGGGATAAACTTGTAATGTTCGGTTTGTAAAGTGCAGTGATCAGGAGTGTATCTTCTGCAGGTAGTTGCATGATGGTATTAATATTACTTATGCAGCGCGCGCGCACGTGTCGCAGATGTCCATTCGCCTGCGCGTGATCCTCTCGCGTTTCACATTACCACACATTTGCTTATTTTATACCACTACTGCACATAGGTGATAGTGACCCTCACTATCTGTAGTACGACAAATCATTATACTAACAATAACGACCAAGCCTTACACCCGGTTTCTGAATTGGGAATTTAAAGTTGAGAACTTGTCAAACTCTACTACTTTAATGTAGCGCGCGAAATTCAACATTTCTTTTCAACATTCCAAAAAATTAACACTTATGAGGTGAACGAAGTCACGGGCACACGGTAGGTAGTGAAAATAGCTATTGTAATGTAATTTAAAATTGTAAGTTTCTGCTATATAAAAATGGCATTTATTAAAAATTCAATGTTTTTCCACAAACAACAAGTCTATATAAGGATGTCTTCGCGACTTGTTTTTATCATTTACTTTGTATTTTATTTAATATCGTATATTAAGCAATGAGATCATCCTGGCGGGTGCACGTCACCTAACTCTTGGAGCTAAAAGGATGTTTGTAGTCTGTAGCACCTACATTATCTACGTACCTAACGTTGAAATCTTTTCGGAAAACAAGTAATATTTTTCTTTCTTCATAGATTCTAATATTAATACCGAACAAGACTTCGTGACCATAGATTTAGTCGATCTATGGTCCTTTTATAAAATAGTTTTTTTTTTTTTTAATTTGTGGTTTGAACAACTGCAGCAACAATATTAAAGCAAGTATCTAGTGAAAATATTTTTAAGAATTTCAAAATAATTACCTACATTATTCTTATGCAATACTTACATAAAATAACTAATATAATATACCTACTCGTACATACACAAACCTATTAATATAATATAATTATACACCCAATTAAGTACATCTAATAATTTATAATTTAAAATAATATTGATTTGCTATTTAGCCCTCTTCCTCACTCCTAATTTTGCTGTGCCCGACAGGGTCCATAATTATTGATCTTTTACTTTATAATACCATCTATGTAATACATATGGAATTTAATAAAGAATTGAGTATAAAAAAATGAAAAAAAAAATATCATATTTTTTTAAACCGATGTCAACCCTTTTTAGTCTTCGCAAGTTCGCACTAATACATTGGTATTAGTGCGAACTTGCGAAGACTAAAAAGGGTTAAACCTTACAAGTTAGTATAGTGGAGTGAATTTAAACTGAAGTGCGAGTGCTGACTAAAGAACATGAGAATTGTCATCACATTTTTTCTAAGTTAGCATAGGTACACTGTCCTACTGCTGAGCAAAGGCCACCCCCAAATCCTTAAGTGAATAAAAAAGATTCGAAGAATTCTAAGAGATGATTTTTTTATGTTACTTAGCAGTTTAAGTTATACTTAAGTTACATAATAACGAACAGGCTAGATTGTAATGTAAATATTAAGGAAAAACAAGAAAAGAAAAATAAACCACAATACTTCATTACATTAAAAATCGATAAAAATTATATTGTTTTGTTATGCACAGTGGCACAATCGTGCAGAAACAACAACAGTGTATCGAGGTCGCTCAGACTTGGAAAAAATAAAGTACCCATTGAACAATTTAGCATTAAATGCACACAATGGTTCGTTCATAATTAGTAGGATAATTAGAAGTGTCTTGTAACACGAGGGGCTGCAGGCAAGCGCTAGCGCAGAGTTGTACTTGTAAGTTGTTTGTTTTAAGCTTCGGATTTCATTACACTGGAGTGAGTCTTTCCTGAAAAAGAGTTGAGTGTTGGGAATTCTGAAAACCATGGAATACGTAAAATTATAGATACTCAAGCAAATAAGTAAAAAAAGGGATAGTAATAAAAGCTCCGACAAAAAAATAAGAATTGTCCTTACTAAAAATATTAAATCTACTGCCTAATACTAACTTTCCGACTACTTTTGTCCGAATAAAAATGACGAAACGACCGAATGAGATACTGAAATCTTCGAAATATAAACATGACTGTTTATTGCTATAATACTTTTCTACCAGCTTAAATTACGTTTTGATATATACCTAGGTAAAGGTATTTGTATTCTCATTCGCTCGCTCTTGTATCCTATGTCGACGGAGCCCCGCGAATGTAAAGGGTTTAAAGTAACCTACCCAAACCGAACCTCGGGGTGCCCTTGACAAAACCTCTGTTGCCGATAACTTAGTAATTTTGTCGGAGGTTCAGTATTTTATTCGGTAGTTTAGTTTTGTTATTCGAAGATCCATTTTTTTTAGTCGGCCACAGATCGCTGGAGATTAATTTGTTTTTCGGAACCATCATTATTTCCCAAAAAATAGGCAAAACACCTCATGTTCGATTCGGTTCCCTATCCATTTGCATAAAATTTTGAGACCGAATATAACTTGGCATACTTTTGTTTCTCCTAATTATATTTTCGCATAACAGCTTACGCGTAACAGCTTACGCATAATTTTTTAAGCATAATTTCTTTATTCATAATAATGATTAAGCATTACATTCTAAAGCATAAATTTAGCATGCTCGTTTTATTTCTTACGACGTCAGGTCGACGGAGCCCTGCTGCGCGGGGCTCCTATTTCTGTCTGCAGGGTTTAAAGGAACCTAACCAAACCGAACCTCGGGGTGCCCCTGACGTCGTTTAGTATTATGCGAATTAAATTTATGCCAAAACAAATTAGCCTTAAAGATAATTATGCCAAAATAAACTGTATGCCAAAAAAAATATGGCAAAGTATTATTATGCCAAAACAAATTATGCCAAAATAGTTATGCCAAAGTATATTAGGAAAAAGAACGTTATGCGAAAAGAAGGGATCCCGTTCGATTCACAAAACTTTCATTACCTACAATAAATCTTTGGTTTAATTACATAAGGTAAAATGTTCGTGACTAAACAAGAAAACGTTAAAATAAAGAAGCGGACTCTTCGACGACGTGACTTCACGTGGCATATCGAAACATCAAACAGTTACCTACCTAATTAATAAAGATTTATTGTTCTTGTTCTTTGACAACAGATACTTATAAGTAGTTTGGTCAATGTTTCTCGTATTTCGGTCAGGTTACATCTGCAAGGTTGAGGGTTGTTTGCTGTACTCCGTGCGGCACCTACGCTCTGTCAATATTGTCACTCCAATAGGGCTGACACTGACTGGAAATTCAAGAAAAAAAATTCGGGAATTATCCCGAATTTTTTTTCTTGAATTTCCAGTCAGTGTTATTATTAAATATGATAAAACTGGATAGTTATAAATATTTCATTGGTAGGTACATTTCGTTGGTCGTTGGCGGGGTTTTCGCCATATTATTTAAGGGATTACATTCTTTTCTTAAAAGCTTTGCATGAATTGCAGGATTCCCTACACAACATTAGAGAAATTGATACAAGCCTACAAGGTCAGTGCTCTGAGTGGAATACCGTAAAACATTACCTTTTAACCTTTCAGTGATGACAGTTACATGAATTGTTTCTCATTACTCCATATTTAAGTTGTTGATGAATAATTTAGCAAAATAATTTACATTTAAAAGTAAAATTCTCGTCAATGCTGTTTTGTGTCGAATATCAAAAACAGTCGTATAAATTCAAGAGTGCGTTTTATTTTAACTTTTTAATATAAATAGAAGAATCATGTTTTAAAATAACTTGCGAACAGTGTTTTGACTATAAATGTATTGTATTTGTAATTATAATGGCTATCTTTATTAAAATTATTGAGAAAGCTGTTTGTTTGGTCCACTTTCTTGGGAGTACTCATCTGATTACATTATGCTTGTGTTTTCAAATTTTACATAATCGTATAAAATAAAGAGTGGACGGGTTTTGCTCGAGATTTTCTTTGTATTTTTTTTTTTCTATAACTTTTTATTTTTGCCATCGTCTATTTTTGGCAGTTTACTGCTAGAAATATGCTTGTCCGACTGCGCGCCAATAAGCTCGTTTCTGTAGTGCATCGGTGATGTTCCCGCTGTTTTGTATTTTATGCCATCATTCGCAAAATGACGGTACCCTGATCTACAGAATGCGTGGTAGCCGCAACGAAATCTTAAAGATTGGCTGATAGGATCTCATCTCCGGTTTGAAGGTCCCTGTTAAATCGGTCATCTAATCTAATAATAATTTAAATTTTAATTTCCATTTTAATCTCCATGTTTGTAATCAAGATCCATAAGTACAATTGCATCATATCAATGTAATTGTGTTTATAGATCTTGATACCTAAATTAAAATTCCTACAGTACTGCAAGGCTCTTTTGGTACTTCATGACGTGGAAGGGAGGGGTTGTTGGCGGCGTTAGTTCCAATTTTGACCACGCCCCAAAAGATCTTTGTACGGCGATAATCACAAACGTTCTGCTATTTAAAAAAAGCTTTAATAATTACCTAGGATGTCTCTTATGAAAGACACGCTTTCGACCAAAAGACCAATAAAGCGAAATAAATCAATTTTTCACTACACCAAAGAAGCATCGGGAGAGGTGTATGTGTGTTCTTTTCATATAACTTTTTTTTGACCACTTGTGTGACAATGCTTGCCCCTGTCCAGTTGAATGACGATAATGACGATAATGACTATCTAACCAGCTGCGCCGTGAAAACTTAGGTGAAGTGAGCTGTCAGGTCACTATTGTCAATCCCTAGCGCCAGGTGGAGTGACAGCTCGCTTCATCTAAGTTTTCACGGTGAGATTTGAACCGTCCAGACCGGCTGATGTAAGGCGACGACGTGGCTGGACTCACAGCACCAGTCCACGTATTAACTATTGGACTACTGCCACTTTGCCATTGTTGTCAGTTTGCCAGTACTCGCCAACCCTACGTAGATTATTCGTGTGCAATCCGTCAAGAGGCGTGCGGTGTGTCCCCCGCGGCCATAGTGATGTCACTCATCAATAACGGTTAACGGCCCTTAACCGACTTTGAAGAAGCGCTGTTCTTCAGATTTGTGTATCAAGCTGCTTGGTTTATGTCGTCGGGAGGTAATGGGGTCGTTTGGAGGCTGTGGGGATTTGGTGTGTGTGGGCATGTTTATTTGGATATGTAGAATTTGTAGCAAGATTTTTAGTTCATAACCTTGTAACGTTACATTTGGCTGTGTTCATTGAAGGGGTACACAGGAGTTTGTAGGTTGTAGGTTCGAACTACAGGCGCTTTACTTTGTGTAAATTATTTCATCACCACTGCTCTCAAAACGGCGAAGGAAAACGTCGTGAGGAAACCGGCATGTCCTAGAACCAAAAATTCGAAGACATGTGACATCTACCAGCCCGCACTGGGCCCGCGTGGTTGATTACGGCCCACTCCCTCTCGCAGAGAGGAGGCCTGTGTCCCAGCAGTGGGAACATTATAGGCTGATTATGTACAGGAGTTTACACCCACTCCCATGTAATTTGATTGCGTGTAAAGGTCTAAAATATCACTCTGCAGGGCAGGTATTACACCCATATCCACTAGTAAACCGATAACGTTCGTTACGACATAAATCACATTTAAGTCCCACTTCAAATTCAGCTGACCATTTCCTAAGATCGATCTCCAATCCAGCTAAGCCTTTTAACATGTAAATGCTCCTCGTAATTCAGCGAGCTCACGTGTGCAGTTCCTTGCACCCGCCATTGTTTTGCAAATGGCGGCCGCCTAGGCTAGCACAGGGCCAAAGAAACCATCTCAATATTCAATCAGTAGGTGCCGCCTCCATAATGCATAGATTGTATACAATGATGAGTCTTGTGGCCACGATGGAGGGACTTTCCAGAAAAATGTTTTAATGTTTAATTGATTGTGTAATTTGTCACGAACGGTGGAGGTTTTTCCCGAGTTTTCCCGAAGGAGGGCCTGAATTTTGATTGTTATTGGTTTATCTTGGATTTCTTGGTAAACAATGCATGGGTATAACTTTAGGCTTATGTCGAAGAGCGGTACGCATCCTACGAATATCATTCTGCGACTAAAATGTAAATCTATACTAATTCTATACTTATCCATAATAATATTATAAATCGAAAGTAACTCTGTCTGTCTGTCTGTCTATATGTTACCCTTTCACGCCTAAACCGCTGAACCGATTTAGATGAAATTTGGTATAGAGATAGTTTGAGTTCCGGGAAAGGACATAGGATAGTTTTTATCCCGATATTCCCACGGGATCGAGACTAATGCGGGTGAAACCGCGGGGCGCAGCTAGTAATTACATATGTTGGTGTACCTAACGAGTTCGTCCGCGTGAAATTTCTTGTTCCCCCGACCCACCCCGTCGCATCGCATCGCCCGCGCTATTACTTCGTCTTCGCTTGGCGTTCTTTTTAACTTTTTTGTTTTTGCTAGGTTCCTAAGGGTCCTAGCGTGATGTTAAATAGCTTATAGACTTCCTCAAGAACTGGGCTATCAAATGCAAAAAGAGTTTCTCTAATCGAACTGGTAAGGAGTTCGAGAAATAAGCGCGTTCAAACAAACAAACTTCAAGTTTATTATTAGTATAGATGTGAGAGATGGAAGTTAACAGATTGATAGCTTACAAACAAACATACAGACGATTTCATAACCTTAGTTTCTTATTCACTCGCAGAATATCTGTGCATCTCATAATGGAAGATCCCACGGATCTTTTAATAATTTATTTTTTTATATTTTCAAATAAACATAATATCTAATCGAATATGTAACAGGAAAGTGTTTAAGGAAAACTTATAAAGCATTTCATGAATTTTGTTTGAAAAATACTCTTCTGAAAGTTTTTAATATGTCGGGTGAATAATATGTTTACGATGTTATGTGGAATCGATCTGAATTGATGAGCTGTCTTGTGATCAGTTTGGTATAATATTGTTTTGATAATTTTGGAAATTGACTTACAAACAAGTTTCCATTTTATCACGTCAAGTAGGTATCCACTGAAACGAAATGTTTAGAACACAGTTTATGTGGGCTAACTACTTTCAGAGTAATATCACTAAAGACCTTCAATTAACTTTAAAAGCCCACTCGGGACGAACATCTGAAGAATCTTGATGTTGCTGTCCTTGCCAACTACGAGAGGAAAATTACCAGACCACTTTTCAAACAAGAAAATAGACAAACTATGTTCATAAATATAGAAAAATTACTGAAATTTTCCATCAACCAACGTAATTTATACTACAATTACCTAATGAGTTTATTTTTAATATTCCAATTATTTGGAGGGCGCAAGAGTCGAACGTTACGTCAGTTGTTCTCGGAGGGCAGTGGCGTAATAAATTCCGGACGAAACTCTAGCTGTCATAATTGTCACGACGAAAAGATGGCTGCTACGCGTGACAGACGTGACAGCATTGCATCCACGCGCGCTTGGAAATATATACTGCTAAACACGTGTCGATTATAATTAAGAAGCTATTTACAGACGTTTATAAATAAATTGTTGTACGAATTAGCTTTCGAGAAACTTTAACCCGTCTGCCTTCAAATCAAGAGTGAACAGGCATCTTCTGGGCACGCTCGATCCATCATAGACCTCATCTATCGCTTTCCATCAGGCGTGACCGGGGTCAAGAGTGCGCCCATTTAGCAATAAAAAAAAAAAAAAAAAAAAAAAAAAAACTTTCTTGAAAGAGAAAGAGGGTGTTTAAACCGAGTATTACATATTTTAACGACATTATTTTAAATAAGTGAAGTAAAATAACTCTCGTGGAATTACTGGTAGTTAGGGCGTAATGTCTCGGAATTTTAGGCTTCTCGCATTATTTCATTGTAAGTTTTATTGCATGGCAACAAAACTTAAAATGATAAAAATAATGACAAATTTTAATATTCTTCTTTTTACAGAGTTCCTGTGTCGTCATATAGGTAGAGGCAGCTATAACGCGCGTTTTATTAACTCCTGCATCTTTAATGCAAACATCTCTATAAATGACATAACCTGCGCGCGTGTCTGGCATGTTTTCAGCGTAACCCGTGTATATGTACCACTCAGACCGGGCGTGTTTCGACAACAGCCAACAACGTCCATCAGACGCAAGGGTTTCCCGATGCGTATCCGCGTAGTAGATGAACTCGTGGCTAATGACTGCGTGCACGTCGACACGAGGAGTTAGGAGACGGTCAGTCTGCCAACTAGTCTTTAGGGTATCGGTATGTAGGTGTTGTGCTGCATGAATTGTGGAGGTGGACAGATATCGATTACCTAGTCTTATTCGTCTGAAAGCAAATTTTTAACTAGCTACTTATTTATTTATTTATTAAAACTTTATGCACAAGTAAAAAAATAATACTGTACAAAGGCGGACTTAATGCCTGAGGCATTTTCTACCAGTCAACCTTAGGGTGATGCAGAGACAAAACATGGACAAAACTTATTATGGTTCGCTTTCAGTGTTTGGCTTTTGGTTGATGGTAATGATATCTTGGTACTTATTGAAAAGGTAAAAGTGGGTTATTTTAGATAGCTTGGGCAAGTCTTTGTTTCATATGAGGTGCAATAAAATGCAAAAACGATATTGAAGATTAAGTACGTCTAGTGCATCCTGGAGAGTCAGCTGCGCTACCTGTCTGACTGGCTAAATCCTTTTTATTGACACATGAACTATTCTCCTGTATCTCTTGCCAAGAAGTAGAATAACGAGGGTTGCATATATAAGTACATTGTGGTTCGTGGAAACAGTAAACAGTATCGCGTTGACGACAATTAGTCAATGTCCACTGCTCTGTTTATAAAATCCCATTAAACACATAGTAGATTGCCATCAATGGACCTTGTTCGATGTTGGTAAAGATTCATGGTTCTGTAATTACGTGAATCATCTTTTGGCACAAACTAATTGCTGTCAGCCATATTAAATTAATAGGGCAGACGACCTATTGATTAATGGTGTGCTAATCTGATGACGAGCTATTTATAAAAAGTTATCTAATACTAGTCTCATGTTATGGTGTTCCTTTAGAAACCGATCTCTGTCTGGTGAGTGAATTTAAACTGAATCTGTACCTATTGTATTGCTCCCAAACTATGGCTTGAAGAAAGTGCGTTATGTCTCTTTCTCTCAA
Organism: Amphipoea lucens; assembly: GCA_947508005.1. NCBI lineage: Eukaryota > Metazoa > Arthropoda > Insecta > Lepidoptera > Noctuidae > Amphipoea > Amphipoea lucens. The sequence continues at coordinate 20,010,880 of OX382374.1, forward strand.
TCACGATACCTCGCAAAAAACCTTCTATGGGCTGATACAATCTCCTATTCTAAGGATTAGATCCCCCATTATACGTAACCAGAACCAATCGTACATAGGTACATCTCTGCTTGCCCTCTGACTACCGGTATGACGTCCATCTCCCAACACAAGACACGTGCCAGCACAAACAAGTATGACGTCACAGGAGACTAGATCACATAAATTATTCGCTTGTTTTTTAGTAGGTACTTCAAATAGTCTACTCATCCTCCCTAGTATTCTAATAATATTGTTCTCAAGGACTTCTGATTGATTGAAATTATCTTCCGCTGCTCTCCTTTGATGATTGATATTACATTATTTTTTATGTTCGCGAATCAAATAAACAAAGCTCTGAAAGTAGAGTTTGATAAAATTTATTATTTCCCTGAAAATGCCATCAATTTAAGAAAATTGGTTATTAGGGTCGGGTTTTCAGCACTCATAAATTCCCCCTTATTATTTAATACAGAAGGGTCGTAGACCAATTATTCTAAAATTACAGTCTACCACAAATGATGATGATGACTTGCTCATATTCACGAGCGGCAGAGGCAACTCGGCGGTGGCAGCCGTAGACGCATCGACGGCTGCAGTTGTCAAATACACGAACGGCGACGTGTCGACGGCAGCCGTAGACGCGTCGACGGCTGCAGTTGTCAAATACACGAACGGCGACGTGTCGACTGCAGCCGTAGACGCGTCGAAAGCTGCAGTTGCCTCTGCTGTTGGCGCATTCCTTAAGGGATATGATGTCTACAATATCTATATAATGTCTAAAAATAGTTAGGTAATGTTTATATTGATTACACAAGTTTTTTTTATCTACACCCATGCTATAAATCCTCTATAAATGTTTCTGAAACAGTTAGCTTATTGCCAACATTAAAACAACCAGTGTCATAGTAACCATAATATCATCCAAACGAGTGTTATAATGTTGTACGAAACATTATGCAACTCGTTTTCAAAAAAAACTTTTTAACAAAAAAATTAAACCTCCGAAAAAACTGAAAAGCAAAAAATAAAAACCTTTTTTATTTTACCTTAATAAATAAGTTCTTAAACTAATGCAAGTATACCTAAAAAATTTTGAGTCGGCGCCAAACAATCAATGAACAAAGATCACTAAATTACCTTAAATTTATAGAAATAGCCAAATCAAATTAATAATGCAACGAGAAATCTCCAGCGCTAAATATTAACATTCCAAACAAAAAATTCGCTCTCCGCACGACCACTCGCAACGATATTAAGTTGCTTGTTTGGCGCCGACTCAAAATTAGTTAGGTATACTTGCATTAGTTTAAGAACTTATTTATTAAGGTAAAATAAAAAAGGTTTTTATTTTTTGCTTTTCAGTTTTTTCGGAGGTTTAATTTTTTTGTTAAAAAGTTTTTATTTTATAATTTTTTGAGGCTATAATTTACTTATTACTGCATGCTTAATTTTTGATTACTTTTAAAATAGCTACCTACCTTACTTTAGATATTAACTGTTATATAATCCTACTTTAATTATTATTTTTTGTATAATAAAATACTTAAAAAAAACAGGCTTTATATACCAACATAGATAGGCCTTTTATTTTAATTGTAATACACAGCTCAGCATTAAAATCTGTGAATGAACAATAAATCACCCCTATTTTCCCACCCTTAGGGTAGGATTTTTTTTCCAAATTTACATGGGACCAACTTCGAGGTATGTCCTATCCAATAAAAAAAGAATTATTAAAATCGGACTACTCTGTAAAAAGTTATGCGTGGTCATACATTACAATCAATGAGTGAACAATCAATCATCCCCTGTTTTCCTACCCTTAGGGTTGGATTTTTTTTTTCCAAATTTATATGGGACCAACTTCAGGGTATATCCTTTCCAATAGAAAAAGAACTATCAAAATCGGACTGCTCTGTAAAAAGTTATGCGTGATCATACATAAAAAAAAAAAAAAAAAAAAAAAATATACGCGTCGAATTGATAACCTCCTCCGTTTTTTCGTCGGTTAAAAAAGAACATTGTCATGCACGCGCGCTTCACTACTACAGCGGCCGTAATTTAAAAAAAGAACTTATAGGTTATTCGAATTCACGTCGTATCCCGCCGGCCGCCATTTTTGTTCGATATTAGTATTGTAAAAAAAACTGTTTCAGAACCTTTTTTTAGAGGATTCATATCATGGGTGTAGATAAAGTCTTGTATGCAACTGAACATAATTAGGTATTAAAACACTCATGTGATAAACCCATATTCGTGTTTTAATACCCCTTATTATAAAACAGTGCAGGCATAAATAACTATTACAATACTTGGAGTGATTAAGTTATATTACATACCCACAGGATGAGGACTCATACTTTCGAGTCAATCCCCCTTCAGTAATTCCACAACTAAACCCAAAAAACATCGTAATGATCCAACACATGTTAACCACGAATTAATTAGCCATTAAGCGATCGTAAATCTCCGTCAGTTTTCGGAGCACATCGGGCGTCCGCCATTTAAAAATAGTCCGGGAAAGCTGCGCGTGCGGCGATGGACGCAAAACAGCTCTTTGGACTGTTGCCAAAGATATGGATGGATAAAATGGATTGGAAGGGCAGTAATCGAGCTGAGATGAGATGTTGAGAATTAGTCCTTGTCGGTCGTTTAGCTAAAAGATCTTGTTCTGACTTGTTTTGAAGAGGATTTGTCTTTGTAGTGTTGATCTTCTCTCAGAATAGGCTCCTGTTTCTGTGTCGCTGTTTGTTAAAGGTGACAGGTCGATGGCAATGTAATTATAACTCTCTGCGGTCGCCAATCCGTCTGCCAAACGTCGTTGTATAATCGCTGTAAATACCCCTGTAGGTACAATCTTTCGCATAATGTACACAGTTTTTATGAATTGAATTGTTACGATTATCTATTTCACCCGGATTCATGTTTCTATGAGATTCACGAAAATCCCGAGAACTGTTGGGTGAACAAACAACACGTTTTATTCGTAAAATATTGATGTTATTCTAATTCGTCGGCAAAGAATAAATTACTGTTAATTCTTTAAAGCAATAAATATTCTTCGATGTAAAGTGATTCCCCGAACGTGAATTCTGTTTTAAAAACTTAATTTTGATTTTTTTTTTGTAGAAAAACAATCTGGTCCCTACCATTAAAAATGTACTTCATGGTAGCGTTATCTAGCTGCTATGCTGTCCATATATGAATAAAAAAATATATACAAGACTTATGCTGAAAGTGCTTAATTTAAATTCTAAATGAGATTATAAGATTGAGAACCGGTATTTTCTAATAATAGATATTTCACCCGCAAAAAAACCTTTAGTACCGAACAACTTCTTGAAAACCCCAAAAAAAAGCTCACCCCGAGTGTCCATTTGTCACCTCAAAAAGTGTCAAATGCCAGAAACAACACGATTCCACGATTCCCCCTCTCACCCCGCTGTTGAAGTAAAGGGGGTGCTTGAGAGGTGTCCTGAACAACTGCTTATTTCCGTCTCGCCCGGCGAGATAAGACATGCTTCGACACTTGTCACAAGTACTGCAATTAGGAAGCAGCCACGCTTTAAATGTTCAAGATATTGTTATTGTTGGTTTGTTAAGATGACTTCAAATTGTCGACGTTTATTTTAAGTATACTTGTGCAAATTATACGGTACTCTTAACAATGTCTGGTGGATGGTGCGTTAAGAAAGCTCGTGTGCCCTTGGGTGTGTGGTATGGGTCTTTAACTAGGCCATCCATAGGCTTCCTAGTGTGTCCTATTCTCTTGAAGGTGTTCTTTTCTAATGTTAACTACTTCACATACTATAGTATCGGATCAAGTTCTTCTAACTTAACAGATATAAGTATGTGTTGCTGGGGAGTATGTAACGCCACTTCTCCTTCCCAGATACACTAACACTAGGCAGTGGTGAAGGGCGGTTGCTTTGGGTGACTGTTTTATGTGAGTTTTGATGTTCAAAACGTGCTGATTCTCAGCATTTTTTAAAACATAAGTTGATTTTTGATTTTAGTTTCTGTTACTGTTAAATATACGTCAATCCAATCAGTTATCCAATCGAAATGCATCATCAACCAGATTTGTTCATCTGCGCTGAGCCGTTAAGATACTGTCGTGGAAGATAAATAGCAGTACATTAGGCATTCCATCCCAATCAACTTGGAAACACCTGAGCTTGTTGGATAGCCGCCAGCGCAACCGATAAATAAACTCTCCTAGGGACGACAGAGTTCCCTGCATCGTGCCGTTACATACGCTAATCAGCCAAACATCTTGGGCTTCATACATATGGAGCCTGCTCCAAGAACTTGACTTGCTCTTCAGCATACCAACCAAGCAACCACCGCAATAGACAATTCAGCCTGCAGCTACACACGCCCTTGACAAAAGCCCTGGGTAGAGTACAGCTTCCTAGAGTGGTTTTGCAGTTGACAACATAGTGGTTTTAACTTATAGTACCTATATTTAGCGTTATTGTTTTAGCGTTATAGTACCTATATATAGCATAGGAAGCTTACATATGTATAATAGGGAATACTTTTTTGAAGAGTTCCATATTTCTTATTGTAATGAATTCTCATGTTCGAAAGTTCTTCATCTTCGGCTTATCGCACCTATCATATAAACGCTTGCTGTTATCTTGAAAAGATTCTACAAAGAGGACTAGAAACACTGGGTTTTCATTGAGGCCAGCGTTTAATCGTGGGTAGTCCTAGTGGTCGTTAAATGTGGTGGACCGAATGCGGAAGGAGCCATCGTGAGTTATCGTGTAACTACGACAAGGTCATTTAACTGTATCAAGACAATGTTGTTCACTGATTATTATTGGTTCGGTATCCATTAGTATTTATATCAGTACATTCGTCAGCAACAGACAATAAATAATACACTCAAAAACAGATGAAATTCCCGACGACTTCAGTTATTTGCATCCCATCAAAACATGTTTATCTTAAGCCAGCCAAAATGATATCAATGTTTTCTAACTCTTAAAAACTTATGTATACGTCATTCAGTGACGGCTCATTGGCGTTGGCGTGGGTATGCGTACGCGCACACGTGGAGAATGTTGTTGGTGACAATATGGAGATGATCGATTAAGTAATTATCGATAATAACAAGTATTTTATGTGATAATATTAATAACGAGCTTCTGCCCGCGACTTCGTCCGCGTGAAATTTCACCTTGCCCCCAGAGTGGAATTTCGAAAAACCCTTTCTTAGTGGATACCTACTCTTTACAAAGAACACACCCTCCAAACATGTCTTTAGGACCGGCGGTTTAGGTGGTGCGTTGATACATCATGTCCGCATTTTTCGAGGGGATAAGCAGAGGTGTTATGTACGAGTAATACGGTCCACATTTCGATAGGTATGTTTACAGTCATAGCAGTGATTTTTGTATTTTGTGTTCTAGCAAGTTTTCCAGAGAGAGAGCGATACAGAGAGATTTTCTTCAATCCAGATTCTGAAATCTGGATTGAAGATATTCATTATATTGGTGGAGGATAAAGAATCATAGATAGTTAAATATAAAACGGAACCAACTTGCGGTTTAGACACGTGAAGAACATTCTACTGACAATGTGAAGATCGCAACAATGTTGAGAAGTGCTCACTTACGCCGCTTTTGTCTAAAAGCTTTCATTTCATCGTACGAAAATAATAAGATTATGAGAAAGCTTGCTCTATAAAATTAGAAACATAGTACACTAATCTTACCTTGATCTTGCATGTGGAAAAGTATATGAATGTAAATAAAACAGCCAGTCACGTTCTAAGGAGTTTCTTTCTTTTCAATCTCAAACGTTTTGGTGGTGAAAAATAGTCGGTGGCAAACAACGAAAATGCGAACTTCAACGACACCGACTTCTGAAATTAAAGTTATTTTTCACTTTGCAGTGTCTTATTTGGAAGTTTTATTTTATCTATTTACATATTTAAAACCTAACTTAACTAAAACTATACAAAAACTAAAATATAGCGTCGAAAAATTGGAAGTTGGTTGTTTTTTTGTTGTTGTAAAAATGTTTTTCTTTTATCTCTTAAATCCATCTATTTTGCTTCACGCAATGTAAACAGTACAATTTGGGATGTAATCAACATTGTCCGGTCAATGGAGTTACATCGGTACATTCGTATCTAAATCCTCCATCAGCTTACAAATAGCTAGCAGCGCACCACGTGTATCAACTATGTACTATGCAGGAGTGGTCAACATTTTAACTTTTGGAAAAAAATATTTTTCTAGGAACCTGTTTGAACAAACATAATTTAAATTAATTGTTGGTCTAAAGGATTTAAAGCTTTTCAATATGTGCTGAAACCTATTTCGCCCTAATTTCTAAAATTACGGCGTTTTTCTTGTAAAAAGGGTAAGATTCAAAAGGAAATGAATCTAAGTTTGTTATCGTATACGTATAAAACTGGCAATAAGGTATGCTTATGTTCCAGAAATTAAACTAAAATAGAAATGTCAATACCTATACCTACTTTGTAAGTTCATCTCAGATTTTAAAATTCTTGTCAAAACTTCGATTGCCCAGGACGTTCCAAAGGTTGGCAGCTCCGTGTAAGCTGCGCACGCACACGCCGCCTGACCATCAGAATTACGCGCGAACAATTTATGTGTTTACCACGTTTGATCTCACCAGGAATCGAACCCGTGTTACACAAGAATAAAATTGATATCACCGATAGGAAACTTTTGAAGTGTTATTTATTTGTTTAATGTTTTATTTTTGTGTGCATATGGAGAGGTTAATGGTTGTTCATTATACATATTTTCTAGCGTTTTACAGATTATACTATTGTACTTGAAGCCGTTTCAGTACTAAGACAGTACTTACTCAAGACCAAACACCACCACAACTACAGAAGATACTTTATAAAACAATTTCGTACTTAAAATTGCTGAAGAGCATTTTCAACAAGGTTTTTCTGTAGGTAATTACGACACAACAACTTTGGTTTTCCATCAAAATAAAGGTACATAAACCACCACGTTGCTCCAATTTTGTCCGACATCTATCTTAGATTCCCAAAACTCTTCAATGTCATGGGGTTATGGTAGGACATTTATATTTATCCCCATCAATGTATTTCTACGCCTCCGTAGATAGATTTTCAATTTGTAAAGTAAAATGCTTTATGGTCAAAGATTCGATTCGTGATTCGTCGTATAATGCAGGTATCTATCGGGCAGAAAAAGGGATAGTCGTAGAACATTTTCTAGTGATAAATTTTACAATCTTCTCTACAGCTACTGTAAAGCATTAGCATATACATTGCCATACGACGTGGCAGTACCGCTAGTCTTTAGGGCACATTACCAGTCGACAGCGACGCGATATTTCGACCATATTTTAGTTTTTTTGTGACGTATACTTGGGATATTTAACTGTTTTAATTTATTCATGAATGTGAATAAATAGTTAGTTATTAACAGAATTAATTTATAATAAGTTAGTACTTTTCACAACGTATATATTTTTATTTTACTGAAATAGATTTATTATGAAACAGTACAGTTATTGTCTCCGTGTCTCCCTTTTATGGAACTATTCAATGTTCCAACGCAATCTTAAGTCCAAATTAAAAAGTGCTCACACTCCCTTTTTGGAAATTATTTGATCTACTTAAAACATGTTATTACACGTAGCCTGTCTACTATAATCAGAATTACATCATATTGTTGTTTTTCGGAGATGATGAAATTTTCGTAAGAATGAAATAATACAGTTATATAAAATATAGTAAATAAAGTCATTATTAAAACGCAGTTTTGACGACGATAATGATTAAATATGACCAATCGCAATAAATGGTTCGATATTTCTTGTTGAAGTTCAATCGACAATGGACTTGTAATGGCGGGCCCAACAGGCTGAGAGGCTAATTAACACGAAAATTAACTAACAGCTGTCCTTTATGTAAATTACTGTGACTGTTTGACCGAAATTACAGTACCCAATTGACATTAGATTCAACAACCTTTTGGAAGGGATTAACAACATATTTTTAAAAACGATAATGCACCTACCTACTTGGTACAGAAACCGGGGTGAATTCTATAATATTTTCCACAGTTTATGATTTGGATTCGAGTGCATTTGTTTATGGAAATGTAAACAAACATTTTTCCTTTTGTGACTTTAGTGTAACTTAGTAACGTTGTGTAACCTCATGGGAGGCTGCAGGCTACAGAGCGCTCGCATAGAGATGTGAAAATTGATATGAACCTTTTGAGGTTGAATTTTTCAAATACCGTGGAGGGTTTACCAACAGGAAATGCTACAAAAATATGTTGTCAGAATAAGAAAATTGAGATCTGTGGTGTTGTGACAACTGATATTTATTTAATACAAAATACTACTAAGGGCTTTGAGGAGAAAAGGTCTTGCGTTTGCAGATCGAAAGAAAAAAAAGTAGATCATAGTTTTAATAAAAATCACCAGTCCTGTTGAATCGACTAATTGCACTTTTTTTTAGTGTAGGTACTATCGAAGACAATCACAAAGTATTTATGTAAATAGTAGTTGAAGCTTGAATACCTGTCTATTCTTCTTTTATTTGCACATGTCCCTATTAGTTGACATTTAAGGATCTTATCAGGTCATCAGGTGGCCTTCTGCAGGTGCTGCCCACCCCATTGGGAAAAAGGTGTGAGTTTATTTATTACTGAAGCCCGAAAGTCTGACCACCAGTCTTACCAAGGGGTATCACATCACATCAGTAACTGGGGGTTGTGTAGGTCAGATAGGCAGTCGCTCCGTGTAAAATACTAGTATTCAGTTACGTCCGGTTATACTGGAAGCCGACCTCAACGTGCTTGGAAAAGGCTATGATGATGATAATGATGACTGTGTGTTGTTTGTTCCCAAAATAAACCACCCTCGTCGATACATTCCCTTCAAGCTGTTGTCGAAAACGTAGTAGATGGCGGAAGAAGCAATAATTCAGGGTAGCAGGCTATCAGCAGGACGCGGCGGCTCGGAAACATCTGATAGTAACAGGTATCCATGTCGGGGTGAGCCGTACGCGCGCGGAGACAAGTGCTCGGCAGGGGAGTTGCTTTCCTAGTGCCACTTATTTTTGACGGGTTCTCAATTTCCCATGTGGCGTGTTTTTGAAGGATGATTCCGTCTGTCACTTCATGAAAACAATAAAATATGGCTTATCAGATAAGGAAGACACACAAAACACTCTTGAAAACACTTTCTAGACAAATTAAAGACCCTCAACCTTATGTCTGGAGAGTGTTTAATGTGGAGACGATATTGAAATTTTTCTCACAAAAAAAATAAGAGCCCTTCCTACTAAAGTTCTGAAAATTTTATTCGTGAACTTTAGGTAAACGGTAATAAGCTAAATACCTAGACGTAAGTTTACAATAATACCTTATCCTTGCGAGTATTTTACTTACACGTGTCGATTTTATATCGTCACGTGTAAGTAAACACACGCAGTATGAATTGTATAAATAGAACCAGGAAAAAAAACTAATCTAAAAATATATCAACACAACTTTTATTGGTGTCTGTACATCCGCGAAGAGCTATCATTTTCGGGCGAGTAAGAAATCGGACCCTCCTTATCGTTGGCCTAAATTTACATTCTTATATTTTCTTACCTCAGGGCTCCGGGCCCAACGGAAGATGAAAAATTGTACATCAAAAAAATCTTTATTTATTTTCCGGAGTTTTACTCTACCCTATAATTTTGTTAGAAAATTTCATTCGGAGGTATTTTCATGAATATTGATGGCCACTTATGAGGGGAAAGAGGGTATTCTTTTTAATTGGCCCATGTCTCATTAGCCGGGCCTATGTTTAACATTATCATTAAGTAGGAACTTTTATTCAAGTCCACTTTTCTGAGTATAAAAATAATAACACATTTACGATTTTGGGCGTTGTTAACGTTCTTGGAAATGGGGAAAATGTAGTTAGGTATAGGTGAGGAAGGGAGCGGTGAATGCTTATGCGAAACCCGCACCCCCGGCAATAGGTAGAGGTGGAACACCGCGGTGGTTTTAGCCGGTAAGAGTCCGGCATGTCCCTCTGTCACCCCCACGATGGAGAAAGTCCATGAGAATTTCCAAGGCGCACCAAAAAAAAAAATTTGTAGTGGAAAGCGGTTTTAACATCAACGGCCGTCATGAAAATTGACATTTATACAGTTTTTTTCATCAGTATTTGACATTAACGTGCCAAAAACCGCTCTGTATATTGACAGCCGGCATTGTGTGACACTTTACCGCTTTCTAAGGAAACCAGAGCTTGAGAGACAGCAGAAGTAATGATTGAGCTCGTTCCTTCCCCGGACAATGGAGGCGTACATTGTTCTATGTATATCAGGACATTTATTTATAAGCCGATAATACAAAAACCTGTTATAACCAGTCTCCAAGAAGAAAATAACATTTATAAATACTGTATTATTGTCAACATTGCGTGTTTATGTTAATTTATCGTTGCTCTGGTTTGTTATTAATTAAATATAGTGTGCTTACGTCAATAGCCCGTTCGGTTTATATTTTAATGTAAAGTGAGGGTTAACTCAACTAGGTTTGTTAGTGTTTGAACCAAGAGTTCACATGACGTGTCGTGTGTGTGGTAATAGATTTTGTAGATTGCAAAGCAATGATTAATTTTATCACTAGCGATAATGTAGATAGATACAGCTTAGTAGGTATTAGAGTCAAAGTCTACAAGCAGAGTGAATCTCGAAAGCCAGGCTGCGAGAAAAGAAGCTTCTTCTTATACAACATTTACCAAAGAGGTGTCACTGACAGATCATCAAACTGAACACCTTTTTCCGTGGGACCAACATTGTAATCGTGAAAAATAATCAGCCATCCCATACATTGGCAGCTGATTATTTTTTTATCATAATAGTGATCATAGTTTACTTACAAATATAACATGAAAAACCTATCTTTTCGCCGACTTTTCACAAAATAGTTTTTAAAATTTTGTCATGGCTGAATTACTGCATCTACATACATATCAACACCTCTATTTTTCAATGAAAAACATACCCAAGGCCATTAAACTTATCGCACATAATAATATTAAACTAAAAACAATATAACTATTAGCGACCGCTGCAAGCTGTATTTCACAGGACCTACAGCTGAAACTGGGTCAGTCTGTTGAACGAAGCGAACCTGGTGCGCGCGGCTATATCAGTGGTTATAAACAAAAGAACTACAATAGCGAACATACATAGAGAGGTATTACAGTGGATAGATGTCACAACCCATTCTTAGGGCTTGATTTTTTTTTTTTGTTTTTTTTTTTTCAGTTTGAATATTTTTATTGAAGTGAAACTTCTTTACGCACGCTTGACTTGGGGAGTAAGCTGGCGAACGCGTGACGTAAGCGTTACGAAAAGTGTGATCGGGCGAGGCGAACGGGATTTGAGTGGGGGATATAAGCAAGAGAAAGCAGTGCGCGCGCATATTTTCTTTCTCTCTTCCTCTCATAGCCAAAAACGATTGAAGTTTCACTTCAGTCGTGTGTGTGGTCATAAGCACACTCGGTTTTTTTGTTTGGTTCTTTAAAAGACAAAAGAAAAAGTAAACAGAATCGAAAATTTCATGTTTGTTAGATACCTATATTGGTGATAAAAATGTTGATATTTTCTGTGAACAAAACTCAAGGACAACCCACACCCTTGAATTGCGTCCTGTTTTTATCCAGAAGCCTGCAACCCAATCAGAAAACGATCAGTCGTTTAGTAATGATCAATTCAACCCAGTTTATTTCCTGACGTGTTCAACACACAACCCACTTACATCGGCAAGCAGCAATTAATTCACACTACATTTTTTACAATCAAGCAAAAACATCGCTTTAGAGCAACACAGCGTAATTGTCGAGTAATTAATGCAAATGGCCGATCGACAGATAAGCTCCGGTCTAATAACACAGCATCTGAACAATGACGAACCAAATTGGTTTAATGGCTGAAAGAGGCGACATGATGGAAAAGTGCGAGCGGTTGCGTCAGACAAGGTAAGAGAAAATTGAGTATTGTTTGTAGAGAGGTCAGTAGCGTTTGAGGTCTTGAATAGACGCTTCGAGATAGTTGAGGTTTGTTCGGTCTGCGACCTCGTCTCGAAACAAAATAAACTGGTATTGTAACAAATAGGTGCAGCTCAAACCGGGTACTAACTATCGAGTTGTAGCTGAATCTGGGCGTGGTTCATCGCGTACCACGGCAACACTAACTTTTTTTTGTTACTAGTCCAGATTACTTAGTTATAAATCTCTACTAATATATTAACATTATACAGGTTGTCCCTGAAAGTATGGATCGAATCGAATAGGGGCGTGGGCAAGGTCATTTCCAATCGTTTTAGCAAAAAAAAAAAAACTAAAAAAAAAGAGAAAAGAAATCGAATTGTTTTAAAAAAATCTTTAAAATAAACTATCAGGGCTATCAATTTAATTTTTTTAGATAGCCCTGATAGTATTTTTTTATGATTATTTTTTTGAGCATTATGCGAAGTGATTGAAAAAAAAAAATAAAAATCGGTCATAACTTTTGAACCGTAAAAAAAATTCACTGACATTCTCAGGGTTAAAAAGTTTGGAAATGACCTTCCCCACGACCTTATTCGATTAGATCCATACTTCCAGGGACACCCTGTATAATAAACGTGAAGAGTTTGTTCGTACGAGCTAATCTCTGGAGCTAACATTCGGATTTGAATAATTTTTGCAGTTGATAGCCTAATTCTTGAGGAAGGTTATTTATTTATTTAAACTTTTCGCATACACAAAAGGTACAAAAGCGGACTCTACACATTCTCTACCAGTCAACCAAGGGTGGTGAAGAGATTAGAAGACAGGTGCTTTGGTTATACGCTATTTAACATCTCGCTGCGACCCTTAGGAGCCGAGCAGAAATAATAAAAGTCAGAACGAACGCTAAGTGAAAACAAAGACATAGCGCGGGCGGGCGATGCGATACGACGCGGTAGGTCGAGGGGAAAAGAAACACGAGGACAAAGTCGCGGGCATAAGCTAGTAGGAGATATAGTCCTTCATTTGCTCTACTGCCGTTTCCTAGGCACAACCTAGAAAAGTCGCATGGTTATTTCTTAGTGGTTGAAAGAACTATGGTGATAAAACATTTTTAGAGGGCCTCGATATGGCTGCTATGGCTTTGAAAGAGTTTAATATTTCTCTAACGACTTTCAACAGTATTGATATCCGTTTTTTCTATAGCTTATGTCAGTTCCGTACATTTTTGACTTATCGCTGATAGAATGTCATTTCCCAATCACAATCTGAATCATTTCACATTTTTTTTTTGAACGTATGAAGCCAATGGATTACCATTGCTTCATACGTTCGAAAAATTTGTTTGCTCAACACCGTAAATTACGCAATGAATGTTGTTGAACTGTCAAAATAAAAGGAATTGTTTACTGATAGTGCGTGACGCAACTACCACGCAGGTGCAACGTAAGTAGGTAACACAAACACCTCTAATAGTCATAGATTGAAGACCTCACAATAAAACAGGAAAATAATCTACAAATAATTTATGAAAATAGATAATTATATTTAACACGCAGCTTCTGATATGATGAACAGCACTAGTTTAACGACCGTGGCTCATTTAAATAAATCCCATTTAATTACATTCTCATTTAAATATGAACTAATCTATGCAAACTGCATTATTATCTGAAGCTGATTTTCTAAAGTGCGGGGAAACATCATTTATTTTATAAGCGTTTTCACAGCTCATCGCTTGTTGATTTGTTTCGCTGATAAGCTTCTAATAAGCGGTTTGAGCGATATATCTTTTGCTTAGAAGTTTCGGGGATCGTATGGTTTTATGTTTATTTTGTATGGTGACCTAGTTTTGGTTTTAGAACATAATATTTTTTTTTAATTGCTCTTGACTCTAGTCTAGATCAAAGGTGACAGAGACAAAGTCGACGATGGAGCGAGCTTACCCAGAAGAAGCCGACGAAGCAGATGTGATGGGTATAGATATCTGTCGAACATGATAAAATAAATTAATTGGATGAATTTAATTTTTGCGATCAACGACAGCTGGTAGCTTAGTTACTTAAAACAGTTTTTTTATGTAAACTTCACAGACGTGAAGGGTAGCACGACATAAAAACTTTTTAACAAAAAAATTAAACCTCCGAAAAAACTGAAAAGGAAAAAATAAAAACCTTTTTTATTTTACCTTAATAAATAAATTCTTAAACTAATGCAAGTATACCTAAGTAATTTTGAGTCGGCGCCAAACAAGCAACTTAATATCGTTGCGAGTGGTCGTGCGGAGAGCGTATTTTTTGTTTGGAATGTTATATTTATCGCTGGAGATTTCACGTTGCATTATTAATTTGATTTGGTTATTTCTTTAAATTTAAGGTAATTTAGTGATCTTTGTTCATTGATTGTTTGGCGCCGACTCAAAATTTCTTAGGTATACTTGCATTAGTTTAAGAATTTATTTATTAAGGTAAAATAAAAAAGGTTTTTATTTTTTCCTTTTCAGTTTTTTCGGAGGTTTAATTTTTTTGTTAAAAAGTTTTCATTTTATAATTTTTTGAGGCTATAATTTACTAATTACTACATGCTTAATTTTTGATTACTTTTAAAATAGCTACCTACCTTACTTTAGATATTAACTGTTATATAATCCTACTTTAATTATTCTTTTTTGTATAATAAAATACTTAAAAAAACAGGCTTTATATACCAACATAGATAAGTCTTTTATTTTAATTGTAATACACAGCTCAGCATTAAAATCTGTGAATGAACAATAAATCACCCCTATTTTCCCACCCTTAGGGTATGATTTTTTTTTCCAAATTTACATGGGACCAACTTCGAGGTATGTCCTATCCAATAAAAAAAGAATTATTAAAATCGGACTACTCTGTAAAAAGTTATGCGTGGTCATACATTACAATCAGTGAGTGAACAATCAATCATCCCCTGTTTTCCTACCCTTAGGGTTGGATTTTTTTTTCCAAATTTATATGGGACCAACTTCGGGGTATATCCTTTCCAATAGAAAAAGAATTATCAAAATCGGACTGCTCTGTAAAAAGTTATGCGTGATCATACACAAAAAAAAAATATATATATATACGCGTCGAATTGATAACCTCCTCCGTTTTTTCGTCGGTTAAAAACAAAAATAAACTTATTTTCTCAACTCATCAAGTAACCACACTACCAGTGATCGTTGACCCCAAACAAAAAATCATCGAATCTTTTTTTATTCTATTTTATTGTGTATAGATGTCGATACCCATAACGTCTCGTCGCGAAGTTTTATTGCTTTAATTTGACTCTGTACAAATTGGTCATGTAGGTACCTACCTACTTCTAATTGCTAAGTTTCTGATTATGACAAGTAAATAAGTACCAAATGTTGTCTGTTATTTATCTGACGCACCTGCCCTTACACCAAGCTCTTCTGTTTTCGACATCCACACGAGGGTTTATTATTTTCACTTCGTTCCATTCAGTGATAGGTACGTCCGTTTCGTACTACCTACCTACACGAAATTAGTAAAGTTTGGTAAATAATAATAACAACATAATAACCAAAATTACATTACCCCATTCCCGCTGCTTCTCATGGCGCGGGCGCTCCCACCACATTATAACTGCGCTGGAACACGACGCCGCGCGATTATCGTAAAACGTTACGACATCACCTACTACACAATTTGGCCGGATTATACCCAGTTAATTATGATGCGAGATGAGCATCTCATGTACTTAATACTGTAGACAGGGCTTTTGTTCTAAAAGGTTTATAAAGTAAGCTCTTTATGCGATGGAGATTATGAGCTAGACGTTATTTAAAGATAGAACATAAAACAGGGCTCCGAAGGCCTGTTAATGTTTTAAGCCAAGGAACGGAAAATACAACACCAGCACATAATTGAATACTTCTAATTGCGAGTTCTTCATCCTCGCGCTAAGTAAAGTTTAAATTAACGAGATAAGAAAAAAAAAATAGTCACCACTTTTCCATACGGATTGGGGTACTTGACATGCTTGCATGATATAAGATCGGCTGCCTCTGACAATAGTCGCACAATCCTATAATCACCATTTAGGACACCGATGACACCATCCTATTCTACGAACAATGGAGGTGCACTATATTGTTCCACGCCAGTCACACTCACCCATAATTTTCAAAATGCCTACATTCATGTCCCACTAGGAGATACAGTTGGCTGGCTACTCTCCTAACAGCTTTGTGCATGGCAACTAGGCCGGTTAACTCAATTAATAAATTCAATTAGTCATTATCATCATCATCTGGCTGGCCTTTTCCCAACTATGTACATATTGGGGTCTACTCCTGTATTTTATATGCGAGCGACTGGCTATCTGACCCGGTATAAGAGACCCGGTATAAGAACCCGGTTATTGGGCAACACGATTAATCAATTAGATTTACTACATTCGAATGAACGAGGTAAAAAACTTAAATTGTTATCATTACTGTTCTCAAACTTATGGCCTCCTGTATACCGAGTTGCCAATATATTTAAATTGGAATATTACCACCACTAATTTTCCATAGAAAAGGCATCAGCGGTCAATGCTAGTGGTCAGAAATGCTTAGGGCATCCTGACCCTTTTGAAAATAGCCCCTTGAAAGACCCGTGCGAAGACCAGAGATAGCCTAAAAACTATTATTTTCGTAATTCCGCACCAGTCCGGACCCCCTCTCCACTAGGAGACACAGTTGGCTGGCTACTTTCCTCACACCTTTGTGCTGAACAACTGGGCCGGGTAATTGAATTTATCAACACCATCAGATTCCGTATGCTAATCATTTCACGAATTACAGGCCTACTCGTCGGAACACTGGGTTTGGGAAACAATTTGTGTTATATCGTACTGTGTGATCGAAATCGGGACTGTACTAACTATACTATCGTGTATTTCTTTCTATAAAGACAAAGTCAGCCATTCAGCAATATAAAAAGATCTGCTTCATACTGGACATGGCCTCTCCAATTGCACGCCATTCAACTCGGTTTTCGGCAACTCTCATCCAGCTGCTACCAGCCATCCTGCGAAGATCGTCGCTTCACCTAGCCTGAGGGCGTTCTAACTTATGTTTGCCGATTCGAGCTCTCCGACTGCTCAGGGTAACTCAAAGATATTGTCTTCGAACCGCGTATTGTCGTAACGATATTGTCTTCGAAACAAAAGACCTAAAGCCTAATTTCTTTTAAATAAAAACAATATTGCAACCCACCAGCCACTGGCCACGCTTCCCGTCACCGCTACCGGTGGATGGTTATCAGCGAAACAAATGAACGCGCCTGCTGATGCACGTCCAGATAACGCGTCATAGTGATAGTGGAACACTTTTTGGTTTTCGAGCCAAATGAAGAGCCTTCTGGCGAAGTATTGAGGGCGAAATCTTGAAAGCCGTTGTTCCCAAATGGAGTCCAGAATTTTGGTGAAATCGATATGAAACCTCTCTCTCAAGTTTATGTTCTTATTTTTTTGTTTTGATTATACCTATACAATGCATGTTATGCGAGTCATAACGTTGAAACTTCACAGCCCATCCATTCTTTTAAATGCAAACAAACATTCACAATAATAATTGTTAGAAAGATAACATCGAAATTAGTTTAGTTTTTGCTCGATTAACCATACAAGCAATCTAAATCTTAGGCAACAGGAAATGGTGGCAGCAACTTTAGAAAAAGACAAACGTATACGTGTGCTTAAAGTGTGAATGAGATGGCTATACTCTCTTTGTTTTTTGGTAACAATAGTCGGTAGGATTTATGAGCATCAACTTTGGCCTATTGTTTTAGGGTTCCGTGAGACATTGTGATAGGATATGCGGTCGGCGAATATTTCGGAAAATATTTCAGTTGGACAGCGAGCGCGGCCATTTATCAGGAAAGTTGCTTTTAGTGTTATGTGCGGCGGAAATTGTGGGTAGTTTCGACCTACCCGCATAGATACGTCGTGAGGGGAAAGATGGCGTCTTTTTCATGGGAGAAGTCGCCTATAGCTTTTCATATGTAATAATTTTGAACATGGAGCTTTAGTCATCATTATCGGCCTATAATGTTCCCACTGCTGGGACACAGGCCTCCTCTCTGTGAGAGGAAGTGGCCAATAATCTACCACGCGGGCCCAGTGCCGGTTGGTGGATGTCACATATATGTTTTCGAATGTTTGGTTCTAGGACATGCCGGTTTCCTCACGATGTTTTCCTTCATCGTTTTGAGCTTAAGTAGTATCTTTTGAAAGAATAGTCAAATGAAAATACACAAACGCATTATATCACGCCTGTTTCCGCCGAAGCAATGGAAGCGTAGGACTTCATTCATACACAGCCACATTTCGCCGTTATGTTTCAATCCCATGTAATACTTTGGGGTGAGCCAATTACCATCAAGCGGACACATACCTACCCAGACTCCGGGCTGCTACTGAGAAATTCCTCATGGATGAGCCCAATACCACTTTGCCCAAACTGGAACAGATTGCTGACATGATTGCAGAACCTGATGGTACCGCAATCATTCCTATAAATAACAAAGACCAAGAATATCACTTACCTATAGTTAATAATTGACTAGTATGTGAGTCAGTCATAAGTTAGTTGGAAGTAAATTACATTAAAATAAACAAGGTTGTTACGAGCACATTATATCATCGTTATGCATGTTTGACATTATTTATTACCAATTTAGTTATACATGCTGCAAATAATTATGCTGTTGTTAGCTTTATCTGGCTGTGTGCTAAAATTATTAACACTATTTCATAGAGTAATTGAGAGCAATTAAAGAAACGAATTGTGCTTGGAGTTTCTCTGAGGGATAGAATCTGAGGTGATCGGGCAGAGAACCAAAGTTGTCGACATAGCTCACAGAATCAAGTTGAAGTGGCAATGGGCCGCCCATATTAGCCGAAGAACCGATGACTGTTGAGTAGACGTGTTCTTAGTGAAGACCGAGAATCGGCAAACGTAAGGTAGGAAACCCTCAGGCTAGGTGGAGCGACGGTCTTGGCACGGTGGCTGGTAGCAGCTGGATGAGAGTTGCCGAGGATCGAGCTAAATAGCGTGCAATTGGAGAGGCCTACGTCCAGCAGTGGACTGCTGTAGACTGATGATCAATAACAAAAAAATTAAACCTCCGAAAAAACTGAAAAGCAATAAATAATAAACCTTTTTTATTTAACCTAATAAATAAGTTCTTAAACTAATGTAAGTATACCTAAGTAACTTTGAGTCGGCGCCAAACAACCAAATTAATATCGTAGCCGTGCGGAGAAAGCATTTTTTGTTTGGAATGTTATGTTTATCGCTGGAGATTTCACGTTGCATTGTTAATTTAATTTGGTTATTTTCTTTAAAGTTAAGGTAAGGGGTTAGAAGATTTTTGTATGGAGGGTGGCCCTAAGGTCGGTCGCCATTTTGATTTTTTTTCAGAATCGCGGTGCACAACAAAAGTTATATATTTAAATAGAGGACGCTTATACAAACAAAAAATGTTATATAACATAATATCCTAAAGCGTCAGGTTTCGGAGTTATTCACCGAAATATAATTCTAAAACAACAAGGATTTTTTTGTTTATTTTCCCTCCAGGTAAGCATATTGAACTATTGAGGTAATAGAAACGTTATGAAACATTTATGGAGAAGAAACAAATGAAGAATAGACATTTTTTAAATAAATAATTAAAAACGGCTATTTATAGTTCGTATTTTAATCCCAGAGACTAATCTGACATTTAAGTCTTTTGTGTTTTCGTTTTTGAAGTGAAAACTTCTTTAGCGGCGTTGCACACTTTTTTGTAATGGGTAAAAAATGTTAAACTCGCGTCAGGACATCGCGTCAGGACACGTGACCGTCAGGAGAGATTCCCCCCCCCCCTTCTCTTTCTACGGCGGCGCCAACCGAAGTGAACCAAGTGACACACGGATGGATGGATGGATGGATGAATGGATGGATGGATGAACGTGGACGTGGACGTGGACGAGGATGTGGACGTGGACGTGGACGTGGATGTGGATGGATGGATGGATGGACAGCTGATAGCTCGATCGTCTGTGTAGTAGCCACACTGCTGTGTAATCGTAAAATTCGTGTATTGTTTAAAATATGGAAATTGAACAAAGTGCATTGAAAAAAGTGACGCAGAAATAGTGAAAAAAAATGAGTTATATTAATTCAATTAATAATTATTGATTTATTTCAACGTTAATATTCAAGTTTTCACTTCTGCCGGCACTCCCGGAGTGCAACCCGTCTTTTTTTTTTAGTATAGAAGTTTGACATTACACTTGTCAGATTAGTCTCTGGGATTAAAAAAAACGAACTATAAATTGCCGTGTTTAATTATTTATTTAAAAAATGTCTATTCTTCATTTGTTTCTTCTCCATAAAGGTTTCATAACGTTTCTATTACCTCAATAGTTCAATATGCTTACCTGCCCCCTTATTCACAAACACTCGATATGCTTCCGTATCGTATCGAACATTAATCACTGTTATCGTAGGAGTCTTCTCAACGCTGTTCACAAGTCCAAAACCCGAAAATTTTGTCAGTTTAAATCAAATAGACGCCCGCTATTCTTCCAACAGCCATTTGCTGTTGAGGGGAAGTCAAATCAGGTTATCGAAATGTCAGGTTTTCGATACGATAGCCTGTCGTATGGTTGTGAATCAGGGCTCTGGAGGGAAAAAAAAACAAAAAAATCCTTGTTATTTTCGACTTATATTTCGGTGAATAACTCCGAAACCTGACGCTTTAGGATATTATGTTATATAACATTTTTTGTTTGTATAAGTGTCCTCTATCTAAATATATAACTTTTGTTGTGCACCGCGATTCTGAAAAAAAATCAAAATGGCGGCTGATTTTAGGGCCAAAACCTTCAAACCCCTTAGTGATCTTTTTGTTCATTGATTGTTTGGCGCCGACTCAAAATTACTTAGGTATACTTACATTAGTTTAAGAACTTATTTATTAGGTTAAATAAAAAAGGTTTATTATTTATTGCTTTTCAGTTTTTTCGGAGGTTTAATTTTTTTGTTAAAAAGTTTTTATTTTAAAATTTTTTGAGGCTATAATTTAGTAATTACTACATGCTTAATTTTTCATTACTTTTAAAATAGCTACCTACCTTACTTTAGCTATTAATTGATATATAATCCTACTTTAACTATTATTTGCTGTATAATAAAATACTTAAAAAAAAAACAGGCTTTATATGCCAACATGGGTAGGCCTTTTTATTATTTTTTAATTGTAATACACAGCTCAGCATTAAAATCTGTGAATGAACAATAAATCACCCCTATTTTCGCACCCTTAGGGTAGGATTCTTTTTCTCAAATTTATATGGGACCAACTTCGAGGTATGTCCTATCCAGTAATAAAAGAATTATCAAAATCGGACTAATTTGTAAAAAGTTATGCGTGGTCATACATTACAATCAGTGAGTCAACAATCAATCATCCCTTTTTTTTCTACCCTTAGGGTTGGAATTTTTTTTTTCAAATTTATATGGGACCAACTTCGGGATATACCCTTTCCAATAAAAAAAGAATTATCAAAATCGAACTGCTCTGTAAAAAGTTATGCGTGATCACACATAAAAAAAAAAAAATATACGCGTCGAATTGATAACCTCCTCCGTTTTTTCGTCGGTTAAAAATGTAAAGAACAAATTGTAGTTCCATCGAAACATCAATGTCTATTAAAATATAAGAAGTAGCTACCTAACGTTGTTTTGAAGTATATGTATAGTAATAAATAAATGCATATAAGGAAAAACGCATTAATTGAGAACGAAACTTTCCACTAATAAATTACGAAAACCAACATTTTATTCAACTAAAACAGAAACGCGACTGTATTTCTAAAAATACATAATATAAACCACTAAACTCCAATAAAAAAGATAACATATACCTAGCCATAAATTACACTGTCGGCCAATCAGACATTAACGCCGGTTAGAAAAGAACCGCGGTTGAAACTGTGGTTAAAATTAACATGAAAAGTGACACATAGGGTAGGAGCACGCGATGTTGTTACTTAAAGGCACCATTAAGGGTCATGAGGTCAGTTTGTGCCTTAGTAGCTGACTATCGAGGTTATCTTTGTAGTAGTAAACTTTGATTATGATGTGGGCAGGTACGGGTTTCTGTTTTGACCTGACGTTTGTGTTATTTCCGCTACCAAACAGGTGAATGATTTGTGAGTTGGAACAAAAAAAAAATTAAAAGAAAAACCCAGGCAATACTTTTGAAACCACGCCATTACCCATTTGCCCATTATAATGTACTAGCACTTCGTTTTCGCTCAGGGTTCTCTCTGAATTTTTTTTGTTTTTGCTCATCTTCTGAGGGTCCTGGTGTGATGTTAAGTATCCTATAGCCTTCCTCAATGATTGGTCTATCAAATGCGAAAAGAATTTTTCAAATCCGACTGGTTCCAGATTCTATATTATTTCAGATTTCGCGTTCAAACAAACTCTTCAGCTTTATATACGTGGATTAATCAAAGGACAATAACATTTAGAAAGATAGCACATGCCGTGCCATTTTGTAGCTTCTGCCTACCGTACCACCAAGGTAAAGAGGTTTGAGTAATGTTTTGGCTGGTGTCGTACTGTGAGCTACAGAAATCCACATAAGGGTTTTGTTGATAGTGTCCGACATAGCGCAACCTATGTCATCTCCTGTAGAAGGTTAGTTCGAGAAAAACAAATCTAAGATAGCAACATAATTAAGTTCTAAAATGGATGGAAGTAGTCTCGCTGATGGTACGGTTACGTGCGCGCGCGCATAGCAACTGTGACGCAACTGAGTGCACCGATGCAATTGTTTCGACGACTTGCATGACAACCAACAGTTAGTTGCTACTGTGATTTGGTAAGCCTTGATTTATAAGCGGTGGCGACTTACTTGATAGTATGATGTCGTAAGTTATTTTAAGTTCAGTAGACCCAAAGGACCAGATTATCTGAAATACTGAAATGTGTTTATTAAGTACACTGAGCTGGGAAGGACGCGGCATTAACATCAACGGCGAGTACATCTCACACTTGAGATTTGCAGAGGATATCGTCATACTGGCTCAATCGCTGGAGGACTTGCAGCAGATGCTGGACGGCTTAGTTGATTCTTCTGTAAGCATTGGCATCCGGATGAAATTGAGCAAATCCCTGGTTATGTTCAACAAACACGCTACCCTGGGACCGATTGCTGTTAATGGCGGTACTTTGAGGTTGTTCAAGAATACGTTTACCTCAGGCAAACTCAAGCTGGGCAGCGTTTGGGAAGCTTCGCCGAGTCTTCTCGTCGCGTATTCCACAGAGCGTAAAGACTAAGGTCTTCAGTCAGTGCGTTCTGCCTATTATGACTTACGGAGCTGAAACGTGGACACTCACGGTACGGCTAGTCCATAAATTCAAGGTCGCCCAGCGAGCTATGGAACGGGCTATGCTCGGAGTCTCTCTGAAGGATCGAATTCGCATCGAGGTGATCCGGCAGAGAACCGAAGTTGTTGACATAGCTCACAGAACAATCAAGCCGAATATCAGGCTGGGTGGAGCGACGATTTTCGCAGGATGGTTGGTAGCAGCTGGATGAGAGTTGCCGAAAATCGAGTTGAATGACGTGCAATAGGAGAGGCCTATGTCCAGCAGTGGACTGCTCTAGGCTGATGATGATGTTTACTCCAGTGTTCCTAGTAGGTATCCATCAGACGTGACTTGAAAACGATGATCTATAGGTACTGAGCGGTGTTTGGACAAAAAATTAGTATACGTGTTTAAAAATCTGACATTAGTCAAGCACATGATGTCGTATTCCAATAGAAAGGAAGAAAGTGCACTTACCTAAACTAGCTTGCATGAATAAAAAATACTATAGATATCACACATTCCAGTTATGCCTCTAGACATTGCATTTTATACCTATTTCATCTCAATAACTGTTAATTTCGTACAAGCACGCTTCAGCTCGGTCGCCCGCTCCCGCTCCCTCTCACAACTCGCACACTTCCAGCTTGATTACAATTTATTACCTGTTTACGTGAACTTAGACAACAATCATTGCAATTTTGCGTCGATTAAACTTGCAAATGTGTTGGGAAACCGTAGTTAACAGCACTAAGTGTTTGTTTTTGTGCTGGTTGTTAACATGGCGTGTTTTTGTGGGCGCGGCCGATTTCAGTCTAGTGACGTATGTATTGATTAGTGGCTGTTATGATTTTCCCTTATAATGTGGAGTGTTGATAGATGGAAGGGGTCTTGTCAACAGCTGGGTAGACGACCTAAACGTTTTCTTCACGACATCGACATATTAGTAAAAATAAATTGATAACCTCCTTTTTTGAAGTCGGTTAGTAAAAAAGGGAAGGGGTTCTTATATACAACTAGTCACGTAAGATAGTGTTGGCACTATCACCACGCTTGGCTTATGGAATAATTTCTAGAACCAAAAATTCGAAGACATGTGACATGTACCAACACGCACACCCGCGTGGTACATTACAGCCCACTCCCTCTCGAAGAGAGGAGGCCTGTGTCCCAGCAGTGGTAATATTATAAGCTTATTCTTCGATAATGGATTGTTAATTTATAAATCCAGTAACTAAAAAGTTGTTAGGGCAACTCAGGATCCTGATAACTGTGTCCAATACAGTCATGTGTTTTCATGATAGAAAAAACATAAAATATTTAGGATAACGTAATTTTAAACCACATAAAGAAAAAGTGACGAAAAGGTTCTAGGGCCCAAAAGAGTTGGAGCTATTCAGGACGGTATAGCGCTTTTAACATTACCATTTCCATATAGGTACGGCCACTATCTGTGTACTTAGCAACATAGCAAAATAAAAACACAAAGTAGAACAAAATGTTAATAACAAGTACATAACTTGAATTTTAATTACGCATACGCGTACATAAAATAAAACAAAATATGTATAATTTAACTCTGTAATTATAGCCGTAAAAGTACTAGGCGAGTATAAATTAGAAGGAGTACAACACAGCGGGACGCTCAGCGTAGTTTCCTTTATTATTTGTTTGTCTGCTGCGCGCCTGTTTGCAGTACCGTACACTGGGGGACAGGCAAAAAGGAAAATTGAAAAAGTTATTTTTTATCACTGACAACGACTTTGTTCGTTTTTCCTTGTAATCTAATTTCAGGGTGTCTTCTCTGGTATTATGACAATAGTCGTCGTGAAAAGATTGAGTGAGTAGTCAGCAGAATTGATAGTGGGACTGATTGTCCAAATGTGCCGGACGTTTCTCAAAGACAATCCTGTGCCACTATAGTACAGATTTGTTTAGTAGGTATACAAGTAATGATAAGTGTAATTTATGACTTTTATTAAAGCGGAGCCCAGAGCAAAACTTGTCTCAGTTACAAAAAAGGGAAAGCGCAAAACAACCGGTTTCCTTAAACATCACCTGTATCCTGCCGTTTGTCGAAGAGGCTTCGACTGCAGATAACGGCGAGTCAACTATATTATTAATAACTTTAAACTTTACATTGAGAGTATTACGAATCCCGATTATGGAAATAGCAATACTTATATTTTTACCGATTCTTTAGAAGTAAGTACATTTTGAAATAATACAACTTGCAAAAAACATAATATAATTATTATAGTCTAATGTCCTTTTCTTTTAAATGGAAACAAAAAACCGCTTGCACTTAAAAAGATTGATTAAATGTCATGTGTCAATAAGTATTCTCAACAAAAAGACGTAAAAATACCAAGAGACTATTACCGCTTACAATACCGCTCATCCTTAAACAAACAACAGTAAGAACAAGATTCTGCCAGAGATTTATAGCTGATGTCTCACAAATAAATCGCGTTGATGACGTCACCAGCACTCCTTGACACTTTATTAACGTTAATGTGGTACGTGACTCTTGTAACCTGTTCCTCTGTATTAAATATAGCCTTACAATGAGACCTTTTACTTCCGACCGGAAACTTTGAGAAAAGTGGTGATATTTGTACGATTTTATTTTTGCTGTTCGGAAGGAGAAGAATGGAGGCAATGTCGCAGCTCGACAACTGCAACATTGTGTCCATTTGTCTAGTCAATTGACATTGGCTTGCCGGAAGAAAACTGTATAACTATAATAATTGAGATATAATAAAGTCTAACCTTAAACAGTGTTTGGAGTCTGTCGAAAAACATTGAGAAGTGTCATTTGAAAAGATAAAAAGATCGCATCGGACTGGCCATCCAACAGGCTTAGATACCAGTTCATAAAATTGGGTCCGATTATTAAAATACAAGTTATGAAATCAATAACAAAAAAAATTAATTAAAAAAATGAAATAAAATGTTTTCTAATAAGGGTTTTTGTGGTACCTGAAATAAATGAAATTATAATTACCTATAGGCTCACCCTTTGTTACATGGGACTAAAAATAACTGGCGACATAAGGGGGACTATTGCTACACCTCAGGGCTCAGCCTGACCCTTCGGGGGATACAGGCGTGATATGGAATACAATAAGTAATAATTAAGTAATGCAATATAAAACCTAAAATGTCTACTTATACCTCGACCGATATACAGTCTACAAAAAGCTATACCTATACCACAAAACCAATATGGACATACCATTTTCTCCTTCCGAAAAAAATTCCAACGTGTCCATTCGTCTGTCCGCCAGTGTCTCCGCGTCACGTCCGGGGCGCACGCGAGGGAAACACGTAGTCATATTTTTGTCAGCAACTTCCGGCTGTAGTTAATAACTTTCATAATGTTTGTATGAAGGCTTCGCTTGTTTTTGTGCATCGCTTTCAGCAAAGTTTCGAGGTCATTAATAAGATTTTTCTGTGTGGAAACGTTTCAGGAAGTAAATACCAGCTTGTTTTTTAGGGATTGGCGAAACTGCAAAATTGCAACTAAATATTGACAGTGAAATTATTTTAAAGAACTGCGAAGACCGAATCTTATACTAGAGCACGTAAATGCGATCGTAAAACCTTAACTGCACTTGAAGTACATTTATTTAATTTTTTATCCAAAACAAGTGAAAAGCATTTCAATAAGATAGATAACCAACTATCTAACTTATGGTGTTCGAATACTATCGATTCTGCCGCACCCTAAACCTTTTTTCTTCAACACCCACATTTTGGGTGTTAACCTTCCAAAGCTGACGTCACTCAGATATAAGCCGGCATCAAAATGGCTTCCATCCAAAGCGAAGCTGAAGGAATACGTCAAAGCACGTTAGTATGAATAAATAACATATTTTCGCCATTTTCACCGCCACGTCAATATCTGAACGTTGTTACTGAAGATTTCAGTTACCTGTCGCAATTGGATTGAGAGATACCCTTGTGGGAAATTGGAAGGGTGAGGTCTGAGAAGCTAAAGATGAAACGAGAGCGATCTTGAAGAAAAGGAAGTATTTTCCCATTTAAAACCTGCAGAAGACTGGATGCAGAAGTCTGAAAACTTGGTGCTTGCATAACTTGAACATTACCTAAAAAGATTAACATTAATGGGAAAAGTTGATAATATAGCTAGAGGGTGTTACAAAGTACCTAAAAGTTGCAAATTCTAAATAATATTTTGAAAACAATTTTCATCACAATGTTAATTCGCGTTGAACTTACTTTGTGTTATTAATTCATCGCCAGCAAAAAATATAAAGTAATAAGTCAGCGGTTCAAATATCGCGTGTCGGTACTGTCGTTAAGAGCCGGGTCATAGATGTGTGACCAGTTTTAATAGCAGCGCTGATAGGGTTAACAAGAATAATAAAATACACAGCTTAAATAAAATGACGGTGTGAAAATTGTACAATGTATGACTAACAAGTGTTGTAAGATTAACATTTTATCAATTTCTAAGACTTATTTACGGATGTCAAATTGTACTTCTATGATTCTATCCTTTTTATTCAGTTACACACACACATTGTGGGACGCTCCCCAGCTAGATGAACCGACGACCGACTCCTTGCAGAAGGCGGAGCACAAGGTGTTGTGGCGCAGCCTGGGAGAGGCCTATGTTCAGCACTGCATGGATACATTTTTAGGTATACGTCTACGTATTTCACTCCCGCCCTTGCCTGCACCCTATCACGAATACATTCGCATAGCCGGTGGCGCGAGTTATCCCATCAAACGCGATTGATTCGCACTCGACGTCGATGCGATAAGCTGGAATGACTGACAATGTATGTAGGCATGCTTAGGATTACTATGTCAGACCTTGAATAATGTTCACACCAAAAAAAATTGAAAGGGCCAAGGCATTTCAGATGCCACCTTTGTCTCGAGTGAAAGAAATTAATATAGAGGTAGAAGATACAATTTGGAAGGGTATATATACGACCTTCGAAAAGGCTACTTGATGTTAGAAGGAAAATGTCTTGGAGAAAGTAAGTATCCATTTAACAGCTCAAAGGTTACCTTCCAATTTCTACGACTATTGACATTCCAATATATTTTTCAACTTATGAGATTTCATTATGAGATTTCATCATTTTCGGAGACATTTGTAATCTAATATATTTTTTTTCTTATCCACATTTCTTTTATCCCTACAAACTAGTAACGAAGTTTGCGTATGTCGAGTGGGTGTGAGGAAACTTTCACGCTATCAAAGTCAGGGGCACGGTAGAGCAGTGCTGTCACCACTGGCGAGTGGGAGGCTGGCAGCTCTGCGATTAAGTACCTGTTAACGTCAACAACCCACATACCATCAAGGACAGATCTGCAAGGTTTCTAGAGCTTCTAGTGCATAACATCTAGACCAAAATAGACCAGAAGGCATATTCCCAAATTAAAAACTTTTAAAAAAGTCGTTAAAAATGTAAAGAAGTTAGAGGTACTTTCGACAGATTTAGACTGAGATTATAATATAGGTTCTTTTAAAAATACGAAAATAATTGCCCCTTTGTTTTGTAACACATCATAGGTATATTGGTTAGTGGCATGAAAAACTGAAACACATTGTAGTTCTGCACAAGTACTTCTGCTGTAAAAATATGAAGCTTTCCACCCTGTTTCGTTAAAAATTGTCACAGTGTTTCTGAACAAAATAGAAATCTCTGCAAATGGCCAAAAAGCCATCCTAAATACAGCCATCACCCCTCTACTGCTAAACGCAGTGTAATCTAGCAGAATAATCTGCAGTACTGTTTGACATCGCCGCCGGTAGCAGGGAGACGGTTAATTTAAACCGACTGGCTGTTAGTTAACTAATGAAGCACAGGATGCCACCAGATACCGTTATCTCAGATAGGGTGGCTGCGGCGAGGGATGGCCAAGGACTATTGAGAACATGGATCAGATTGACGCACTAACACTTTGCATATACTTATTTGTGATCGCAGCAAGTTATTAGCAATCAGAATATAATTCAGAATGCTGCTGTAGATCATCCTGTCGTAAATAGATGCTTAAAAACTCACATACAATGGATAGACTTATCACAAAAAGCTATCTATTCATAAACTACTTCCCTCCCTCTATAAGACCTACCCGTTTGTGGGTAAGGTTTAAGCCACACATAAATATTGATCTGTCATGAAATCTATCACGCATATCTACATATATTTTTGTAGTTAACTTAGGCACCTTCGTTCAGCGAATAATGTTTGTATTTAACAAAAGTCTTAAAGAGAATTATCTACATTTTCTTCCACCCCATTGAGTCCCTAGCGGGGGTACATTAGACCCCCGAACATTCGCATTATCTCGTGACCACCCGACCGGCAATTAAAATTTAT
Source organism: Amphipoea lucens (assembly GCA_947508005.1). Lineage (NCBI taxonomy): Eukaryota > Metazoa > Arthropoda > Insecta > Lepidoptera > Noctuidae > Amphipoea > Amphipoea lucens. The sequence goes on from OX382374.1 coordinate 20,040,709, forward strand.
ATCTACTGCCTGATGACAATCCTTTCAGCAAATTCCTTCTTAATAGTTGTGATGGTGTTGTGTAATGACTGGTGCTGTTCGAGTGTGGTCTGTATGGGTTTAACGTGTAAACTATTAGGTTTCTGGTAGATCTTGAAAATGAGTTAATTCAAAACAAGTGAAGATTACTTTGCCTATTCAGATCGATTGGAAATCTCTTAACTTGTCAACAGACATTGTTGTCTGTCAGTGAAAAACATTTTGCATGTCAAAATGTCTGACTATGTCTAAGACCAACACTGTACCAATATCGATGGCAAATAAATGATTACGATTCATTTTTGTTTTATATAATTCCAATTTCTGTAACGATCAGCTTTCTTTAAAGACAGTTCCATTTTGATATTTTATTTTGGTGACCTATTTGAGAAACATATCGCGAAAAAGAAACACTCCGACATAAGATACCACCCAAACTGTAAGTACAAATGTACAAGTACGAAAGTTTCGTAAACCTACTCGACGCCAAATCTAACAATAAAGTCTCGATTGCCACAGCTCGAGCTCGAGCTAACACGAGCGGCTGTGAGGCTGTGACCTTTCCATCACTCGCGAGACCATGATGAACTGAGGCAGTGACTGTGATGGCTCTGGCTTTAAGATGATCGTATATGGTTTTATTTTAACTATCTTTTTTAATCTTTATTTATTTACAGGGTTTTTTCTTTAAAGAATATGTCACCTCGATTATTGAATACAATGCATTTAACTAGCCTACCGGCAACCTTGAACCCATGACAATAATATGATAAAAACCGTGTTCTCGCCTATGTGATCTGACAATGTAGACAGCATTAAGGAATACTGCAGTGTCATCTGAAAAATTCTGTCAGTAAACTAGTTTCGCAGATTATCTCTATTATAATAAAATAGAATACTCTTTATTATGTACACCATATGGATTGATTTTACATAGGGTGACACATTGGTAGCAGAACGTAACGTACATTTTGGCGATAGGTAACCTACTTACCTAAAGGAAAATGCAAGAATAAATTAAGAGGGTTCTGGTGACCCTGAAAGCTAAAAACTGACACTCCTTTGCAAATCTCCAGTGCTGTATGAAAAGTCGGTTTTGCTATCAAGTAAATCGCAAAATCACGTGATAAAACATTTCAAAGTTCAGCTCAACTAACAAGCTACAACGAGGACCTTTGCCAGTAATTTCAAGTGTCAGAACCAGCCACTAAATCTCTCGCAATCAACTTACATTATGACTCTGACATTTGAACCGGCGGCCATTAAAGAAATGTCACACCAAATTGAAAAAACTTTCCTTGCTTTAATGATAAACATTGAAATGAAACCATTGAACAGTTTAATAGCTAACTACCTGCGTATGTAGGGCGTTGCCCGACATTTGTAAACGTTGAACTTTTGATGTTGCGAAAACAAGCGCCGTAGTGCTGCGCAGTCCCGGGATCATTCGGAAATTGCGGGATTCCGTTATCGCAGAATTTAATGGTGGTCTTAGTAATAAGTGACTCAGTTTAATGTCAGTCTTGGGTAAGCAACTTCGTTATTTCCACCCCTCTGACAATGTTGTGGTGGGGAGAAGTGGCTTAATCCTCTCATTTGACTTTTAAGTAAGCGTAAGTAAGTGGCTTCTTAATTTAAAGGTTTGGGTGTTTGTGATGGTCTGTAATCACGGTAGGTCATTTTAAAAAGTCTGTCATTTTGAATCTAGGATTAACTTGTGATTCACATACTTCTACATAATGTCGTCTACATGCTGAGAAAATTAAAACTTTTTAAAACTGCAGCATATAAGCCCGGAGTTTTCTATTGACAGGGCTCCTGACTAAGCAATAATAGCCGTACGGGTCGATCAATCAGGTTAAGATATGCTTGCTGCGGTCGGTCCGTGGATGGGCGACCATCTTTACATACCGAGGCCGCTCTGTGCCTCGGAAAACACGTTAAGCCGTTGGTTCCGACTGAAACGTCAGAAACCCAAAAGTCTGACAACCAATCTTACCAAGGGGTATCGTGTTACCAAGTAACTGGGTTGTGGAGATCAGATCGGCAGTCACTCCATGTAAAATACTGGTATTCAGTTTCATCCGGTTAGACTGGAAGCCGACCTTAACATAGTAGGGGAAGGCTAAACAGATGATGAGTTTTCTATTTAAAAGTAGGCAAACATGTTCTTTTGAAATCCGGACGTATAATCCCGCTTGCATTTGCCTCATCACTAGTAACCTTATGCTCTTCTCGGAAATTATTTGGGAGGGTAGTCATAAATCCGGTGTATGGCTCCCGAATGTTTCCACTACATCAGCTCGGAGCTCGCAGACGGCGCCGCACAGCAGCGTACACACACCCTTATAATGTTATTACTGCAGACACAAAGGATAATGGCCACCGCGACTAATTGAAATTATGATTGTAGAGGTTCCTTCTGTTGTTTACCTATTACTGTAATGTTCGGGTGTGGGGTATTAGTAGTTCGAGGTTTGATTTCTGAGTATGTTGTGTTAAACAGGCATATACTGAAAAAAACCTGTCTTTGGTTTTCGATTCTCTGTTGAACCCATAAATAAATATAAACATAATATCACGCCTTTGTTTGTTTTCACATAGGTAAGCATAAAAATAATCTGCCTATACTTAATGTTCCCACTGCTGGAATACAGGCCTCCTCACGGTGAGAGGGAGTGGGCTGTGATCTACCACGCAGGCCCATTACGGGTTGGTAGATGTCACATGTCTTCGAATTATTGGTTCTAAGACATGCCGGTTTCGTCACGATGATTTTCTTTACCGTTTTGAGAGCAGTGGTGATGAAATTATTTACACAAAAAAGCGCCTGTCTGGGTTGGAACTTACGACCCGTAAGTTTGGGCAGATACCACCGAGCCACTACTGCTCCAAACACACAACTGCAGCATATTTGTTACTAGCTATTTCCTGCGGCTTCGCACGGGTGGAGGTCGAAAATTATCCCACAGGAATGTACTACTGGAATATAATGTATCCTATGTATAAACTATATAATCCATGTTATAAACTATTTGTTTGCCAAACATCCAAATCCGTTCAGCCGTTTTTGCGAGATTATGTAACAAAAACAAACATCCAAACTTTCACATTTATATAGGTGAAGATTTAAACATTATTCATCAAAATCGATCCAGTAACTGTATTCAGAAGATAATGTATATTATGCGAAATGTGTAAGTATTGCTCAATTGAATTTATTTACCTATAGTAAGCAACTATAAAAAGATAATTCACGGTACATAAAGCATCCATATTACGTTCCCTTCCTTAGTACTCCGTTTCCATGGCAACGGAAGGAAGCTCCTATGATTGATAATGCTTACAAGCTTTTAGCCGATAGCCCGATATAGGCGATAGTGACTCCTCTGTCGGCTATCGGGCTAACTCGTCGCTAAGGCAGATAAGCCGTTTGTGATACAATGGAGATAAGGATGACAAAGGAAGTGAATGGGAGGTAGGTACACCTCAGCACACACACACATAAACTACAGTTTGTTAGTGGTTGTGGTGCGAAGTATCTACACAGGGTGGCAACTAGGGACATGACGCACAAACTGTTACCAAGGATTCATTACTCTCAGTAGTGATTCTGAAACGCCGTGCGTTGACATATCGATGGGTCCTATGTATAAGGGCTAATGTGCAAATTGACAACTTTTCAATAGAGGCTCTCAAAGTTTCAATTTGACAATATATTTTATCTACACCCATGCTATAAATCCTCTATAAAAGTTTCTGACACAGTTAGCTTATTGCCAACATTAAAACAACCAGTATCATAGTAACCATAATATCATCCAAACGAGTGTTATATACATTGGTACTTATACATAGAACCCATCGATATTTCGTCGGTTTTTAAACTAGGGGTCTAGAATCATGTGCTGAGTCCATGGTAACGGGACTAGCAGGTTGCTCATCGATATCCCTGCCATCCTGTGAGGTAATTGCGTAACATACTATCAGTTGCAGTGGGTTTCATTTTGACCGTTCAACAACATTCATTTACGTTAAGTATTTACGTTGTTGAGCTGACAAATTTTTCGAACATATGAAGCAATGGATTAGCAATATCCTTCAAATTGATTCAAATTTAGATCGATGGTTACGCAATTAGAGTGGTATGTATCAATATTTAAAGAAAGACGGTTTGGTTTTGGAAACACGGGCTTAAATAGCAAACAAATAAGACTGATAATAATATTTATGTACCTACAAAATTAGGATGCTAAGATCATTAACACATTCCATTAACTGCTTAGTTTGTACCGTCAACCGCACATCCGTGGTAAGACTTGCTCTGCGAAAATCGTCCTTACTTCTACGACAGAAAGGCGCTGTCAATGTCAAATTGTTACCCATGGATGTGAGGTTAAATGTAAGTCTTTCACACCGTATGTAGTCAGTCCCGTTACCAATCTTCTTGACTGGATTTTTTTTCAGCACGACGACGTATACTTGTGTCGTTTAGACAATACTGACAAGAAAAAAGAATATACAAAAATACAAATACAAAATACAAAATTGTTTATTTTTCAAGATAAAGTATATGAAAGTCAATAATTATTATTATACTAGCTTCTGCCCGCGATTTCTTCCGCGTGAAGTATCTTGTCCCCCTGACCCGCCCCGTCGCATCGCATCGCATCGCCTGACCGTGCTTTTACTTCATTTTCGCTCAGCGTTTTTCTGACACTTTTTGTTTTTGCTCGGTTCCTAAGCGTCCTGTCGTAGATTCATGTCGCAGGTCTCTTCGCCGTAAAATAATCATACTTTTAGTACAGCTCGTTTCATTAGATATTTACGCTACATCAAGAAATAACTCGTATGAGTTATATTCCTACCACTCCTGTGTATACGACATACCATAACATTTACTACTCAAACAACAACAATATGCTGCGCACATTATTTGCTAAAGATGTTATATTTATGGCTCATTAGTTCTCGCATATTGCCTAATGAGTGATGTTTAGGTCTCATTTCCGACCTAGATCGAGTACTAAGTGCTATGTTCGGACCTTGGTCTTATAATTTATTGTGGCTTGCAATACTACGTGCGTTGAACTGAGGCTTGAGTGTTTATACTTACTGCTTGTATAATTATTACTTAATTGCTAGTCATAATTAGTCAGGAAATTATAATAAGTAGGTATTCATATATGTAGGCACTTCTGAGCCATCATCATTAGCCTGCCTTTATCTCAATTAATGAATATTATAATTAATAATATAATTAATTTGGGTTTGGCGCAACATGTCTTTTTCTTCCATACTTTCTATTTAAAGGGATTATAGGACCTAAACGTAAAAAACGCAAGTTTTATAATGCCTAATAGTATATGATCGACTACAGTAAACAAAATCAGAAAAATATATGATATTCTTCAGGATATATTCTAGGCAGATAGTGTGTTGAAAACATAATACAACTAATTTGATACGAATGAAAAAAATCATGAAGATACCTATAAAAACTTTATTTTTACAATAAAAACTATTAGAAAACCTTAAAACGCTCTACCGCGATGATTAGTTCAGTTGGAGGCGCCACCATATTATCTTAGAATCGTTAAAACAATATTGAGAACCATTACATCCAGTCGTGAGACGATATAGGACAAGGACAAAATAATAATAGGTAGCCATAAGCCAACATCCGCTTTGTTCAACAGGGAAAGTTACAGTTGCTAACATCAAAGTAAATACTAGGCCTTTTTTGCGGATTTTCTGATCTAATAAGGAGAAAAGTAGCTCATTATGTCACTATTTTTCAAATACCTTGGAAGACAAACTATTGAAAAGCTAAACAATACTAAGATTACTAAGGACAAATAAAAAATCACATTAAAAATAACATTGATAAAGATTTATAGTGTGTCACATAACCTGACACTCTGCTTATCCATTAACACCGAAAGGGCGTCGCCCGCGCCGTCCCGCACACTACAACTAAGACATAAGTGATGGCGCGACGGCGCACTAAACCACCTCATCATGAGATCACCTTGAAACCGACACCGGTGGCACCACCGTGACACGTAAGAGGTGATGGCCAGAAGGACCAATCTTAATCTAGTGTTTGTTGTATTTCGCGGTGCATTAAAACAGCCTCATCGAGGGGTGATACAACGATGTAAATTCTGGGAAGTTAATTGTTAAGTAAATTGACACCCTACTGATGTCAATTTACCGTGTTATATAGCTATTTCATACAACTGTAAAAAAATGACAGTTTTGATTTGAATAAATATATAAGTATGGATATTTCAAGTTAGTATTCAATTTCCTGAACAATTAAGTTCCTTGACTTCACATAGGCATACGGTCATATCCTAAAAAGTCAGCCCCGCTGCCAGCGAAAAGTCAGCCCAGACAACTTGCTGACTCACTTATATTATTTTTACCACTAATTAACAAAGTCAGCCCCGCTGCCAACTTGCTGACTGACTAATATGTAACTAATATGTCTACTACTAATTTAAAGCTACACTTTACCGGTCATAAGTTCGTGTCGATACGAGACAAGAAGTTGGTTAGGCTTCTCTGTATGTATGTTTGAAAGTGGAGTTATACTTCTGTAATGATATTTGTCGTGGTAAATTAATCATTGCATAATCCAATCACATGAATAATCCACATTGTCGGTCAGTCACGTTATGTAATAAGTATTTGTTGTTTTTTTTTTTTTCTAGTTTATTCCTATAAACTAATCGTTTTTACAAGAATTTTAAGTGCTTCGGTAATCAAAATATATTTTCTTTGACTAAACATAACAATGATTCAATGATAAATTACACATTTAATTTATAAATTCAATTAAGTAGGTATTTGATACACACAATGGGCATGCTTTCAAGGAACATTAAAATCTGCACTCTCGAAAATACCAAAGTAAGTAGGTAGTAGAGTAGGTATTTTGAGTGCCTACCTACAATAAGAATTAATTAAAGAAATGTTTATGGCCCATACGTTAACGTTTAAATCCGATAAGTAAACAAAATAATAATATATTTTCAGTTTAAAGTTAAATAATGAAACTGACCTCCTGTGTGCTGAGGTCACACGTAAGGCGGCCTGTACATGATACTTTAATTTACCAGAGAAAGAACCTAGACTTTTAATGAGTAGTTTACTCCCTAGATAAGTTTACGAGTGAGGAAAGGAAAGGCAGTACCATGATCTTGAGTTAATAAGCAATTACGGCATCAATAAGTGTTGGTGATTTATTTTTTGCGACTGACGTACAGGCTGGCAGGGACATCGACCCCCAACCTTTTACCATGGATTCAATAAATGATTCTGAAAAAAAAAAAATTGCTGTTCCATACATTTTGACCTCGTAGGTCTACGCTAGTGGATCTAACATCATGCGCTGAATTCATGGTTACAGTTTGCGCGACAATGTCCCTGCAACCCAGTCGGTATAGGGTTTGCCAGGGGTAACTTAAATATTGGAACTCCGCAGTTTTGATTGGTATCGATATGTAATGGATAAAACAAAAAAAAGATCATCGATACCCATCGCGTCTGCGGAGTTTCTCTAGGAGTCTTTGGTCAACTGCTACTTAATTTTTGGCCCTGTATTTTGTTTAGGTACTAATTTATTTGTAACAATCCAATTATAACAAAGAAACAACGTCTCAATTTCAATGTAAATGAATCGCTTAGTGAATACGTGTCTTTATATTAACATTTAACGTAGGTGTATGTTTAATGGCATTGCCTTGGCTCGCGATCATTTGTTAGCACTTACACGAATATTATTATTGGTTCCCTTTGAACTGAAGAAGGTTTAATGATATCTTATATATGCTACTGCCGGGCATGAAGTCCCAGTGGCGTGCATTGCATATAGGCATATAAGCAGTGCCTACCTTGATATATCAACATAAGCCTGTCAATTACATTTTAGTGTGTGTGCCCCACAATTAAGAAACTCACTAAATTATCATACCTAACAAAAAACAAAATCTTCATACAAACACGCGCAGCAGTAGGCAGTCGCCGGACGGCCTACTCGGCTCCCGTACTATTCGCACATTGTCATTGGTCTTTACTTGTTCAAGTTAATACGACAAAATTAAAAGTACGACGTCCCACGCGTAATACCATGACGTTCGACCTTCGCAATTTATCACCCTTAAGTAGGCATACCTACTCAAATAACCACACTTTTGACCTCACTTTTTTTTCTGATTAGTGACCGCGTTTGCCTAGACTAGACCCGGCCTAGTGCCTACCTATTCGGAAAACCAATGCACGCCACTATGAGATCCTGGGTTCGATTCCCAGGTCGGTCAAAAAGTGTTATGGGGTTTTCCACCTGGAATTTCTCAGTAGCAGCCCGGAGTTTGGATTTGAGCCCGGTTGATGGTAATAGGCTCGCCCTAAATTACATGAAACTTTAACATAACTGGCGAATCCACATTTCGCCGGTTATGTTAAAGTTGGTAAATTGTTAAACATGTATGGTCGTGACAAAAGAACATGTAGGAACGTGATAAAAGAACTTGATCTCAATTTACGTCCTCACTAACTTGTCTCAATGTATATCTGAAGCCAGCAGAATACACAGAGCCCAATTTCCTCTAATACCCCACTAAATATTTCGTCGTAATACGTTTCGACATGTAAGTGCCATAGGGTAGTTATAAATCAGCTGCTCCGATTCCTTTCAACCCCTTCCTAGCGAACATTTCAACACATTTTCATTAGACCAGCACTAGAGTGAAAGCGGGTCAAAAGGACATCTTCAAACTTCAAACGCTAACTCGTACATCTTTATTATTTCACGAGGTACTGCGCACAGGACGCGATCCATCGACGCGTGAAGCTATAAATTGTGAAGGCAAGCACGCTTGTCAGCGGGTAATGTATAGCAGGCAACGGAGGGAGCAGCCTTTTATTACGTTACGTTGGGGTAACTCGCATGAGTTATTGTCTGACGGTATTTGCATTAATGAAGGCACCGCATGATTGGTTAGAAAGAGACAAACATAGAAAAGATGAAGAGAGAGAAAGGGATGGGAAATGGATAATGCATTTCGGTCTAACAAGAATTGGATCTTTATGCAAATGACGGACATAGAGACAATATCCTCGACATAGTGATATTTCAATTTAGTTTAGGGTCCCGGCGGAGCCTCACTATTATGACGTCATTGAAGTACCTACTTTCATGATTGTTTATTTTCATCTCAATGAGATATTCAACTGAAAACTCATGGTTCTAAATCGCTCTTTGTCAAAGGTAAAGGCTCTCGCAGACGGGCACGACGCGACAGTGCGATGCGATTCTGGTAGAATAATTTCCATGAAGTTTTCATAGAAATTGTTGTACTAGAATCGCGTCGAGCTGTCGAGTCGCGCCGCCTTAATGGAGTTTCAATTCCATCAAGTAAATAAGTTTGTTAGCTCTTCCACTGGTATAATATGTACCTAGCTGATAATTTGTATGAATATAATTTAGAACAGTCATTTATATTTAATATAATGGATATCTTGACACCTTTACACACACATTTATTGCATTTGCACCTCATATAAAGCAAAATTAAAATGAGCTAATGGTTTTCTTGAACCGCGGGCATCACCGGTAGTTCACAGCATTATTACAGACGATGAGTCAACAAAAATACGGCTTTGTTTTTAAGGTTCCAAGAGGAACAGACATCGCTGACGCCGCTCTAACTTTCGCTCGCCAAGCTACAATATTTATAATCCGCTTACTTTTCTTACCAAACTGGACTACATAAGCTACTTTTAGGGACAAAAGTTTGCCACCATTTTGTCCATATTTCGCGAAATAGGAGCCAACAAACAAGTCGTCGATTGGGTAAGCATTTAAGCAACCCAATTGTTTTCTTTATTGTTATACAATAGTGTCGTCTCTTTCCCTCTTATGGCGGTAATCGAGTCTCTTTGTGGTATATTTAGACTTGTTTGTAATTATGAAAATAAGCCCGTTTTCCTTGGTAACAGATATAGCGCTTGTGAAGTAAACATATTTGACCTAATTGCTAACAATATTGATTTGATTAGGTTCGAGTTGGTTGATACTCGATTTAGTCTACAAAGTTTTTGTTGGATGCGTTTTTTCAAGTTATGACTAAATAGAAATATATCTACTTATGTATAAAAGCGTACGGGCGTACCTATACTTAACCGTTTAATCGCTTAGATGAGCCTCTTATAGATAACATCATCATCATCTGCCTAGCCTTTTCCCAACTATCTTGGGGTCGGCTTCCAGTCTAATCGGATGCAGCCGTATTTCAGCCTCTTATAGATCAAATATCAATAATAATTGGTAGGCGATTCTTAGATGTAGATTATGTCCCATTCTGGTGTTTCAAGATCTCTCATTTTCTTTAACATTTAGTTATTAAACACAAATCAACGTCTATTAACATAAGTACTTTAATGAACCAATCATTCAGTAAACCAAAATTAAAAATTGAATCCGGAACTCCAACATAATTATGTTAACCGGAACAGCAAATAGATTCAATTTCCCCAATCTCCTCCACTTACGTTTCCAATTAATTATTAAGTAATCCCCCAAGCGGAATACAAACAGCGTTCCGCTTGTCCCCTTTCTCCCCAGGTTCCTCAAAAACGCAACAACCTTGTGATATTTTATAAGTATTGGCCGGGGTCGCGGGGGCCGCGGGGGTCGTCCGCTGAGACAATCTCGCTAAGTGCCCCCTGTTTGGGCACGAATGGTTTCGATCTACGAATGACGGGTAGTTCTCGTTACGGTCGCTTATGTCCAGTTCCGGGATGTTTACTGCAGATACGAGTATAAGTGAGTTTGGATGTTTCGCGGAATTAGATTTTCGGATCAAAGAAGTGGCAAAACGTTTTGGGGTGTGTGTCTTCTGGTCAACGAGTGTCAGAGGGAGTGTCGCGGGTGTCACGAGCTGATGTGAGGAAAAGGCCTAGGAGCGGCTACCCGACTGACGATATCTTTTTATGAAGTGTCTTTCTATGTATTAAAAAATACATAGCAAGTAAGAAGTTGATTGAGATTAAACAAGTAGCAAATATTTTCTACCAACCCGCACTGGGCTCGCGTGGTAGATTATAGCCACTGCCTATGTCCCAGCGATGGGAACATTATAGGCTGACTAGCTTCTGCCCGCGACTTCGTCCGCATGAAATTTCACCCTCCCCCCATTCACCCTCTTAGGGGTGGAATTTCGAAAAACCCTTTCTTAGTGCATACCTACTCTTCACTAAAAACAGACCCTCCAAACATGTCTCTAGGACCAGTGGTTTAGGCTGTGAGTACTGAGTTGATATATCAGTCAGTCAGTCAGGTCTTTGAATTTTATATACAGGGTGTTACAGAAAGGGTATATCAATACAAACGGGTTGAAGAGTGTATCTGGTCTAGAATCTCTGTACAAAATTTCAGCTCAAAAGCAGTAACTTTGAAAATGCTTAATATTTTTTTATTTCGATAGTTTATTAAATTGAAATCATAACAAACGTGTCACCGCACTACGAGGGTCATTATCCATTATCTGTAGTGTGTCTGTGCGCCTAGTACACGCACATCATGCCGCCGCGCGCCAGTGTGCAGCGCCGTGATGTCGAAATAAAAAAATATTAAGCATTTTCAAAGTTAATGCTTTTGAGCTGAAATTTTGTACGGAGATTCTAGACCAGATGCAATCTTCAACCCGTTTGTATTGATATACCCTTTCCGTAACATCCTGTATATAGATTATGCTAAATATTTTCTGTGCTTTATAATCCTCATTACTTTAATAATCTTTTAAATGAGTGTTGCAACAAACATGACCATATTATTTGTACAGGATGTCCACAATATGCCGATTATCCGCATCAATTATAATTTGCACCGATATAGCCTCACACAAGGAAATCAAAAGCTGCAGTAGGTACAGCCGATCGCACGTGGATGGTAACCGTTTGACGTCAATAGCACCTTTATGTCGTAGTAGGAAGGTCGGTTTTCGTTATTGTTCGTGTTGTTGACAGTCGCGGAAGAGACGGCTTAGCAACAAACCTATAGTCTGAGACAGTATATGATAGACTACCTACTTCCTGAAATACTTCCTATGATACATAAACTACTTGTATATAAATAGAACTGAACTGACCGGTTTCGATTTTTATTTTATCTTGTCTAGAGATTTTTGTGTAAGTTTGCTTTTATAGTTGTATTGTGGAGAAATCGGAAACAAAAAAGCTGCAATGGACTTTGTTCGATGGAAATTGTTGCAAAGGAAGTGACGTTTGTACAAAGGAATCTAAGGAAAAAACTAGTACCTAGTAGTAGTTAATGCAAAGGTAATTTTTGTCCACATACTTATTGGTTTTATTTTACCTTTTCGATATAACAATACAGAACAACGGTTAAAAATCTAAAAGAAGACCAGATAATGAGAAAAATTTCACGTAAGACCTAATTGATTAATTATTATTATGTAAATAGTATGTGTATTATAGGTTTATAATCTATTTATTTATTTGTGTAGGTACCTAGTATTAATAGTTTTTTTTTTTCATTGTTCCTCTCAACCAAATCACCTGCCATCTAATCTCTTCACCTAACTGGTAGAGAATGCCTAATTAACTCCGCCTTTGTTAGTACCTCTTTCTGCGAAAAGTTTAAATAAATAAATAATAAAACATTTAAAATAATAAACTAGACAAATGTTAGTATATCAGGCGTAACAACTGTATTTAATTTAAGTAAAAAAATAAGGTTAGTATGAATTTACCTCATATTGTTTTCGTAAATGAAGTCAACAAGATAAGCATTAAAAACAGCTAAAAACTGTATAATTAACTAAACTGATTAAATCATGACTTCCGGTGCACGGTTAGCGGACAAAAACATCAATTGAAAAACCAATTGAATAAGGTTTGATGCAGATGGCCGACAAATCGGTGGCTTTTTGTTGCCCATTACTTCCGTTGCCAATTTTGTCTGTCACGTCTCCACAGGCGTCATAAAAAGTGCTGAAACATGAAAATTAAAAAAAAAAACAATAAAAAAAGTTAATCGCGCGTTTATTCGCTAGCTACCCACCCAGCCGATTGCTTGCATTTTCCTTTAAAGGGAGAACATGACGGCAAACGTTTTAAATCGGTTTATCAGCCAATTTAATCGGTCAAGGGGCGCGCGTCGCCGATCGGCGAAACAATAGAAAATCAATTGACAGATTGATCTGTTAAAATCTCACCTTGAATACTCAGATTAAGTGAACTGTCAATCCCTAGCGTCAGGTGGAATGACAACTCACTTTAGGTTCACTTTACCTAAGTTCACAGTACCTATAGACCCGCTGTAAGGACGTTCGCGCGGACGGAGGTAGGTACTTGTCCGTGGAAACGACGGAACAACACGTCCTGCGGCCAGAAGTCTTCACATGACGACGGGCAGATAGCAATTCGGTACACGCACCACGAACGCCTTGAAGTTGACGTTGCGGTGCGACTCCTGTTACTGCACCTCGGCGTGTACCTCGTCTTCTGGCGCACGTACTTCACGATGTCCTCCGCCTTAGTGGTGTAGTGTAGACGGGAGAGTTGAAAATCCAACAGTGTGATTTTTTGACGCGCTGGGATGCGCTCTGTTGAATTCTCAATGCTTGGCTCAACAACGAGAGGTAAAAATTCAATGCGCGATAAAATCCCGCGCGATATTTATACATCCGTGCGTACGTGGGCCTATTCTACAAATAAATCGTGTCGTGTGCGGCGCACCTAATAGGTTGAACTAAATTATAAACAATATTATTATTAGCACCGTGATAAAGCCTCGGGAAGTGTATTATTATGATAGTGTATAGTTAATTAATTTATTGTGTTCGGCTCGTGTGTGTGTGTGTGTTTCCTGTGAGTAGTAAGTAGCGACCTAGTGCCGATAGTAAACAGTTTATATTCCTATTTGTGTCGCCTTGTTTGTGCTTAATTGTATAATTAAAGGAGATAATGCGATGGATGGTGTATTGTGTTGTTTTGTTCATTCTATCTGAAGGGCCCTTCACCACGAGATTTTCATCCGCATGACCGCTTTAACCGGTTGTTGCGGCGCTTCTTGCCAAAGGCCTACCCATGTCCAGCACTGGAAGTCTTTCGGCTGAAATGATGATGATGAAACAACAATACAAAGAATCCTTAAGAGCAAATTCTTAGGAGGCTCTTAGAGTAGAGGCTCCTAAGAATTTAAACTAAAGAATTTTGCTAGTGTTGCAGTTGTCAATAGGACGATCTATTTGTCATCAGATACCAAAGCCTGTTCAAAAGTGTCACAAAAGTGTCTGACATGCACCCCGTAAGGTCATTAAACTAATACCGCAAACGACAAAACTTATCAAATCATTTATTTATTCACTTAAATTATCCTTTCAGTGAACTCAATACACTTCAGCACCCGCTTTTGAATAATAATAGTAATATAATAAAACGTTGTTGTTTTTGCAATACGATATTATTAATTGCATTAATCAATATAGGTGGCGGTATCGCGGTAATTGTAATATAAAATAATGAAGAATATAATACAATACAGCGCTACATATATTGAAACAGTTATGTAAAATATCGTTTCAGTGTTTGTTTTGTCCGGTTTTTGGAATTAGGTCACTTTATCACTTCCTTCAGGCGGCGTGCCTTACGTAATCTTATCAGCATTCGCGAGGCTACTGCTGGACATAGGCCTCTTGCAACAAAAGCTTTTTGGGCACCAAGTTGCGAGGAAAAACACGAAGATGTTTGCCGATGCAGAAGCATCAGCATCAGGCTTGGAGACCCAAACTCAGAGAAGAAGTTGGAAAACTCATGTATACCTTAGCTGTAAGTTAATCGATTAATCCTCCATTACTTTTACACGCGGACACTAACTTATACCTACTACTTACTTGGATGTAGAAGCAAAGTAGTAAGTAGATATTTTTTCACACAGCAATTCCATTCCAATTTTCTGCATTTTTAATCTTTCAGTTTCAAGGTCTCATTTTACTGCCCTGGCCCCGAGTTACTTGGCGTCGGCGCAACACGTTTTCGTCTTCCATTCTCCCCTGTCATCCGTCACGCTATCATTCACTCCCTTCTCGTTCATATCATTCCTCATACAATCCGTCCAATCTTTCAAGGTAGGTTCTTAGTAATTTACCACTCCGACACTCGAATGCTTATCAGCAAATAACTGACAGCCATAGGACTATGTTGGCAGATGCCGCGGTGACTAACGACTGTCATTCACTTGTCACTTACACCATAATTTTTTATGCAATTTGGCAAACGCTCAGTTTCTTATTGAATTATGTACAGACGCCGGCAGCACATCAAGCTACCCGAAACTGTCAAATTTTCTCAATCAACTTTGAACCTTATGCTTTAGCGATAAAGTTGAAAATCTATTAAAGAAATTTGACAGATTGTATTAGCTTGATATGCTGGCGTCTGTACCATAAATGTTGTTAGGAAAAGCATAATTTGAGGACTAACATGTGATTGGAGTGTAGAGAAGAATATACCATAAGTTGCAGTTACAAGCATAAATTAGACAAAGTAAGGTTAGTTTGATAAAGACATTGTTTATTATTAGTAGAAATAATTAAATATTGAGTTGATTGTATAGGAAATACTCCAACTTATTGCAAAATTGCATTGTGATGTAAACAGACGATTAAAAGAAACCTAAATCAACGAGGTGATCAGTTGTTACATGATTATAATCAAAAGGTATGCCCTAAATGACATAAAGATTTAGTGCAATGATTGTATTCTACTTCAAGAAATGATCATACGATAAGATGAAAATTCTTGATTGAAACGTCATTGACATGTAATGAATATATAACGTAATCGTATCGTAAATATTTTTCTTTCTTTCTTTCTAATCTAACCTGAAAGTTTCCGATTTATTAGCGTAATACGGGTTTCCTACTTCATCTTGACAAATCATCGCATTCATACAAAATTATTAAATTCTTTCTCCGAGTAAGTATATAAATATTCCGTGCAGCGCCGAGTGGCGACGCTAGTGTTACAACGCCGACGGCAAGTTATTGACCTGCCGCAACAGGCGTGCGCACGCGCACGTACGCGTTAATTACCTTCATGCCCCGCCCACTTGCTACGCGACACACGTTCCGGGTTCGATTCCTGGATGCTGAGACTGTTCAAAGTAGGTACTCAAAAAAAGTGGGACAAATAGTTTCAATTTTATTACAAGGAACTGGAATGGATTGCCAAACGATTTCAGCATTAAGTTTTCAAGTTTGGAATGCGCATTTCCCTGGAGTAATAATCGTAAAAGAAATGCCTGCTCGTTCGAGCTGAAATTCATGACTGAATAACTTTAATTCAGATTTAATCATTCTCACTATGTCGATTCGTGTTGTGTCGACTTTGTTCCTTTCGAGGTAGGTACGCAGTTTTAACACGCGATCACAGTTTCTTGTCATTTGAGTCATTATCATCATGATTACACTGAGAGACGTCAACGGCGGGATATGGGCCATTTCGAAGGATTGCTACGACGACCACTCCTGCGCTGCTTGCATCCAGGGGAGTCTATGCTAATGCACAAGAAAAAAATGTATATGAGATGAATATCCATCTAGGCTCCATCTTCGTGATAACCCGTGGTTGTCGTAAGGCTTGTGTTTTCTGATGACAACCACGGGCGCTACACACCACACCAATCTAATAAATGGCCTACCTATACAACATGCCAATATTACACACCACACATTACAATAGGGAAGTGCCTATAACACGAGATGTAACACAATTTGGCTTTCGGCCAAACGCATTCGTCCTCGGCCTCATGCATTTTTAAAGTGTCATTGAACTATAATTACCTAATCGTCACCTAAGGCGATCTTCAGAAGGAAAACAAACTAATTTTGTTGTTTCTTTTTTCAGTGAAGCCGTAGAACAGTTTTTAAGGGAGTATTTTTGGATGGCTTATGTTTTATTGTTCGGAGAATTGTCGTAAACCGATAGTGTGTTTGTTCAGGCTAATTATTACGTGGTTTTAGTGGTAAGAGGATACGGGTATTTTTGCTTTTTATATGTTTTTGTGAGTTTTCTAACCGATCTTATGTGGTGCAGTAATAGGATTAAAAAATGTTTGGAAGTAAAAAATCTATAAAAAGTACTGCCGATATATTCTGTAAATATTTAACCGCGAAAACTTGGATGAAGTGAGCTTAAAGTGAGCTGTCAATATTATAGTGAATGATAAATAATAATAATAAGTTATCACGTTGAGATTCTTGTAGAATAGATCGACTGGTACATCTTATACTTTGTAAAAGCGAAAAACTTAGAAAAACCAGAATTTTCCGACTACTAGAAGAGTAGTCGGAAAATTCAAAACTGTCTATTGAATATTTTTGAAAACAAGTAATTGCTACGAGGTGTAACGAGTCTGATGCCGAAAATATAGTTTTTAAAATTTTTGTTCCGTTTGTCTGTGGGTGTATGTTTCGGATGGGCGCAAAAACGGCTGAACGGATTTGGATGAAATTTGGCACACAGATAGTTTTTGTTTTGTTTTTATTTTATTTGAAAGGTACACCAACGACTTATTCACTAAACATTGATATTATAAAAAATAGACTTACCAACTGAACTTCGACAAACTTTACTACGACAAGATTTTAGTTCGACACTACGGAACTCCGACACGTCTTCATTTCGACAATACTTTAGTTCGAAATGCCTTAAGTCCGACACTACTGTACTCCGATAAAGCGTTTCTTCGACATGACTTAACTAGGAAACGATGCGACTTCGACGACGTGCTACTTCGACAACTATGGTAGTCCGACATGAGTCAATTTCGACATACTCTACTCCGGCATGCTGTACTTCGACAATATCAGATATTTCAGATATTTCGAGTTCTTTCATTTTCTGTGTTCCTTTGTTCTTTCTTTATTTAACTCTATAATAGTTTTAAAAATATTAATTTTCTTTCTATTTAAGAGCACTATACATTTTTTTTTAGTAGTAGTCGGTAGTCACCCCCTTTCTAAACATATCATCTTTCACAAATTTAGTTGTTCCCTAATGTCGCAGAATAATTTCGAAGTAGCATCGTGTCTCGGATATAGTATAACGTCGAAGTAAGATATTGTCGAATCGAAGTACAGCATGCCGGAGTAGAGTATGTCGAAATTGACTCATGTCGGACTACCATAGTTGTCGAAGTAGCACGTCATCGAAGTCGCATCGTTTCCTAGTTAAGTCATGTCGAAGAAACGCTTTATCGGAGTACAGTAGTGTCGGACTTGAGGCATTTCGAACTAAAGTATTGTCGAAATGAAGACGTGTCGGAGTTCCGTAGTGTCGAACTAAAATCTTGTCGTAGTAAAGTTTGTCGAAGTTCAGTTGGTAAGTCTAAAAAATAACATACGCATTGAGCTATGGTGAATTTGTCACTTATAGGCGTACGTGAATTTGTCACTTACATAAAAATAGCTTCTAAAATATACGTTTTAACCGGATTTTTTACTCGTAATGAGAATATAAAAAAAGACGGGTTGCACTCCGGGAGTGCCGGCAGAAGTGAAAACTTGAATAAATCAATTATTAATTGAATTAATATAACTAAGTTTTTTTCACTATTTCTGCGTCACTTTTTTCATTAATCGATGCACTTTGTTCAATTTCCATATTTTAAACACTTTATATACACGAATTTTACGAATACACAGCAGTGTGGCTACTACACAGACGATCGAGCCATCAGCTGTCCGTCCACGTCCGCGTCCGCGTCCGCGTCCGCGTCCGCGTCCACGTCCGCGTCCACCATCACCATCACATCACATCACATCACAGGCCTGATGGTCTAGTGGTTAGTGACCCTGACTGCTATGCCGGAGGTCGTGGGTTCGATTCCCACCCAGGACAAATGTTTGTGTGATGAGCACGATCATTTGTTCTGTGTCTGGGTGTAATTTATCTATAATATATATGTACTTAGAAATATATAAGTATGTTTATCAGTTGTCTAGTACCCATAACACAAGCTCTGCTTAGCTTGGGACTAGATGGCGTTGTGTGATAGTTGTGGAATATTATTACTATTATTTATTTATCACATCACCATCGCCATCGCCATCACCATCGCCATCACCATCGCCATCACCATCGCCATCACCATCGCCATCACCATCTCCATCACCATCGCCATCGCCATCACCATCGCCATCACCATCGCCATCACCATCCATCCATCCATCCATCCATTATCGTGTCTCACTTGGTTCACTTCGGTTGGCACCGCCGTAGAAAGAGATGGGGGGGGGGGATCTCTCCTGACGGTCACGTGTCCTGACGCGATGCCCTGACGCGAGTTTAACATTTTTTACCCATTACAAAAAGTGTTCAACGCCGCTAAAGAAGTTTTCACTTCAAAAATTAATTAGAAACAAGAACAAAACATTAATAAATAAAATAGCAACAATTATTTTTTTATTATGACCTGGTTTAACTCATAGGGTACTTTTGATCCCGGGAGTACGTTCCCGTGGGATATTTTCCGCCATCCACTCGGGTGAAGCCGCGGGCAAAAGCTATTGTACTATAAAGTACAGTCTCCCGATCAACTTTGATCCTTGTGCTTTACAATAAAGTTGAAAATCTATTAAAGAAATTTGACAGATTATAGTAGCTTGATGTGCTGGCGTCTGTAGGTACACCAGTGCATCCTAGGCAACCGCAATATTTACGTCTTCAGACTTGTTTTATAATTCCTAGAAACCGAACGATAATACAAACAAATGACGCAACCGTTGTTATTAAACGATTTGGGTGCGAAAGATCATTATTTACGTAAAATGTCATGTCTAATAATGTTTTATATCTTGTGTGGGAGGACTGCAGCACTCAGAGTGCATTTCTTGGAAATTGAATAAGTATCTTTTGAATATTTGTTAGCTTCCGATGTTTAAACTTTCTAATAATTGTCATAACGACTCGTGGCAACTGCCAACGGAATCAGATGGATTTGTGGTCAGCTGTTACCTAAATACGTTTGGTTTAGTTGTGTTGTCACAACGGGCACTCTTCCTCTTCAAGCAGGACAGTTTCACGTAATGTCGCAAATAGGGATTTGTGAGTCCCCACAAACAAAATTAAATTGAACACAATGTTATTATGAGTATGTTAGAATAATTTATTTATTTTTATATATCCATTTACTTCAGGCATCAAGGCCCATATAAAACACATACAATACAATATTAATATAACTTAAAAATATACTATACATACGTCGTCGGTTGTCGTTGTCGTCGTAATAAGTCTGAATATCAAAGTACAGGCGCCAGCACTTCAAGCTACTACAATCTGTCAAATTTCTTTAATAGATTGCTAAGCATAAGGTTCAAAGTTGATTGGGAAAATTTGACAGTTTCGGGTAGCTTGATGTGCTGGCGTCTGACTCTGTACAGTGATTAGTTTACTATTGTTCTCATTTAGGTAAGTGAAATATTTTCTTTATGAAAAGTCAATTATTTTTAACCAGGAGGGCAATTCTCGTAATTTTAAAAACGTTCACAGCCTAATTTCAGTCTCAATCTGTCAAAAATACCTCTAATTTCCCTACATTTTGACAAGTTTTTGACATTTTTTTGTCGCTGAGATGAGACTGCGACTAGATTTTAAATCCTTTTGGGAAAACACTTGTGAACAGTTGTCCAATAGCCACCACAGCACCATTGGACAAGTGTTTTCCAAACAAAAAAATATTTAGGAGGACAATAATAACCATAGAATCAGACAATAATAATAAAAAGCATCTTAATTACCTACCAACATTAGTAAACAGAATACTTGGCATACGATCCTGTCCTACCTCAATAACAATCGGTTTCTCTAGCACTAGCATAATAACGCAAGTTATTCAGGTTAAATCCAACATTATTTTACACAAGTGCTCGAGTGGGAGGAGCAATGTATCGTATATCATATCTCATAATCTTTCCCGTGAATTATGATCATACTGATCATACATTATTATCTGACGGATCACAGTATTGTTCATAAATTGTGCGGATTTAACCAATACGCTTTGTTTATCTGTAAATAAATTAAAGGTTTTGGTGGCTGTTTGGGCTCAATGAAACGTGTTATCATGGAAATCTCTTTGTTGATGGGGCGTATTTAATATTATTGTAATGTTTGAGTATCTATTGAATGTTGGCCCAAAAATATATAATGATTTCTTTTTAGTTGATTGCTTTCCGGTATCGTCAATTTACGTCCGCGGGGCAATTGCGTAACACATTATCAATCTAAATCGGCTTCATTTTGACAATTCATCAACATTCATTGCGTTATTTAGGTGTTGAGCACACAAATTTTTCGAACTTAAGAAGCAATGGATTAGCAATTGGCTTCGAAATGATTCAGATTCCGATTGATAGTGTGTTACGCAATTAGGGTGCTGGTACAGGCGAAAATAAATGACCATTCGATGCCTGTTCAAATATAGCATACCTAATCAGCCTATAATGTTCGCACTGCTGGGACACAGGCCTCCTCTCTTCGTGAGGGAGTGGGCTATAATTTCCACGCGAGCCCAGTTGGGGTTGGTAGAGTAACATTTCTTCAAATTTTTGGTTGTGTTCAAATATACTGTAATCATATAACTCATGTGGAAGCTCCTGAAGAAATGCCAGAATATAAGAAGAATGATAATAAAAATGGCATCTAGTTTAATTAGGTATAAGTAATATTTTACATTTATAATAATATCTTCCGATGTTTAATCAATATAATCATATCAATTTACCTAAAGATATTATCTTATCATAACAAAACTTCTAATAAATCAATAGCTAATAGATAGCTATGTCTGGTTTGAAGTCAACAATACTGGAAACTCGTGACAAACCTTAGCGTATCACATAAATAGCCTATAGACTATATAAATATCTTCAACAGTAATAAATTATTGCATTTTGTTCTAGAACAACATGGAAACATGGTAATTCAGGTCATAAAATGGAGGCGTGACGGACATCAAACTGCAGTAAACACCAAGGCTGACCTACCACAATAACTACACCATAAAACTATGAAACAATGTGCAACTAAGAAGGCGGAAGTTTAATATAAATAACATACTATGTAGCTGAAATATTGTTATGTAAATACTAAGAGGTAACGTGATACTTCAGAGCCTGAAATCACTAATCTATATTTTAAAGTGGCGACTTGCTTTTCCGGAAAATGATCTGGAGACCGCTCACTACTGTTTCGTATAATTGGTCTCCTTCCTTTCATAAGAACAACGCTGAATTTGCTATTACAATACCCTAGGTCTCGGCTTCCATGTAGATATCATGACAATCTACACGGGGAGAATTCAGAAGAAAGGATACTCCTTTCATAAGCCCAAAAGTTTGATAACCAGTCTTACCAAGGGGTATAGTAGTAGTAGTTTCTATATTTAATGTCTGTAATTTATATGGTGTACATAATAAAGAGTATGCTATTCTATTCTATAGTGTTACCCTAGGATGTGATGGTCAGATAGGCAGTCGCTCCGTGTAAAATACAGGTACCCATATATTTTACAGATGCATCCTGTTACACCAGAATCCGACCCCAACATAGTTGGAAAATGCTAGGCACATGATAACGACTGCTGAAAACAGATGTAAGTCCTTTTAAACCCTCTCCAGAAGCATAAATATTTCCATACCTTGGAGACTGGGAGTGTGTTGTAGATTTCAGTAGTGAGGTAGGGGCCATTTTTGGCAGCGCCGAAGTAAACAGTACTTAAACCCAAGGCTGACCTACCGCAATATATTTCTACGTGCTTGCTCATTTAATGTTTGAAAACAATATTTTACTGCGAAGGAAGAAGGTATGAGCTATTGATCGTAAACTACAGTGTAGGTACGTTACGATAACTATTATTTTTTATGTACGTGCCTAAGTATTTACTGATATGACTGTTGCAGTCGCGAAGGGATTATGTATACCTATCGTCGGTTCAAAGGTAAAACACACTAAGTGACATTTTGACCCAAAATGAGATTTTACTACTTTTGCTTCTATACAGAGAAAATCTACGATAAGAAAAAATCACTATGTGCGTATTGTGCTCCCTAACAAAACTGTGAAGTGAAAAAAGTATCCTTCTTCTGATTTTTCAGACTAAAAAAACGCAATATCTTAATTATCACCATTAGTCAATTATGCCACAAAATGAGTTTTACCTTTGAACCGACGATATAAGACCTACGTTAGATAATCTTAGGTTGTGGCCTAATATACAGAGAGAAAGGTTATGCTGATCACTGCCATTCAACAAAGAAGATTATTTTCTACAAAAATCCAACTCAACTTTGTTTAGCTGAAAAATGTTACCTGATACCTGAAAAAAGTTTTACAACCACGAGAACAAATTGGGTGATTAAAAATAAAGATGTTTGAGGCATTAGCTAATGGGGCTGAGCTGAGCTGCACGGCTACAACATAATGGAAAGGGTTATCAAATGAGTAGATGAATTCCAATCATCACCCTCTTCATAATAGTAGGTAACCCTTAAAATGTCCTGCTAAATATGATCCATGAGTAAATTCCCATTATTACGATGTTGGAAGACGAACCGGAGAAGCATGAAGAACTGCGTAAGCATTCCAGCGCCCCTGCCAAGGGTTGTCGAAGAACACCATGTGGTATCAGTCAGTAAGAGTCTGACAGCCCCTCCACCTTCCCCAGGGCGGAGGACATCCATAAGGATTTCAAAGGCAAAGAAAAAGACGTACTCCTGTAGTACCAAGTCAAGGCTGACCTACGACAATCTCTAAGTACGTGTTTACTCGTAAAACATCGGTCATTATAATCTATTGTGCAGCATCCAACACGGAAACTGTTCGCTAGGATATTAAATACAATGTTGTAGCCGTTATATCCTTCAGCAGTGAATGTTTATTTGCAGATGAGGCGATGATAGGCATGGTGTAGTTTAAACTTTAGTAAAAATAAAACAATTTTTATTGATAATGTTGAATAAAGAGTAAGGATAGGAAGCTGATTTTGAAACAACTGTCACATGAAGATAAGGTGGAACTGGAGACATCCATGGATACTATTGTGGCGGCATCCATATCACCACATGCGACACACTGACGAATTTGACGTTCAGAAGTGCCTTTATGTGCCTATTTGAAATAAATGCTTTGACTTTGACTTCAAGCAAAATCCTGCATCGCGCATGCAATGTTTACCGCGCAACTAGTATATACTTATATACCAGTATGTCGCAGATGGATTGTCGAATCTGCTGTTTTATACAACCGCTAGCCGTTTTACAAAACCTATCCGTTTTGTAAAACAACTGAATAACGTTCAGCGGGATTGTCATTGCCTACGGTTAACAAAACTGCTACCCACATTTAGACGTAATGCACAATGGCTTATCTGCAGTCAGAATAACCGTTTGGTGGGTCGGAAAAACTCTTGAATGTAGAAAAAGCGCAATAGTAGTATAATTATTTTTGAATAAAGGCAAGCACAGCTTAGTTTTGCCTCAATATTCTCCGATCTTCATAAAGAAATCTGATCTAAGGCCGCGGCCGCACTACTAAGGCGACTGCGACGCGACGGCGATTTCGTGAAAACAGACTCATATAAACATAATTATGTCGGTGCCTCGGTGGCTGCACTGCAAAAACGATTAGCGAAATTTATTTGTTCATATCGTCGCCGCCGCGTCGCTTATGGTCGTTGCTGTCGCCGTACCAGTGCGGCCCCGGCCTAAAAGTTTGAAATCGTCAACTAGCAATGTCATTACGATTACGCGGTGAAATATTATAAACTAAACCATAACTGGAGAATGGAAACAGAGCATAATATGACATTGTGGCCGCGCCTTGTAGGTACATTGTATATTGCTGCCCAGGAAGTCGGGTGACATCAGCAGGATCAGCTTCCACAAAAACATTAAACAAAGATGAAGGCTGACCTACCGCAAGCTATTTCAACATGTTATTCACAACATAAAACAATGCAACTATGTACAACAGTTATTAGTACATAAATTACTTACAATGTAGGCAAATATTACGCAAACGAGGGTCAATAATAATAATGGGTTTAAATAGACCTGGTAGTTGGAAACTAAACAAACATTTCAAAGTTGTTTACCTAAATCTCTTTCAGTAGTCCTCTCTGATAATATGGCCCACATGCTTCCTGTCACCAGCTCACCATACACTAGATTATGGTCGGCTTCAGATCGAAGCTAATGTGACCGCATATTTCCAGAAATTGAACGAATGACTTCGAATTTCTGATCTCCAAAACCTTTTGATGAATGGGCAATTCGTACCAATAAACCTAACTACCTGATACCTAGGCCTATTCCTTCTATTTCCATAGGATCGACAATCGGAATGGGTCCATTATTTGTATGAAAACCAGTACCGACCGACTAGACTAGGTACCTAAATGGAAAATGGCTACCTGTCGACTTAACACTAAAGGGTTTACTGCTGGATGTCTGCCTTAGAGACATAATTGATCTACGAGGGCCGTTCAATGTATTTTCGGTATCGGCATGAAAAAGACGTAAATTCAATTATAATCATTTTTATTTTTCAATGTAATCCCCCATTACTCTAATGCATTTCTTACATCTCGAAATTAACTTAACAATACCCTGTAAAAGATAACTTTCCTCTTTCTCTGAAAAGTGCGCATTTATTGCCGCCTTGAGCTCTTCATTATTGGAAAATCGTATCCCACGCAGGTCTTTTTTTAAAATTAGGGAACAAATAATAATCACTCGGGGCTAGGTCCGGGCTATAGGGTGGACGGTTAATTTCTTCGAAACCACAATCTCGCACAGCAGCCTTGGAAGCACGCACCGTGTGGATGGGGTGTTGACGTGAAGAAGCAACACACCGGTGGTCAGTTTATTTATTTATTTATTTATTTATTTAAGGACTTTGGAAGACTTACAGCTAAATACAATAGTGATAAATAACAGTATGATAATCTGACAGCCAATTACAAGTCTTCACGTCTAGAACTTGTCTGGTATAAAAGTACTGTGGAACAAATATACACACTGCCAAATGTTGCCAAAGAAAAGACTAAAATAAATATAAAAAAATAAGAATAGAAATTTGCAAATAGACCATCACCTAAAATATGTAAAGAAAAAAAAAAATTAATAATACTAATATAATTGCGACTGGTTATTTCTAATCAGAACCAAGATGTTACAAATTCCATTTAAAGTTAATAAAAAGAAAACAAGTCTGAAGAATTCAATCTTTAAAGAAATTCATTGCTAGACACTTTTTTGCCGAGGTCACACTTGTTTTAAAAAGATCAAAGTCGAACTGTTTGCACACTTTATTGAAATACCTACTTACACGCACAACGTACGAATTTTGTCTGTAGTTTGTAGTTGCGAATGGCACCCGTAATGGTGGATTGAACCGTTTAGATTTGCTTGGAACATTGAAATAGAGAGTTGACAAAATATCAGAACAATTTATGTCACCTCGAACCGTCTTCAATAAAAATATACAGTCAGAGATCTCACGACGATTGCTCAATGGTAAGAGATGATATTTTTTACATAGACTGAGATAGTTAACGGACTGATACGGTACCCTCTGGTGAAAGCATAAAAATTTAATAAATCTTTTTTGTACGCGCTCAATACGGTCAATATATTTGTGATAGCATGGACTCCATATTTCAGATGCGTATTCCAGGTGGCTCCTAACAAAAGTGCAGTATAGAATTTTTAACGTTTTAGCTTGCGTGAAGCACCTGGATAATCGCATTATGAAACCAAGGGATTTTGAGGCTTTAGCGACGATGGCATCAACATGCTTATCAAAAATAAGTTTGGAATCGTGATGAACCCCCAGATCACGAATAGTACTACATCTAGGTAAAATATGGCCACCAAGAGTATACGCTGTGGCTAGAACTGACCGTCCACGGGAATACGTTACAACTGAACATTTTTTGGGATTGAGATCAAGCTTACTTTTTTGGCAGTATACTTCAAGACACTGTAAGTCAGTTTGAAGTGCTGTCATGTCCGCAGTCGATGATACGGTAGCATAAATTTTCATATCGTCGGCGAAGCACAATAATTTGGATGAGGTCAGGCAGGAGTCGATGTCGTTTACATAGATGATAAATAATAACGGACCGAGCAACGAACCTTGGGGAACTCCGCTGGGGACTAAAACCCAGCTAGATATATAGTTATTCAGTACCACAGCTTGCGACCTGTTTTCTATGTAAGACGAAAACCATCTGAGCAAGTCCCCGCGTATACCGACGCCCTCTAACTTTTGCAACAGGATGAGGTGGTCGATTCGGTCGAAACACTTACTATAATCTGTGTAGACAACGTCGACTTGTTTACCGTGGTCCATTGCGTCGGTGATGTAGTTATTAAGCAAAATAAGATTGGTGACAGTGGATCTACCTTTGAGAAAGCCGTGTTGGAAGGGACTAAGGGTTTACCCCGTCTTTTTTGGTGGGTGGATCATCT
Organism: Amphipoea lucens; assembly: GCA_947508005.1. Lineage (NCBI taxonomy): Eukaryota > Metazoa > Arthropoda > Insecta > Lepidoptera > Noctuidae > Amphipoea > Amphipoea lucens. Next base: position 20,068,299 of record OX382374.1, read on the forward strand.
CTGCTATTATTTTGATCTTCATTCGGGCATCCTCCAGTATAAGCTTCTCAACTTTCTTCACGTTTTCTTTCGTAGAGGCAGTAACCCGAGCGAGTGTCATCTTCAATACTCTCTTTACCTATTTTAAATTCACTTGACTTTTTGAACCGTAGATAACGAAGGTGCAGAATTTTGGTAAACAGCCACCATCTCTTTGTGAATAGATTTTCCTTGTTTGGTAAGGAATTTAATAACAGCGCAGTGCTCGATTTTCTTCAAAACGGCGACGTTAGCCATTCCAGTTGTCGTTGACTAAGGATAACTAGAAAACTAATGATCAATGAATCACAAGTTCACAACTATGTGATCATTAGTTTATACCCTTAGATAATGTCATTAAGTTATTTAATTAGTCAAATGACCCGCATCATTAGTAAATCACCCTGATACCGAGAATACATTGAACGCCCCTCGTACTTACCTACAGTTTATTCTACTGACAGCCATACTAGAATGGAATACACAATTATTGCTACTAAGGGCAAATTTCACCAAACTTTTATTCCTAGAATGAAGTCTTATTCTGGGAATACACTTTTAATTTTTGACCGTTTTCGATACTAGAATTGTCAGACGTCAATTTTATTCCACGGATAAAAGATATCTGACTTTGGTAAAATCAGCCCTTAGTAGGAGTAACTCTCTCATTACAAACACTTTCGCAGACAAGCCTTTTGCAATGACGTTTTCAAAAATGTGAATATCGTGACCCCTCCTTAATATGGTAAGCAGTAGTCCAACTGTGACGTCACTATAACGTGACTGTATGGACTTACGGAGTGGGTATCATCATGTTTTTATAAGCTGAGATAAATACCCTTCTTACGTATGGTTTGTTTTGAAAAACATTCGTGTGCGTCGGTATTGCGGTGATGATGTTAATACCTATATGACATTTAGGTACCTTACTTTTATAATATTTTATCTTAGGTATAAAACTAGCGGTTTTCCGAGACTACGATTCCGTACAATTTTTAAGTCCCAAATCGTTGGGCTCGAGCCTAGGTACAATTCAACAAAATGTCTTCATAATGCGCTATTAATTGCACAAAGAGCTTCCAAATTAATCAATTAGATGTTCTGAGTATTGTATAGGCCACTCTGTTCCGTCAGAAAGTAAAGCAATACCTTCCTACCTTAAACTAAACCTAGAATTGAATTTTTTTTAAATCTACTAACTAGAGAAAATGGGCACAGAGACCGAGATAGCTTTTCCTTTAGAGTCAGTTTGGATGAAGATCACTCACTCATTGAAAAATACCCCGCAAATTATGTGATTGAATAATCTTGTTACCCGTATTTTTTAAAAGGCCATAACAACTGCACAAAGGCTGATGATGAGCCCACGTTGTCCTTTGATGGTTTACCTAATATGGTACAATTAGAGCGATGATCTATAAAATATGGCTAACAAAAGCAATCATGTATCGACAGGGCGAGATAGACCTGACCTAGGTACTGCAGAATAGAAACAATCAATATAATATGTTGAAATCCATTAATAGCCAGTTACCAGCACACATCATGCATGAACATATAGTTTTCAACGCGAGCCCAGTTGCATAGATATTGCAATACCTCCGGTCATTGACCAGCCTCAAGGATCTGGCACACCATGCGAAATTACACCTTATAACTTACCGATCACGTTTGCTTTTCCATTGGGAGGCAGTTAGTTAGTTTATAAATTAGACATGGCGAATGAAAACGTGTGGAAACAATAGTGAATAATTTCCCTTTGGAACTATTTGTATGGAGCTTTTGTTAATTGAAAAATTTATTATATTTTTATTGATTATAAGTTTAGTTTGTTTGTTATTACAATAATAATGTGGAAGTTTCTAGAAATAATTCGAGTGCTGTTGAGAGTTGAGGAGTTATGTAAAGTATATTGTTGTTATTTTGAATGGCTACTCCATTTAATATAACAACAATCGTACCTAACAATTTTAGTTCAAAGCAAATAAGTAGTTATTTTGTCTCCCAACTTGATGAGTTAAAGAATAGGGCTTTTCAGTTAGTTTCTAATTAATATTACCGGATATTATTCAAATAACAATTATGTTTACAAAGGAAGGAAAATATTTTGTAAATGAGCATTATTTTACTGCATGATTGTTTATAAAGTAAAATATACAAATGTTGCATATTGTGTGGACCAAATTCTAAGTATTAACTTAGAATTTGGTGACATGTAACTAACGTTTGTGGATGCAAGCACAATGATGTTTTTCTGTAACTACATAATTATGTAGGTTGGTACAATTGATGAAAGACGATGACAGTGATCATTTAAGACCTTCATTCATTTTAGAGGCGTAACTAAAACTTGTCCCCTAAATAAGGACTAGTTTGTTCGAGAAACCTAACATGAAACCCTTTCAAGATATTCAAAATGTTCCATGTACACACATCAAAAGTGTCTAGGGATCAACATATATTTTTGCAATAACTTTTCTCCTGATTGATATTAATTAAAATTTTCTTTAAGGATTCATCAAATAAAGTGTTTTCGTTTGTCACAGTAACGATAAACCAAGTCACCTTTGCATTAATAAAGAAATTTGCCATTTTCCTAATAAAGGGATTTTTGACATTTGAACCACTAACACAAAAGTTCGAAAAAAAAGACTGAAATAACAGTTTTCTTTAAAATTTTATTGGGTAACTTAAACAATTAATAATCCGTGTTTCTACCGCGAACACTAACAACACAAGAACATCGGTTTGGCATACTCAAAATGAGTTCATCCAAATCACGCTGTGGAATGGCCGCCCATGTTCGTTGCAACAACAAAAAAAGGTCTTCTTGCGACTGGATACCCTCCATATTCGGCAGAGCTCTTCTCTGTAGCATATCCCATGCATGCTCAATCGGGTTCAAGTCTGGCGACTGAGCAGGCCAGGGCAGGACATTGATGTTAGCTGCGGCGAGAGTCTGTCTTACAACTCTTGCGGTGTGCGGTCGTGCATTATCATGCATTAACTGAAATAAGGGACCGATTTGCACTTGTAGAGGAACGATGACGTCTGATACAATCGTCTCAGCATAAATTTGAGCGTTGAGGTTGCCTCTGATCCAAATCAACTCAGTTCTTCCGCCGATCCAAATACCCGCCCATACCATGATGGTTCCACCACTATAAGGATGGACTTCCTGGCAGGATTTTAATCGCTGTTGGCGTCCAGGGGTTCTCCAGTGTCGTATACGTCTTGTATCCGGTCTCATACCAAAACGAGACTCATCAGAAAAGCACACGAAACGCCATTGTTCTTCTGCCCAATTTCTGTGTTCAAGAGCCCATTGATATCGAATCCTACGATTGTGCATTGCTATAGGTGGTACCCGTAGCGGTCTTCGGGAATGAAGGTTCACTTCATGCAAGCGGTTTCTGACTGTTTGGTCGCTAATTAAGTTCCCTGAAGAGTGATGAAGCCTCACGGCTAACATCATGGCGGTTATTGTTGGAGCTCTTCGAGTTAAGATTTGAATGTATCGGTCTTGTCTCCGTGTGGTGCAGCGATACCGTCCTCCATGGCGCTCAGCCACGGTACCAGTGCTTCGGTAACGTGTCCAAAGTCGACTGATAACACTCTGACTTGTATTCAGAGCTAAAGCCACAGTACGTTGCCGGGAACCAGCTTCTATCATTCCCACGGCTCTGAGCATTTCTTCCCTGCTTAAATGACGTCGCCGCTCCATAATAACGTTGGTTTTAATCAGTAGTAGGGAAACAGTAGCACTAATAATGTCTTCAATGCGTTGTATGTTTTTATAGGGAAAATATTGACAGCTGATTTTCATCTTTTACTCGAATTTGATTCACAGTTCCTGATTCAAATTATGAAATGCACCAAAAAGGATCCATATAAATTTATAAAATCATAAATTTATTACAAAGCCACATCTCAATCTCAAGAAATCCGCATAAAAATGCTTGATCCCTAGACACTTTTGATGTGTGTACTTGAAGTTCAAAAACTGAAAATTTCACGAGAAATTTCAAGAAAGTATGTAAGAAAGGCACATATTAGGTCCTTAGATAATTATGAAATTATTGGAAGTTTGTCGAACTGGCCACTTTGATCTCAAATATCTGGCGTTTGGTTAGGAATTCCAAATTCAAATTGATTTAGGCTTGTGTATTTGTGTTTCGAATTTTGTGATTTATTCATTTGTTTTCGCGCCATTTGATTTTTCTTTGACATCGTTCTGTTGACAATATGGAAAACTTAAAATATCGCCTTATTTACGAATACGAGTTCTTTTTCAGCAAACGAATCAATGAACTACCCATATGGCGAAAGTGCATAGATAACTATGGCTATTATTGATTTCATCAAAAAATATCGTTTTGATATTTCCATGAAAAACGCCAATTTTATATGCAAGGACTTTAATAAAAGGCACTTTAGAACTTCTAAATTTACAAGAAAAGAAAAACGAGTTTGGTTGCCCTTTCAGGTAGGAACGTATGGAGAAGGATGGGCAAGACACTTCACAGTTACTCTGTCAAAATAGTTTACAATATTTTGTAAACATTTGTATGTACTTAATTATAATGTACTTAACTATACAAAATATAGTGCCTACAAAATATATGAAGATGGATCCTAAGGAACAGCTGTGGCCGGGAAAAGTTACAGGCCCATGAAAATATTCAACTTTTTTCAAAACAATGGATGTAAAACTACGTTAGGTAGGTACATCTTAAGTAGGTATATCGGTATTCCTGATTAAAATAACGTAGGTACCTACGTAGTTGTGATTACTTGAACGTACTTTTTCGTAATTAACAATTTTTAAATAATAAACATAATTATAATTGTCTTGTTGTTAATCCAAAGGATATTTATGCAAGAGATGTTTATCATCGACAAAACTTATATTTGCACGGTTTCTTCTTACGTTTATTATCCAGTAGGTATTTCCTTTGGAAATCAGTACAATTTATAGCGAATATAGTGTTTCGAAATCATTCAAACATTTGAATCACTAGAATTTTAAATCATAATGTCAACAAAGCTAAAGTGCAAAAATGACAACTAACTTTTGGAGGCCACTGTAGATCAATACATAAATTAATAACTATAAGTTGCTGACAAAATCATTTAACACTTTCAAGAGATGAATTTCCATCAAACAATGGTCTTTCAATGGAACAATTTTTTTTGCAAGCCCCACCAATCCCACCAAACGTAAACAAAACAATTCATTAATTAATATAGAAATATGACTTGTATACTACCTGTATACATGCAAGGTATATCTGCAGTGACAAGAGCCCAAACCCTCAACAAGCGACCAATCAGGCATCAACAAAGAGAATGTACCACAACAAACAGCTCGCGACCGTCACCCAGTTAGGGGTCGTACACCGGCCAGTAAACATCGTGGTTATAACGTGCTTGTATTGTTTATGCTAATAAACACTTCTATCAACTCCATAACTCACCTACTTACGCATTTTAATACCTATGAGGAAAATCGAGTGTCGATTGTTTTTGTATTCGATATCTGAATTTGACAGCTGCGTTGTTTAGTCTGCTTTGCCGATAGAAACTTTTTATAAAACAATTAAAATGTATCATTAATTACTTTGCAAACGTGGGTAAATTAGTATATAATACATCTATATTTTATTATAATAGTCCTCCATGTTCTACCGTCACATGGGCATGCAAATCATATCACCAACCTTTTTGGCAAACATGGAAAAATCCAAAATCCGTCTTCCAAAAAAATCCAAATACACACATCAAAAGTGTCTAGGGATCAAGCATTTTTATGCGGATTTCTTGAGATTGAGATGTGGCTTTGTAATAAATTTATGATTTTATAAATTTATATGGATCCTTTTTGGTGCATTTCATAATTTGAATCAGGAACTGTGAATCAAATTCGAGTAAAAGATGAAAATCAGCTGTCAATATTTTCCCTATAAAAACATACAACGCATTGAAGACATTATTAGTGCTACTGTTTCCCTACTACTGATTAAAACCAACGTTATTATGGAGCGGCGACGTCATTTAAGCAGGGAAGAAATGCTCAGAGCCGTGGGAATGATAGAAGCTGGTTCCCGGCAACGTACTGTGGCTTTAGCTCTGAATACAAGTCAGAGTGTTATCAGTCGACTTTGGACACGTTACCGAAGCACTGGTACCGTGGCTGAGCGCCATGGAGGACGGTATCGCTGCACCACACGGAGACAAGACCGATACATTCAAATCTTAACTCGAAGAGCTCCAACAATAACCGCCATGATGTTAGCCGTGAGGCTTCATCACTCTTCAGGGAACTTAATTAGCGACCAAACAGTCAGAAACCGCTTGCATGAAGTGAACCTTCATTCCCGAAGACCGCTACGGGTACCACCTATGGCAATGCACAATCGTAGGATTCGATATCAATGGGCTCTTGAACACAGAAATTGGGCAGAAGAACAATGGCGTTTCGTGTGCTTTTCTGATGAGTCTCGTTTTGGTATGAGACCGGATACAAGACGTATACGACACTGGAGAACCCCTGGACGCCAACAGCGATTAAAATCCTGCCAGGAAGTCCATCCTTATAGTGGTGGAACCATCATGGTATGGGCGGGTATTTGGATCGGCGGAAGAACTGAGTTGATTTGGATCAGAGGCAACCTCAACGCTCAAATTTATGCTGAGACGATTGTATCAGACGTCATCGTTCCTCTACAAGTGCAAATCGGTCCCTTATTTCAGTTAATGCATGATATTGCACGACCGCACACCGCAAGAGTTGTAAGACAGACTCTCGCCGCAGCTAACATCAATGTCCTGCCCTGGCCTGCTCAGTCGCCAGACTTGAACCCGATTGAGCATGCATGGGATATGCTACAGAGAAGAGCTCTGCCGAATATGGAGGGTATCCAGTCGCAAGAAGACCTTTTTTTGTTGTTGCAACGAACATGGGCGGCCATTCCACAGCGTGATTTGGATGAACTCATTTTGAGTATGCCAAACCGAAGTTCTTGTGTTGTTAGTGTTCGCGGTAGAAACACGGATTATTAATTGTTTAAGTTACCCAATAAAATTTTAGAGAAAACTGTTATTTCAGTCTTTTTTTCGAACTTTTGTGTTAGTGGTTCAAATGTCAAAAATCCCTTTATTAGGAAAATGGCAAATTTCTTTATTAATGCAAAGGTGACTTGGTTTATCGTTACTGTGACAAACGAAAACACTTTATTTGATGAATCCTTAAAGAAAATTTTAATTAATATCAATCAGGAGAAAAGTTATTGCAAAAATATATGTTGATCCCTAGACACTTTTGATGTGTGTAGTTATTCACCAATTTCTGAAAATATTAGTTAGCCCTGTTTCGAGCTCAACTTACCTCACCCGAAAAGATATCACCTAAATTAAATCTATATTTATGAAAGTTTAATAATAACCAGCCGTTTATGTGATGGCAGATATTTTGGTTTGACGAGGCGTGTTCGGGCATAACTTAATGTTTAGTGTGAGGAGATAATTATAGTAGGTATAAGATCTTTAATAAGTGTAGTCGAAGGTAATTTGTAATGGCGCTGATGTAAGATTTTTTCGTATACCTAAGCGGAAAAGAGCGGTTACTTATTGCCAACTAAGTAAATGTTGGGTGGCAGTAAAGCCGGTCTTCACTGGTAAATATTTTGATCCTGTCTAATTTTGCCCATTAAGCTTTATGATTATGGATTTATTGCGTATTGAACGTACATTGTAACAGTATCTCTACTTACCCTTTCAAACGTTTTGGTGTAAAGATACACCTATTTAGCCTCCCCGATAGTAAGGTCTACGACCTGCCCCAAAGCTACGCATGCACACGTCAGATAACGCTATGATTTATGTTGTGTGCGCCTGCGCTGGCCCGATAGCGGTAGGCTAGGAGCAAGGACGAGAAAAAGGTACACCTTTCCATCATTAGATCAACATCTATATTTTTGATTGAAGAGTCTATGGAAATGAAATTATTTTTTTCAAGAATTAAAAGACTAAACAATAAAAACAAGTTAAAAGAACGACTCCAGGACAGGAGCTTCAAAAGAAGTTTTGGAGCTTAGGAAATATTATGAGAACATTTACTCATGACATATATTCATGAAGTCGATAAGAAAGATTTTATGAAATGAAAAATAGATGAGAAAGTATTTAATGAAAACAAACAAAGAATAACAATATCAGTCATTGCGATGTAAAATTTAAAATACATCGTAACCACGTATAGTATCGAAAGTTCTAGATACAATATCATAAGTTCTATATATCATTCAATACATTCAGTAATTTTCCTACAACACAAGCTTAAGTTTGAGGTCAAAACTTACAACCCAGCTGCTTGTCATATCAACAACAAAGTGAATACATTAGAAATATAAAATATAACTGTTTTATTGTGCCATAGTCGTTATATTAGTTTTAAATTACTTTATGGTAATTCTGTTGCCTTCGTGCTTCCAAGGTATCCTTGTGGTCTAAATACAGGTCATGCGTCATCGCAGAAATTGAACTTTTCTTGAGTGAGCTTGTTAGTTTTCAAGGAAACTTGTGGAAAAGAAAATTAAATACAAACATAATCGTCATGTAAATACATAATATTACTCTATGTAAGGTAAAAAATTATAATATATTAGTTAAAACACTGACTTTGATGATTTTTTTAGCAGGCTTGGTTAGAGGCCAGGCATATCCTAAACAGACTCCGGACCCAGGTTGGCCGAAGCAAGGAAAATCTGTTCAGGTGGAGATTTATAGACGACTCCGCCTTGGAGTGTAAATGTGGTGCTGTTCCACAAACGATGGGGCACTTAATATCGTGCCCTGCGTGTCCTGTCAGCTGCACGTTACAGGAACTGATGGACGCTAGTGATGGCGCCAAACAAGTGGCCGAATTCTGGGCCGAGTACATTTAGATTGCTATCGACACGCTAAGAAGAAGATATCCTTGGTTCTAACCTAGCATAGTTCTCACTCATAATCATAAGTATCACTCTTTTACATACAGGGTGGCAAGGACATGGACGCGCAAACTGAAACCATACATTCAGCACATGATTGTAAACCACGTAGATAGCGTAAAAAGTTTTTGTCGGTTATCCAAAAAAAACATCTCCTGTGACGCGGTCAAAATGTATGGAACAGCTTTTTTTTTAAATAATTGACGCATCATTTTAACGCAGGGGGATCCAGAATCATGTATAGAATCTATGGTAACCGGTTGTACAACGATGTCCTTGCCACCCTGTATATTATTTCTAAAATAATAATAATATGTGTTATTCATATATAGCAGACTATTAGGTACACAAAACACGTACGGTTTTGTTAAAACCAAATCATACGATACTAGTAGCGTGCACGCAGGCTCCTGGCCTACGATGCTATTTCCATAACGCTGCAACTTTGCACGTTAATAATAATTGCAGCATAATGAGCGCCGCGTCCAAAATTATAGTAAACAGAAGTCTAATAACAACAATGTACGAACAAACAAATGAAAACTTATGCTATCAAACAATCGTGAAGGATCGCTGCCATGTTAGACAGTTTCTACTGTAGTGTTGTATCTAATACTCCAACACCCCAATTTCATAACACACTTTTAATCCTATTTCAAACGATTTTAAACAAAATTGTGTTACAACGTAAATAACGCAATTAATGTTGTTGAAATGACAAAAAGAATGGCATTGCCATTGTAAGCGAGTTACGCAATTACCCCGTTGAGTGGTTTTAGCAAATATGAATCCAATATGTTTTTCCACCTTCCCAGATTATTTTCACACTGTCTAACTATGGCCATATTGTACCGGTTAGGTTATGTCTAAACAAAGTAAGCTTTCTGACCACATCTACTGTTTGGTTGCACAATGCTCTTCACAGGGTTTTGTCCGAAATAAACGAAATAATAATATCTTCATATATCTTGATAGTGACAGCTAAGGTCGTTAGAATAACTTTATTAAGTTATGCTCATTAGAAAGATTCCGAAATAATTCTAGCTGGGTATTTTTATGCAATTATTTTGCTGCAATTTAGTTTTTGTTATTCAGGCAGCTTAAAGGATGTTCATTCTATATTCAGTAATGTCATGGACGATATTTTTTTGATGGTTATTAATATTATTAACCTCTCAATCCCGGCGTGGTACCTAGCGAGGTATCAGCCCATTGCAATAGGAAATCAATTGTGTCTCATTAGCGGTTATTATGTGGTTCATCACTTCCAGAGCATTATTTGTTACATGAGTTACATTTTTTTGTGGATGAATTGCAGACGATACTGTCAGTAATCAATATTTGTGAGAAAAATGACCATAAATATGGGCATGATCTAAGAATAATCATCATGTTTGTGTGTGTGTGTGTGTGTGTGTATGCAGTACGTACCTACCTACTAAATCCTACACGGAATTTGTTTGTTTTCTAACTTTCTTTTTTATACATATTTCATTTGTTATTAGTCTTTTTTATAGATATTGTTCAAATAATGAATAACATGAGGGGCTTGTGCCTCGGAAGCACGTTAAGCTGTTCCCGGCTGTCATTCGTGGATTTTTGACAGTCGTAACGGGTTGTCGTAACCAGTCTTAACTGGTTGTCAGACTTTCGGGCTTCTGACACTTTTCTGAATTAGGTACTGGGTTGTGGAGGTCAGATAGGCAGTCGCTCCATGTAAAATACTGTTACTCAACTTCATCCAGTTAGACTAGACTACATTAGGGTCGGCTTCCAGACCCCAATATAGTTGAGAAAAGGATACGCAGATGATGATGGTGTTTAGATAGTATAAATGGTTTTAGCCGTTCTATTTAAAAGTAAATAAATAAATAAGATAATTAATAAACAAGCAAGTGTAATTTTGTGCAAATCCAGTTTTATTGCTCTTTTTATGACCCTGAATTATCTTACATGCAGCATTGTATGTAGACTAATGATCTTCATGACGGCTCACAAGACTTTGGTCTAGGCTCTCTTGAGTACCTTCTAACAAAGTTTCCCCACATAACGAAAATCCTACGATCAACTACCATTGGCACATTCCCATCAGACTCATTACTTTATCTGTCATTGAATAACCAATATTTAGCAGTTATACAAATACAGAATGGTATCCTGCCAAGATATTTAACGAGCTGCCGTTGACACCATGACCTGCCTCACTGCCAAGCTCCCAATATAACAAGCGACATAAACCAATCGCAAAGCGGAAGAGAATCTCATAAAACGCACAATTTATTCTTCACCAGTTAATATTTGGCCGTAAATTAAGGCCTGGCCTCATTGTAAACGGAGGAACATGATAATGGCGGTGTCAAATAAATTATAATACTACACAATTGATTTTAATTTGACATTTAATATCTCGGCTTTTTATAGTGACGTTATTATGGTTGTCAGGATTTCAGAGGGTTTAAATAGATGCGGTCGTGTTTAATCTTTGTTTATTCAGTCTTGTGTAGGTACTTGCAACATCTTCTGGTCATTTCGTATATTGGCGATCTTACTTGTGAGTATTCATCATCAAATCAATCCGTTCTACGCTAAAACTAGTTCGTAAGCTGAACACGTTTTTGGCTAACCTCCCGAACGATTGCTTTCCAAGCTGTTTTTCCGATTCCGACCTGTTTGTCTACCCAGAACTATCTACAACATATATGTAGGGAATCCTGTGTTGTAGATAGTTCCATAAACATAAAACAGACTGCTATTATACGTCTCCTCCTCCAAAATCCAGTAGAAGTTAGACAGACCTCTACAGTTAGACTCCCGGACGAAAAGTATCCTTGAATATTAGTCTTCCCAGAAAGCGGCAAAACCTATATTCAGACTAGATCCTACATCGTAATTAAATTAATACAGACCGCACAGCAGTCTTCACATGACCACATCACCCCTTCTGGCACACATTCAGCTCAGCCAACAGTTGGCTTTACTCAAGTGTCCAGCACACCTAGAGGTCGTCATGAACAAACATTGGTGAATTGAAATTGATTAAAGAGCCAACATTGCTCAGGTGGCCAACGTTTGTACATATGACAGATGTTTTTCTTCGGGGGTTAGTCATGCCTTTTTGTGTGGTACGAAGGAATGTGGAACCGTGGTGATGATCAGCAGGAAATTATATCATTGTAGGCTTTTTCTATCAGGATGAAAGCCGTCAACAGGCACCCGACGGATGACAGATTTTTCCTTACTTTCTTGCCCGTTCTTCTCCATAGAGATCTACGTTTTGGAACGATCAACTAGCTTCAACTTTTAACCGACTGACCAGCTCTTTGACGGTACAAAAGTGCCTAGAAATGGTTTCATTGAAACGGTTTTGCTTTGACTTTGACTCAAGCGTTTTAATTAACGGTATAAATATTTATGTCTGTAATTTATATAATAAAGAGTATTCTATTCTATAAAACCGGAAAATGTTCGAAAAATAAATTGAACATAAAAACATTTTTCAGTTTACACAGATGTGAAAACAAAATTCTCCGAGGACAGCTGTGACATAATAACCCAATTTTTTTTAAATTACATTTTCCTCAAACTGCAATATTAATAATATTCCTACATAAAATAAGTATTTTCTATGTGAAGTAACGATAGGTAGGTACACAACAGTAAGTACACAAAGAAGACAAGTGTTCCTACTGTCGATGGCTCTTTTGTTTTCACCAGCCTTGCCTTGGTGACTCAGAGGAAATGTAGCGCAGGCGCTGAGCTGCATTGTTTTACTTGAAATGCATAAAATATTGCTGTGGGTGAATCAGAATGTTATTATATTTTACTTTTGCTTTGTACGCTATATTCGTGGGTGACTGAACTGCCTGACAATTAACTTGATTAACGATTATCCAACTTAATCTTGTAGTTATTGGATAGTTACGTAGGTTTCACAAAGATTAGTGGTCAGCACGCTACATTGCTAATCCATTGCTTCATATGTTCGAAAAATATGCTGCTGAACAACGTAAATAACGCAATGAATGTTGTTGAACTGTTAAAATAAAAGCCATTCCTACTGATAGTGTGTTACGCAATTACCCCGCCGGTTTTATTGACTTCTGATTGTTATCGATATCATGGGTATGACAACTTGGACCGTTTGTTAGAGAAAGCAAAGCCCCTTGGAGACCCTTCTCGCAGGCTGAAGAAACCCTTTTTCATCGATGTTTATTCATTTGGTTGGGATATATTTATTTAGTTTTCCTTAAGATGGTTGGCAAATATGCCAACAGCTCGCCTGATTGAAAGTGGTGACTACCACTTTTAGCCACCTGAAATACCAAGGCTTTAAAGCGCTGACAGTCGAAGTTTGCTCAAGGTTAAATAAAATAAAGATGTCTCATGAAGCTGTAATTTCCAAAGCACCTTTAATCATGCCCATCAAACCGATACAGCAATGCTGCATCTTCTCAGCGTGTCTGTGGCAAGAATAACACGAAATTCAGCAACGCGAATACAGTTTGCTGACGCAGAAATTGGTTCCTCTCGTGTGCAGGTGACAGGCATGCGGCAAAAGATGGAATGCGAGCCATTGTGTGTGGAGTAACCTCGCATACTCACCGGCGATGGGACCCGTCCATGTAGCCCCATTTGTCTCCACAAATCATATTTGTATCCTTGCTGCTGAGGCCTACTTGGTTGTGAAGTCTATTTAAGGTTTTCCAAGTTGGGCACGGTAACTTGTGCCCGGTTGGGAAGCTCTCTGATGGTTGCAGCTCTTGCTAAAGATTGTATCTTTTGGAGGGGTTGCCATCAGCTGGACTCACGCACCCAAGAAAGCATTTGCAGCTTTTAAGCCTCTGCATTGTGCTGCTAAGCGGTACCTAGTATTTGGTAATCTAGTAGTATGTTTTCAAACGCCCTCTTACAAGTAGGTAACTCTGCAATTTGTATTCTTTCTAGCATAGAGGCGTAAACGCAGCTCGTAGGATATTCATAGCAACACAATTGAAATCTATTTCTTACGCACTGTTAATCGCTCTGACCTATTTTGCTATATCGGGCGTCAATTGCGTGTTTGCATAGACATATGGCAATAGACTTTTGGAGGCCATTGGTTTCTATTAAAAATAATAAAATATTAGGTACTTGCTTTTTTGGATTACTTAGCAACATGATTAGCGGGGCTCGTGGCTAAATAATAACAGCCGCACGCGTCGATCAAACGTTAAGCTACGCTGCTTGCGGTTGGTTCGTGGATGGGTAATCATCCATTACATACAAATCACGTTAAGCTGTTGGTCCTGGCTGTCATTTGTAGATCTTTGAGAGTCGTTACGGTTTGCCAGAAGCCCAAAAGTCTGACCACCAGTCTTACCAAAGGCTAGGGTTGTGGAGGTCAGATAGGCAGTGGCTTCATGCAAAATACTGGTATTAAGTTGCATCCGGTTAGACTGGAAGCCGACCCCAACATAGTTGGGAAAAGGCTAGGCAGATTGATTATGATCTAGTCTTACTTACGTCCATCTTACTAAGCCAAAATTTGATATACTGATACCTACTACAAGAGTGGGTTTTCTCCTTGTCTTGTCAATATGGCAAACGAACTAAGTACCTACCATTCGCTCGCAGTCTAAGCATTGCCTTAGGATTGATTAATTTCCTTTAAAATAATATAAACTTCAAAAAGAAAAGTGACGTCTTCTTCCAAAAAAAAAGTTAAAATTACTTGATTAGCAGATCGGAAACTTGGAAGCAACTTGATTAAAGGAGTTTAATTTTGTAAAAACGGGTGACTTAGTAGATGAGTTAAGCTGCCAGTTAAATCAATTAATTACTCAAAGAAACGAGTTTAAAGGTGGAACAGGAGAGTATAACGTTTTCAGAATAAACTCGAATTAACATTGCAACTTAAGAACTTTTAGATCAATAATTTTTAAGTTTCTCAGTTCAATTGAAAAAAAGATAAGAGTTACTGTAAAATTAAATGGTTATGGTAAAATTAATTTAAATTGTGTAATGGTAAACTTAAAGGTAGTGTCACAAGTGCATAACTGTGTAATGTACTTAAATGAAAAGTTTTTTACCAATATCTAAAAGTTGCTTACGTGCTGAATCTTGTTGATACTACCAATAGAAGCTCCAATAACAATAATTTACATCTACCTACATGATAGTTGTCGCAATTTCTCCATATGTAAATCCTAACAGTATTCTTATACAACAACATCCATTTAACAGTTAAATGTCCATTATAAAATTTATAAAGAACAGACTCTATTACGCAACAGTACCTTAGGCCTCAGTCGACACGTAATGAGGCACATGTGCCTAAAACCGGTCCAATCCAGTTCTATCAACCTACTTTATTATCTTCCTTTTTGCAAATCGCTCGCACTATCAACTATTGCTTGCAACCAAATAGACACCTTATTTTTTGCAACAAAAAGTTTAGTATTAAACGCGTTCTTTGGTAACGTTAGGGTGTTTCGGGTTTAAAGATTAATCTATTCAAATAATATTTTAGTTCTTGTAATAATATAAATTCAGTATGGAGGTCGAGTCAGTTCAGTTCGCTGTTATCTCGTATGTAGTCTGTTTATTGTTTTAATAATATAATTTAATGTTTATAGTGAGTTTGAGAGCTCATCCCGGACCAGCCTTGGCATGTTTACCATACTTTTTATCATAAATTCGCTATGATGTAACACGCGGATACGATTCGCTTGGATTTGGTAACAAATCGATTGAGGAAGGAATGATAGCAATTTATCAGTTCGAAATCCTTCTGAGATTAAATGAAAGAAAGCGGAAGAAATCGTGAGCTCCTCGCAGTTAATTTGACAAACATCCATCCATCTCACCAGATCAATCTTAAAAGTATGTCCACCCATCCGCTGTTTGTGACTTACCCATCGAGATCTAAGGATGCTGGTTGACTGAAAAAGCAAAATAGGAAATCGATTACCAAAATTGCTCTATCTTTACCTTACCTAGATGTAGGTAATTTCTTCTAGGATACGATTAATTTAAAGTTTGTGGTACTAGCACTGAAACACAACTTTGAATTACAGTAAATAAGCTTTATAATATTGAGTGGGAAGTCTTTAAGGCTCATAGGAAATTGCTGGTCTACAAATCTCGATGCAAAATTATGCTTCATAACCCGAAAATCTGACAACCAGTCTTACCAAGGGGTATCGTGTTACCCAGTCTGGGTTGTGGAGGTCAGATAGGCAGTCGCTCCATGTAAAATGCTGGTATTCAGATGCATCTGGTTAGACTAGAAGCCGACCCCAACATAGTTGGGAAAAGGCAGGCAGATTACAATTAATCTGCCTGCCTTTATCAATTAATTAATATTGGATTGTGATAAGAAGAAGAGAGAAAATACATAAACATGACGCAAAGAAAAAAACAAATACAAAAAATAACAAGTTGGAAGAAAATATGCTTCTCTATGATCTCTAAAGATGGACGGCGGCGCAGAGGTCTGCCCAGACACAGATAGCGAGATGACCTGACGCGTAACGCGAGGGCTGATTCGAGGTGGCGCTGGAAAAGAATTCCTGGAAGGATTTGGGGGAGGTCTTTGTCCAGCAGTTGGACAGAATAGGCTTACAAAAAAAATATTACTGTATTCTACAAATGATCAAAAATATTTTCATTGAAACAAAATCGGCTGAAATAATTCAAAGCAGAATTTCCTACAATACAATACCGTATGTACCTATATTGTACAAATATGGAAGTATGACGTCACAAACGACTTTGAAAACGAACAAACACACACCTGTAACCTAAATTGGGTAATTTTGCGTTATCTTCACACTCGGGTAAGATGGCGCAGAGACCTTGCTGTCTCTTGGCAACAAGCCTGTGGATCGACTTTTATTAATTTATACTACAAATCAAGGATAAAAGATAAAAGGGTTTGTAAAACTAAGACTTTGACGTGTTCGAAACACAATAACCGCTCCAAAACAAAGATAGTTGGGCAGCCTTTTAAACCATGTCAGCCATGGCTCAAAAGGCTGCCAAACTTAAATGGGATTGGGCAGGACATGGCAACCGCATGCCGGAAAAACTGGGCCCATATAGCACAGAATTGGTGCCATGAGACAGTGAGGCGGGGTCGCGGCAGACCACGTAGGAGATGGCAGGACGAGCTGGATAGGTTCCGTCAAAACATCGTCACGTCGTCGTCGTAGGAGGACGCGCGGGCTCACGAAAGATGGAAGGAGCGGAGGGAGGACTTCGCCCTGGAGTGCGACAGCGTAGGCTAGTGAAAAAAGACTTTGACGTGAGATCAGTTCATTACCTCCACCAGTCCGACGAGATCATGTGCTGCCTTATACTGATACACTTAATACTTATTGAGTTTTCTTTCGGTACCTCAATCGCCTCCGAAAGCTAACATTTAAGTGAATTGCAATGCATGTATTGCTTTTTTGCTGACAGGATATTTCAAGGCCTATATTTGATTCCTTAAAAATTCAAAGACGTATAGCTTATTAGATAAGGCAGTGAAAAGCTGCGATGAATTCGTCGAACTCAAAAGTTTTTCAAAATACCCCTCAACAATCATCCACAAGCCAGATATCAAAAGAAGGACTTACCAAGCTCTAATCTCAATACTAGTCTTTACTTCCCTGCATGGCAACAACATTTTATTTATACAAACCTAGTATATATATACGGATGCGACCTCGAGGTGATGACGTATCTTAGCCTCTGATTATCTTTTAGTGCTTGCCTAACGTTAGCAACACATACCCAAGTATATACATAGATAGAGACAATTTTTATTTTCCTGGTCTAGTTTTGACAACAAGGCCGATGGTCCGTGTGATTTAAAGTGGTTATAATGCCAGCCTGCTGTCCCACTGCTGGGCAAAGGCCTCTGCTCATAAAGAGAAGGCACGAACATTGATCACCACGCTTGCTCAAGACAGGTTGGCGATTTCAAACTTACATTAATATATAAGTCCAGGTTTTCTCACGATGTTTTTCTGAACCGATGTCAGCAATGTCCAAGATAAACTCAAAAAGTACACATGAACTGAAAACGTCACTTACTGCACGCACTTGTCCGAATTTGAAACCACAACCTCGTAAAAGTGGTTACTACCACAACCACTTAAAACCACTGGAACAGCGAAAGAATGGCCAATGTGTTACTTATGGTCGTTGGTTACTTCACTTTGATGTTCCTGTAATTTCATGATTATAATATTAATAGTAGATTAGTGCCTTGCAGTAAGCTGTGGTCGGCTGAGTTGATTGATTGATTGATTGATGGCTGCCTCGTGTGGTGAAGTGTGGTGGACGCGGCATAGTTTGAGAGAAGTCTGTCTAGCTGTAGGCTTCTATAGGCTAAGTTAAAATTAACACTCGTTTTATCTTCATTATGTACTTGTTGTGGTTGAATGTATGCTACACATTGCTTAAAAGTGACTTTTATGCTTGTTAACTTTCTAGGAAGCCTAAAAACGCTGTTTTAGGCCTGTTATTATTTTTTATAAACAATGACCTGTAAATTGAACAAAAAACAAGTTGCATCCATCCGATGTGCCGGTGTTTTCAAATGGTGCATTATTGACTGAGGTTGTCCATTCAAACACTCGCATAAATATTACGATAAATTATTGTTCTTGTTGAGTTTCCTCAAATGTTGATATAACACCACATCCCTTGACCATCTGAGTCCAGCATAGACAACCACAAAGTTTACCAAACCTCTCTCAACTCAAACAAACTCAAGCAAACAAGATGAAACAAAGATGCATGTACACACACCATAAGTCACGGATGACCACGACATACGGCTACATACGGCAGTACCCTATTGTGGCCGTCGACTCGACCGGCCAGTTCTGGAGAAAGTTGCCGCAAAACAAACGGACGGCCCAAAAGGAGACAAACTTGACGGAGATAGATACGGGTATAGGGTGACAATGTGGTGGAAGGATGTGGGATAAAATTAACGAATTTTATTTGAAGTAAATTCACATACAAGTTTGACGAAGTTAAAGCAGCACCAGCTAAAAAGAACAACAGCTGCGAATGTTCAAAAAGCATTGTTACAACTGTAGGTACACCATCACAACAATTGCTGTAGTCTGTAGTGAAGAGATAGTGAATTAGTCTACATATCTGGCTAATCAGAACACTACATCACAAGCATTTACAATCCTCTACATAATCCTTTCGCTTTCCTAAATTCATGCATCTTTCAAGACATGCGCTCTGGTTACGTTGTGTGCACCATTTACAAACTATGTACTTCCTATTACTATTAGGACCATATTTGTCCGTTTATTTTTAATGGCTTCTAGCAGGTCAACCTTGGAGGCTGTCGCCTGCTTAACTAGTCTTGCCTGTGGGTGCCTGAATAAATTAAAGCCTCCAACCAGGGCTAAAAAACTAAACAACTAACCGACTACACACTGAGGGCACCGAGGCACTAAGGGTACCTCCGCTTAGTTAGGGCGTCGCTGGGGGAGGGCAGCAAGGGACAGGCTGGATCGGATTATCCAAATTTGTCAGTTTTCAGTAATATTATCTATACCATATTGCTTCATGTTTTACAAAGAACAAGGTAAAAAGTGTTTGCTGTCTTACACAAATATTGAATGCAATTAAGTTTCATCTTAACAGACTGTTACAGTTTACTTAACGTATTGCTTAAATGTAAACTGACATTAATTTTCTACTGTTTGTTCATACGGTAACACATGCCTCAAGGATACAAGAAAATTATTGTAAGTAAACAGTTTTCGTTTTCATTACCGTTTTTCATTCTTATTTAGTTTTTGCAGAAATGTCAGATTCTTTATCAACTTATTCGCTTGTTTATTTATATGCTGTTTTTGCTTATAAGGCTCTATGCAGACTTAGGTATCACAATTTCAAAATTGTTTTTTTTTTCTCAACATAACAATACTTTGTTCCCGAGGCTGTGTTTGCAGTACACACCACCATTGTTTTCAAAGAGATGTTTTGTCTAGGTCTGACTGCATGGTTACAGTATTCACTATCAGTTGTAAGTCACGTCAGATAAAGCGATGTCTCCATTCCGAACTTGTAGACATGCACAACACACACACACACCGTTTCTAAGCAAACATTGACTTATGCACACACACTAAAATACGAGTGCAGTCTGTGTGCAACTAGTTATGTAACGCGTGTCGAAGTGACAAAATGTATGAGTTACCTATTGTGTGGAATATGGAGTAACTGAAAATGACGGGGAAATGTGGTTTGCACAGTTTAACAACGAGAAAAAATTATAGTAGCCCTTCTTAAGTTAAAGTTGGCTACAATACAAGTTTAGTTGTTGACAGGGATGGTAAGATAGCCAAAAATTAAATGAATGCGTTTTCTTTCGAGCTCTCTCTTCCGTTGTTCTAAACAAGCCACATTCAAAAGTGTTGCAAAGCCTTTTAAGACTAGTGTGTTTTAGTATTGTTGTATGCGCACGCCAGTTTTGCATGACAACCTGGTGATCTGTATTTCAGGGTTTTTTCTGACACTTTTCAGTATTTATACATGAATGGAATCAATTTCTATATTGTTACTCTTAGGTCAATTCATTTATGTATCGACTCGTGTTAGATTAAACTGCTAGATGTAATTAGTAGCATTTATCAGCGAGTTACAGAAAGTCAGTTCCTTACAACCACTTCCTTATTTACTTTTGATATCAACGATAAGTTACTCGTGTGACAATTAATAACTTCAACCTTGCAGTCTTTTGCACCTAAAAAATATCTATTCTAAAATCAGCTTATCAATTTTCGCTGAAAACCAAAGCCTTTATTTCAGCCTAATAGGCTGATAACTACGGGAAACATGCCAAGTTACTTCTAAGGTGTTTTGTTCTTATATGCTTCAGATACACACTCCAATTGACAATTTGACAGGCCTGATGGTCTAGTGGTTAGTGACCCTGACTGCTATGCCGGAGGTCGTGGGTTCGATTCCCACCCAGGACAAATGTTTGTGTGATGAGCACGATCATTTGTTCTGTGTCTGGGTGTAATTTATCTATAATATGTATGTATTTAGAAATATATAAGTATGTTTATCAGTTGTCTAGTACCCATAACACAAGCTCTGCTTAGCTTGGGACTAGATGGCGTTGTGTGATAGTTGTGTAATATTATTATTAATTTTTAAAGTTGCAATCCATACTAATATTATAAATTCGAAAGTAACCCTGTCTGTCTGTTTGCCTGTCTGTCTGTCTGTATGTTACCTTTTCACGCCTGGACACCGCTGAACCGATTTCGATGAAATTAGGTATAGAGATAGTTTGAGTCCCGGGAAAGGACATAGAGTTTTTATCCCGATATTCCGACGGGATCGAAACTTATGCGGGTGAAACCGCGGGGCGCAGCTAGTGTTGCTATAAATAAAAAAAATACTCGTCTTTTATTGTCTCGCTGCGGGGCGGAGGCCTCTTTACATACATTGTGCTATGCTAGGACATATTATAACATTAACTTTGACACGATAAGTTCTTCCATAACTAAACTAAGTGTTGAACCATTTATTTCCTTTGAAATCTTTCCCAGATATCATAATTTCTTTATCAACACATCTATGGAGGAACAGCTTGTAGTCAAACAAGCCACCCAAGCACACGACAAATAGAAACGTGTAGACACACAGCTCTTTAACTTGTGACGCAACGCGTACGTGTCGCGTACGTTGTCTCCGACAGACATTATTATGTCTGCATTTGCATAGGTTATACTGTTGCTATGTTATGTAGCAACACGTAACACATTTAAATTGTCTCCATGAGTGGCGATTCATACATGTAACTCAGCCCCGACACGGCACCACATTATGTTGACTGGCAAATATTTTTGCCAAGAGAGCTGGAGACACGTACACACCAGGGATGTTACGGAGCTTCGGTTCCGATTCCTAAAAGTCGGAACTTCCGATTAATTTTACACCTCCGATTCCGATTTCGGTTCCGATAATTTTGAATGGGAGTTAGAGTGACCTGCTTGTCCAGCTTGTGACCTGTGAGACGAGGCGGGGAGGGGTGATGCGCTGCGGCGCGCACCACGGTAAACAGCGTTCTACTGCGGTGCCGCACCTCCCGTGTGGCACCCTATAGCTCGAATTAATTGCAGTGCGGTGCCGCACCGCACCGTTAACGCATCGTGTGGCCTCGCTCTTATACCGAAGTTAGAAACGCAGCGATACACGAGGCTACAGCGCCTACAAACAATTTTTAACTTGTCGCCAGGGTAATCTTTGTTTATGTTATACACGCTCGCGCTCGAAGTCTCAGTTTATTGTTTTGTTTGTGGATGTTAGAAGAAAGTAGAAGAAAGATGTGTTAAGGGAAGGCCCCTTAACACATCTTTCTTCTACTTCCGCCCTGGTTCCAGTTCTGATTCCGGTTCCGATTCCGATCAATCAAATTTAAAACCTCCGATTCCGGTTCCGGTAAAACGACTTCCGTAACATCTCTAGTACACACACATACTGAAGTATGATGTTGTACTTCGTTAAATATTAGGTATGTGCCCCGATACCTATCAAAAATATTTTTTTATGATGTTCAGCCTACTAAACGGCAATAATTATAAGTGCTTGGCCAGTCTGGCAGCGCGGGCGCGGGGCGGACGCGACGCGGCGTACTCAAACACAAGAACTATATTTGAGTGATTTGTAATTGGCTTTCTGGTGACCATTGTTTTCTTTTTTGTTTGTTTTTATTAGCTGTAAGTCCTCCATGTACTAAAATAAATAAATAAATAAAATAAATAGTGAGCACGCGGGCGCGGTGAGCGGCGCAGGCTGCTCGGCGCGGGGAGCGCGCGGGCGACTCACGCCATAGCACGTTCATACAAGTGGCCGCAGTGGGTGCGCGGGCGGCCCGTGTGGGGACCGGGGTTCTCAAACTAGTTCGAGCTTTTTTTCTAGTAAAAATAAGTCTTCTTCATGCATATTATATTTTGACAAACACTGGACACTACAACACGCAGAAAGCAGCCGCACTCGACTGCGGGCGGACACACAGATCGCGCGCGTTCCCGCACCCGCGCTGCTCCCCGCCCCGCGCTGCCAGTCTGGCCAAGCACTAATAGAATTGGACATCTATAAGATATTGGAACAAATGCTGTCATACTGCTCGGAAAGTGATTTTCCTCTGCGATGTTAGAATCTATCTCTATAGTGTTATACCTTACCTCTTCTAGCACAGTTTCTAGGCAACTTTCAATAATTATAAACCCCACGAGGACGAGTCGACAAGGAATCTGTCAATTACGACAATTTTGATAAATTCTCTATACACGTCTGGTCAAATGTACTTGTACTTTCTTCCGGTCTCTGTAGCAATATACGAGCTCATGTTATTTTTTCTTTTTTTTAATCTTGGTGTCATCTCCACAAATATCGTAACACCTGTAACAGCTATCATATTCAAAGACATTCATTATTCACACAACCATTCAGTTTTCTCGATCATGCGCCTGGAGCATGACAGGTGATGACAGGGTGAACTGCACATGAGCCATCGCCGCTGCCAGTCCCATTGGCGACTGATAACTGTTATCACGACTACATTTGTTTGCGCATCTATTATCACGACAATTGGCGATACGGTATGTTGTCACGTTATACAAATATCATTAAAAAAAGGTAATAATACCTATTAAATTGTCGTAAAAAACACTCATCCGGGATCGACCTTGTGACATTCCGATATAAAAATTCTCGAACTATCAATCGATAGGTTATCAGAACTTCTATTTTAGCCTTGTTTACTAGAAAAAATAACTAAAATCAACCTTCAAGTGTTCTACATACTTACGTGTGCATACGCAAGCAGCAGCCGTGCCGAAGCCGGGCCTCGAACCTGCGACCCCATTGTATGCTAAGTGCGACTGAGTCACTGGTGCCCGTACGCTGATAACAATATAGTGCAGACTCGACGTCGCCGCTGATAACGACCCTATTATTTTTAATAGAGCCAATAGAGACTGTTACACTGACTTATCTATATTTATTTTAAATTTTTATTTATTTAGTTTATTAAGTGATTTTACATGGAATAATTTTATTGTTTTCCTTGTAAAATTAAACTATTTTCCGTGTAGAAACTATTTAACTCATTTTAATGATGATATAAAGTAATTTATGTTAAAGAAAGGAGTAACTCTGAACCTCGTCATTCAAAAATGAATTTAAAAAAAGTTCCTAATAAAATTCAAGATATCAAATGTAAAAAATTAAAAACCGTTACAAAACAAAATGTGTTGCCGCTCGATGACTCACATATGTACCACCTGATATTTTATATTATTATATACATAATTATATAACGTAAAAACATAATTAATTCATACTATGAGTCATAACTGCCTAGCGACTTTCGGTTGGCAACAACACTTCTATGTAATAATTATCTTTCCATGGTGTCATTAATTATAATTAAGTATTGTGTTATATAAATATGACGCATGTATTTTCTACAGAGGTAAGTAGTATTAATAGTTAGATGTGTTTTACACAAACATTTAGCCTGACTTCGACGTTATTCGTTATTATTTTTGCGGGAAGGTCTACTAATCCTACTGCACCACTTTGTACGTAAAGGGTAAACAGCGCTATAGGTATGTATAATGCATCTAAATTTTGCAGGTGATGTAAAAAGTCTCATGTAATATGCCGCTAGCCGCAAAACCCAACAACACTGCCCGACCCGGGTGTCGAACCGCGTACCCCCACGCTCAGCAGTCGCACTTACGAGCACTAAACCAATGAGGCGCTCATCAGGTACCTGTAAGTACCTAGTGCATATTATTATCACGATAAGTTAGCCTTGGTTGAGTCCATTTCGGTGAAGTACCTCAGTACACACCTACCTCCATCCAGATAAAATGCTGAAATTTAATAGCTACGTGTAACGATTATCGAATTTCCGCGTCAATATTATTGTTTTTCAAAGTTTTGATTTCCTAGAACATTGTAAGCACCTGTTTACCCGTAGTTCTTGTTTAAACTGATTAAATAATTATAACAAAATCAAAAGTCATTTATCCAAACTAGGCTGAGAATCAGCACTTACATAATCAGCCTAAAATGTTCCCACTGCTGGGACACAGGCCTCCACTCGGTGAGAGGGAGTGGGCCGTAATCCACCACGCGGGCCCAGTGCGGGTTATCAGGTGTCACATGTCTTCGAATTTTTGGTTCTAGGACATGCCGGTTTCCTCACGATGTTTTCCTTCACCGTTTTGAGAGCAGTGGTGATGAAATAATTTACACAAAGTAAAGCGCCTGTCTGGGTTCGAACCTACGACCTACACCTCGTACGTCGCGGCCATTACCACTTGGCCACCACTGCTCCGCAGCAATCAAGCACTCAGCACTTATTAAACCTCAAAATTACATAAGACGTCCATCAAAACGCCCGCCCTCCACCACTTCTACTAGTGCTTTAACCAAGAAGACAACGCAACAAACTCCCCAGCATCACAGCTGTCTGGAATTTTATGGGTAGCGTCTACCTATCTTCTAATAACAACATACTGCGATCAATCGACCTGCCAAACGCGGTGATATTAGCAGTATTTTCTCCGTTTTACTTAGTAAAGCAGCTCATAAAGCAGGTACTTATTTATCATTCGACATTTATGCATTTGCCTAGTAAGCTATGTGTATATGTGAGTCACAGAGTACGTGTCTACTTACACTCCTGCCGATCATGTAAACGACTATCAATCAAAGTTGTTTTTCACAACACCCTGACTTATAACCTAGACGAATAGGAATTCTCGCACTAAGTCTTGAATGTTAAAACTATGTACACAACAAAAACAAAACTATGCAGAAGTTTCACTCCGTTTCGTGCACGGATAGAAGAACTCTGCGAGCAAAGATGGCAACTTAAACCAAAAAATAATCGCTGCTTTCACGCAACTTAATACACAATTATTAGTCCCCGGTTTCCAAAAGCCTGATCAGTAAATGTGTAGTAAATTATTTTATTATGATTACAGTTGTGATTGGTTACCCAAAGTCGGGTACAACAATAAATCAGACAGAAGTTCGCGTGAGATTTGGCAACAAATTACTATGCTGACTTTCGGGAACCAGCTTAGTCTAACTTAAAACTACTGGATTCGAAATTATGCTACTGAAATTGAGTGCATCTGTGACTGCATTGATTCAAGAAGTTTCTACAAGTGAGACGAATTTTCTTATCGCCCAATAACCGTGAAACTTTTGTTTTCTCTACATTGTGTCATAGGTGAGAAAATTTTAATACTGACCTTGGGTCTTGACAAATACTTTGCATACAAATCAAACTAAATTCAACTTTATTGCTATTGATATAAAGTTGTTAACAATGGTAATTTCAACGCGGTATTTCGGTGTTATCGAATAATTTGTGCATCAAAAAAACATGTTTACGCTACATCGGGTGTGCTTATGTAACGCGATATTTTTTTAATTCATCCTTGAGATATGTTATCTGGAGTGAGTGAGTTTACGCCTGGGTTCCATATTTGGGCAACTAATGCTGTTATTTTATTGTTTAATTGTATTTGTGGAGCCTCTTTTGGTAGATAAGCTAGAGTTAATTGCTGTTTTCTGCTCAAAAATGCCTTAATTATATCTCGGGGGTGACATTGTGACGCTAGATTTTTTTTTTATTGTTTATTTATCAAAACAAGAACAGTTTACAAGTGTTTGTTGAACATACCACACAAACCATCGCGCGAAAGATAAGGTTGGTTTTGATCTAGACACACACATACTTCCTAATTTAATAATCTAGTTGGAAAACCAACTCAGTGGGCACACATGCAAATCTAACATGTAACGATACTTGACATCTCTTCTTTATAGTGGTCGGCACGAGCTAAATGAGAACAGAGGGGCAATTCTCGTAATTTTAAGAACGTTCACAGTCTGAAGGCCAATTCTCGTAACTTAAAACGTTAAAAACGAAAACTGCGAAACGTTCAGACTGCGAACGTTCTTAAAATTACGAGAATTGCCCCTCTGATCTCAGTCTCAATCTGTCAAAAATATCTCTAATTTCCTTACATTTTTTACTAGATTCTGTAAGTTTTTAATTACGGGAATTGGCACACTTTACGAGGTATTCCACTCAGAGCACCAATTCGAACGGCACTTGGCCGAACGGCACCTTAGCTATACCACTAACCGCACCGAAATGTAAACTGAAGTTAAACCACCTTTAGTTTTAGAACAAATAACAATTAAGTAATTAATTAATCTTACAAAATTATTGATCACTCAATTTGATTGTACGGAACCGAATTGGTCGGGTCGTAATATCTGGTAATATTAGCGAATGGTCGGCGGCTCGATAAGGTATCAGCTGAATTGTGAACGTGCTCCGATGTGTGTCAGAGGTCGCACTTCCTCGAACATGGCGGCTGTGGACTACCCACCTTGTAAGGGTGTAGTTTATACAGGTGGGCACGACTTCAACTTATTAAGTACTTACCTACCTTAGGTAACTGTGAAAGGAATTTTGGTATTGTTTGAGGTTCAGGGATTGTGTTTCTAAACATCTTCTAAGTTTAATTAAAGATTCGCTTTCATGCACTGTTCTGCTTGCTTGTGACGATAATACCAGTACCTTAATTACGTATTGCGTAAGACACTTTCAATCACAATCCGAAAGACAAGGAAATTGTTAATCCATTGCTTGAGAAATACGTCTGTTCCACTACTTACGTAACGCAATGAATGTTGTTACACTGTCCAAATTAAAGGCATTGCCATTGTAAGTGTGACACGCAATTACCACGTAGGTTATGGAGTTCAAAATTTACTATTATTGTTACCAAAATGCAGCCCTATACTTTTTCTTCAGCGTCTGATTCAAGGTAAAGAACAACATAGAAGAAACCGTCCACAAGATGTCTTCCTGGGACTATTAGGTACCTACACTACAAATAGGCACTTTTGTGTTCTCTTGGACACAAACGGTGAAAGATAACAATGTCTCCAGGCCCACCTATTCTTAGCAGGGTCACGTGTCTCTCGTCCATCGTTATCACCAGTCTGTTATCAGTAATAATGACCAAAGCGGTTGAGCACTCGCAATCAGTAGGTACTGCCAAAATGAGGGTAATGATTGACACGAGTACTTACCTACAAAGTACAAACAAATATAATTATAGTCTTATCATTGTGCCTACCTTCATTAAGAATATAGGGCCATCGTTAGCTAAGTGTGTCAGCTTATCGACTATTAACGACCAGTCGACCACTTCTTAAATGTGGTAAGCAGAGCTCCATTCATGATAATATACCCTGGACAGTGGTCAGTCAGCTGTGCCATACCATTCCTGTTGAATGGCTTATCTTTGTACCACGATTATGAGCTTCTGTTGAAGTATTAAGTTACTCGTACCGACCCAAAAGAATTAAATCGGAATTGGAAGTGGTCACTTACGTAACGTCTAGTGGTCCACTCTTCACTGCTAGACATAGACCTCTCCGCAGTTCTTTATATGCTGCTGGGCTGGGGAGTTTGTTGCTCCACTTCTTCTTCCCAGCGAAAGCACTAGGAAGTGGTGAAGGGCGGGCGTTTTAGGGAACTATCTTATGTAAATTTGACGTTCGATAAGTTTTGATTCTCAGCCTAATTTGAATAAAAGTCTATTGATTTTGATTGGTTTTGATAGCTATTTAGTATCATATGAATTAAGAGTTAAAAATAAAAACTTAGGTTTTCTCCGAATATGGCGTGGCATAATAATAATATTGTTTTAGGATAATTATTTTAAACTATCATAAAATGAGCTAGCATTAACAAACACCTATTTTTAAACATGTTTGTTATCTCCCTGGGTTTCCTCTCCAAATCTTCTGATAAGTAAACAGGTAAACACATTGATTATTCGGTTCGGCAACAGTTGGCAACAGAGCATAGCAACACCGCGATAAGTTTACTTAACATAAAACATGTTTTGCAACCGATTCATAGCTCAACTATCAAAAAAACAAACACAATAATAATTCAGCTGTCAGAGATTATAACATGGCATCCCAAATGTCAATAACAAAATATATTTTCCACTTAAAAAATATTAAGCTTGTATTTTATGTATTTACATAAGAATCGATATTTCAATGTTTTCGTAGGTATTTTTTACCTACTCGCTATGTCAATAGGTACCTAAGTATGTACTTCGCAAGGCCTGATAGCCGTACATGGATACCAGGCACAAGGACGAGGCTTATGTCGGTACTCAATAAACACATGCCATTAATGTCAATATTTTGTGTAGATTTTAAAAGCTACACGTGCAAGATAGTGGGCCTGGCATTTATCAGAAGGACTGGCCTATATTTGTCCAGACGCTAATGGGTTAGACAAGTTTGTCAATCTTATTTGTTACTATGTCATAATGTGCAATGTGTATTAACAAAGATAGCAGCCGTGCGATTCTGTAACCGTCTCACCGTGAAAACTTAGGCGAAGTGAGCGTGGAGTGAGCTATCAGTGTCATCCCACCTGATACTAGGGATTGACCAAGCATACATTTACAATCATAATCGAGATTTTAATAATAACTTTTATGCTAATTCTATTGATCATTTTATATAATTTCAAAGCTAGTAGGTATTTTAGTGGCCAGAAGATTAATATTTTGTGGGGTTTTACAATAAAATAGCAAAACAGAAACTTAGCCAGAAACTCAATGTTGTTTTTTTTTTCTTTTTTTTCCTACACTGACTAGTCAATACAGCCTGAGGCGCGAGCTTTGATGTGAATCGCGTGAAGTGTTCACTTCACGCCGCGCTTGCGCGTTAGTCACTGTCATTATCACATTGTAGATTATTTTGATGTGGATCGCGTGAAGTGTTCACTTCACCCGATTCACGACATTTAATGTCGTGAATCGAGTGAAGTGAACACTTCACGCCGCGCTTGCGCGTTAGTCACTGTCATTATCGCATTGGAGATTATTTTGATGTGGATCGCGTGAAGTGCTTGCGCGTTGGGCGCTGTCATTAATATTAAATTAAGTTTTTATTTATTTCTATAATTGACGACCATGGTCGTAAGCCTGTTCGTAATCGAGTTCAGAAATTAGTTCCTACTTATTTCAACGCTTTTAGATATTATGTCTAAATCCAACCGTGTTTGTACATTTAAAAAGTCAGTTGTGTGCATTTTATTTTCAACAATTAACCAGATTTTGTATTAACTAGTTACAGACTACTTATTTAACATGTAACGCGTGCAAATATAACATTATTGTAGATAGATACTAAATAACTAAGATCCGTATTTTTGATGCAAGTAACCCTTAAGGTGAATGTGCCATGGTAGACCACGAAATTTAAATTTTCTTACGTTTTTTGCAATTTCCAGATCAGTGTCAGGTTGTATCTTGATCAAAATATGATTCGCGACTATAACAGGTACGTATTTACAGAATTATAATAAATAGAATCATAAATACATCTTTCTAAGTTAGATTTCTACCGTTAAGAACAAATCTCGTATGGAAAAGTGTTTATGGTAGAAATCTAACTTAAAGAGATATATTAATGATTCTAATGACTATAATTATGTAAATACATGTCTATTATAGTCGCAAATCATATTTTGATCAAGATACAACCTGACACTGACCTGCAAATTGCAAAAAACGTAAGAAAATTTAAATTTCGCGGTCTACCACTGCGCATTCACCTTAACCGGTCAAGCGGCGCGCGTTGCCCATGATTGGCGAGTGGCGACGAAACCGTAGCCAATGAGCGACGCGCGCGAAGTGATGTTGCCATGGTTACCGTGGAGTGAATTTTGGAACATTCCGAATTGCACTGTAATCGTTACAGCGTGCTTACACATTGACCCTAATTATTCTGTATGGTATAAATTACCTATTATTCCCCGCATAATCTTACCACGCCGTACGGTTGTCAAGCGTGGTATTTTGACAGTTCAAACCGGTTTCGTTAAACTAACGTGGCATTTTCGAAATTGTGCTTCCGGCTACAGTCGCCACCTTACCAAAGAATAAGAAATTCGTGGTGTATACACAAATAAATACTATAATCCAACCGTGAGTAAATAATCAAGTGAAAATAGTTTTGACTGTCAGCTGCCATAATGGTGATTCATCTAAATCGGAACGCAAATTATTTATGTGAGCGCTGTGGGCGATGACGATGATGGCCTAATTCGGAATGATCCATATATCACGCAGCGCACTGCGCATGCGTATTAGGGGCTGTCGTTAGTATCAAGTGAACTTTTTTTTTTGCTTTCATGCTATTGACGACCATGTACAACTCGTTTATAGAGAGTAGTATATTCCTTGATGTAGAATGTACATAAGCCTGTACGTATTCAAATACAGTGACAATAATTAGTTCCTAATTACCTATTTAATGCTTTTAGAGATTTTAATGTCTAAATCCAACTGTGTTTGTACATTGAAAAAGTCAATTTAGTCAGCCTACATTTAAGATATTATAACATAAGAAATTGTGCTAAGCAAGTACCTATTCAGTGATTGGTGTAATGTTCGTATACATAAGTACATAATACGTAAAAGCACATATAGGGTTTTTTTATATCATCTCTAGGTAAACCACACATAAAAGATACAAACCTTATAACATAAATATGTAGGCATATTATTAATCTAGTTACGATTGCTGACACACAAATTGCATTACATTTTTTCTACATATATTGTAGGTAAATATTAATTATGCTACCCATCAAATCTTATGAATGTGCGTTAATTAAGAGAGTTGGATAAAAAACTCATATGTTAACGCCATTAAATATTTCATATTTAGCGCACAAGCTTATTACTTTACCTTTATTAAATTCAAGTCTGTAAATGCGATAGGTAATCGCCATTTTGTTGACAGTAGTGGTCGAGGCTAAAAAACATAAAAATTGGGGATTTCGAACATGCAAACTCCACCACAGGGGCAGTGAATAATACATCATTTAATTATTTGACGAATTCATCCATTGTTCAAGTTAAAATAAGTAGTGGTAATGAAGTTTTTTGATATCTAATGTCGTAGTTTCGCGCCAATCGCCAATCACACACACACATGTAGAAAAGATTTAAAATGTGACAAATATTATTGGAAATATTATTAACAACACGAAAATGCCCAAATCCTAACGTAATATTGAAACACAGGTCGAATAACACGTATTATTCATTACCACTACTCAGTTTGTGTTCAAAATCGCCGTCCATTTTTGTTTTTTTTTTATCGTAATGATGTGCGAAAGCGATTATGCTAAACATTTTTTTTTTAATTTTGATTGACTCGGGTAATTAATATGTCGAATGTCGAAAATCGATACTCAGAAATTGAAATAAAATTATTTTATGCATTAAATACAGTAAGCATTGTTTGTAATAATGATTTATGCTTTTCTAATGTAATTTTAATAGTTTTTTGGACATTCAATTGAAACTGAGTCAGTAACTTGACCATAGTCATTTATTGAATTTCGCGTAAAATTGTTTCTATATTTGAATTTATCTTCCTAATGCGCTTGCCGTTTAAAATTATTTTTATTTATTGTACAATTATTTATTTTTGATACTTTTCTAATAGTTTGCTACAGAATGCCCAGTATACATTTTTTAGGTAGGCAGCAAAAGTTTGAGAATGACGATAAATTAATTGTATAAATTGCGTATTTCGCAATCACTTTACATTTCAATATGTGTTGTTAGTTTTATAAGCTTGGTAGTTTTTGTTTCTATTAGTTTGCTTGAGTAATAGTAATTGTTTATTTTTGTGGTAGTTTCCCAAAATAAATTGAAAAAAAAAGAATGCCATGTTCTTGTCGAACCACGCACAGTAAAAGGCTCCGTAGTTGGGTTGAATATTCACGCATGCACAATGCACATAATAAATTTGATCGACTGCAAAAATAAGTTTGTATTTCATAAACTCATCGTTCATAAGTTCATAAGGTATTAAAAAATTAAAGTGCCGGCCAGAAAAGAAAAGTCCTACTGTTTTCTTATGAATAACATCTTGAGCATTTCTTACTATTACAGCGAAAGTCGAGCTTCTTCAAGAGATTAGGTGGTTTATGTACATATTATAGGTGCCTATACCTTCTGGATAGGTGTAGTAATTACTATTATATACAACTTTCAAAAAAAAAAAACAACATTGAGTTTCTGTTTATGTTTTGCTATTTTATTTTAAAATCCCACAAATTGGCGTCGATTCTCTTGTTCACAAACTAAACTATATTTAAGTTGAGTGCATCTTTTTCTTTCTATTTCATTAAGAAAAGGACAGGAGATAAATATTAGTTTAGTCCTGTCAAATTAAGATACTCCATAGACAATTTAGACGTGATTAAAAAAATTGGCTATTAAAAATACGTCAATTTACGCCAGGCACGGACTAATTTGACAGGTCTAAACTAATATTTATCTTCTGTCCTTTTCTTAACGAAATAGAAAGAAAAAGATGCACTGAAATTAAATTTAGTTTGTGAACAAGGGAATCGGCGCCAATATTAATGTTTTGAGCACTAAAATACTAGCTTTGAAATTATATAAAATTTTCAATATAATTAGCTTAAAGAATATTATTAAAATCTCGATTATGATTGTAAATGTTTGCTTGGTCAATCCCTAGCATCAGTAGGATGACACTGACAACTCACTCCACGCAAGTTTTCACGGTGAGATTTTTACAGAATCGACATGCTGAACAGCTTGGCTATGTCAATGTCAGTGTCAAATATCTGTTTCAGGCCGGTCAGCATAACATAGCATAATGAGCCTACGTTGTTCCCACTGCTGTGAGAGGGAGTGGGCCATAATCCACCACGCGGACAAAGTGCGGGTTGGTGGATGTCACTTGTCTTCGAATGTTTGGTTCTAGGACATGCCGGTTTCCTCACGATGTTTTACTTCACCGTTTTGAGTCATGAAATTCAATAAGTACTCGAGGTAAGTGCTGGGTTCGAACTCACGACCGGAACTCAGGCTGGTCAGATCTATAGGGAATTGTTCAAAAACAGAAAATATTCGAAGGCATAATTTATAGGTATCTCTATCTTTTCTTAAATATTACAATTTCATAACTCTTTAATTCAGTCGATCTATAACATTATACAGCTCACAAGCTTTCAAGGTTTTCTCTATTAATTTTGTTAAAACTAATTAACGGCCTTTTAATTTTTACAATTAATTGTTAGATGGTGCGTGACCCACTTCTAGCATAATGTAATCAAGCCAATTCGTGTATTAACGATAACGGATTTAATTAGTAATATTATCTCATCAGAGTTATAATTTTTTCAGACAACCAAATACGTTTGCAAGTTTCAACAAGTAGTGACACAGTATGTGAAGCCATGTCTGGCGTTATCCCAAACCTCTAGTTGTTACTGGTTATATTAGCAAGATGATTAATTGTTCAGTTTTATGACAAGTTGCCAAGCCTTCGCTTGTACAGAATAATTTAAAAAACTTTCAGCTTTTCTTGCTTGAAACTTGTAAGTATGCATACATGATGATATTTGAAAGTTTTACAGAAAATTATTACGATTTATTATTTACCTTGAGCCGCTACATAATACCTGTATTTACAGTGTCAATGACTCCACATTGGCGCAATAACACAAATAATTCAACACTCACTAAACGCTCCGACTTCTATTACACTAAATCAGAGTAAAAGTGCTAGAAAAAATCTAGATCTAGATATATCTTAGGCAATCTTAAAACAGACTCAATCTAGACCCGCTTTTAGACGACGATTACTAGTAAAGAGCTAGGCAGAACTAGTAGTGAAGTGTCAGGTCCTACTAGTAGACTATGAAGAATGTAAATGGGAATCAAATTGCATTTCTTTTCCTTAAACTATTTTGTTTTTTAATGTTAACGTTGAAAAGTTTACGCTTGCTCTGCGTGACGTTTATTTAGAAAATGAAGAAAATACGTATTTGTTTGAACAATGTACAGACAGTTACAGGGCAGGTATGACGTATGAATAGGCTTAACACGTTTTGGGATTTGTTCACTTCAGCATAATATTGAAGTCCACAGCAGGACATTAGGCTTCCACAGGGACAGGGACACACAGGAACACATAGGGACTTCTACTTTAAATCTGCTACGTTTTCCAATTCGTGATCTGTTTGATCAAAGAACCATTAGCCACTGCAATAGGCAGACAAAAAAGGTTTTTTTTAAAGAAAATTTGTTTGTTTTTGGAACGACAAGAAATTGACATAATATTAATTACAATAGACACGACGATAGCTACAAAAGTTAATCTGTGTCGCGGCTAAAATATCTAACCAGATGACGATTTTATTCCGCAGTATTTTTTGCTTGTTTTTTTACTTCAATCTAGGCCTAGTTTTATATTTTCCATCCTTTGTCAGATTATGTAGATTAATGATAGGATTAAACAAACTAATCATCCAAGATAATGATGCCAACAATCTAAGTTTGTACTACAAGTCATTACCACGCGCAAAACCGAGATCGTGTCAACTCGCGCGCATTATTTTGTGTCTTTTACGCATCCGATTTATTTTAAATCACGAAGAAGTGCGTAGTACTGTGTACCAAATGTAAAGCAAAATAGAATAAGTATAACTCCGAAAATAGTCCAAAAATGCGGTTAACGTCTTATTTAATATGTAGAAAAATCATTGCTCTAAATATCCCTAATTTACGCCTTTACCGTCCATCTTAGGTACTTATGTATATTTTTCAATTAGCTGACAGTATTTTATTTAGCCCGACTTTATAGCGGGCGAGCCCGAGTGCAGTTCGCGTAGCCGAATTTTGGGACAAACATTTTATAATTAACTACTCGTAAATAGAGACACTAAGAAATAGAAGGGGGAGCCTATTCCGAACTCCGGCCGGCAGTCTATCATAAAGAATTTTCTTCACAGAATAATATCTACTCTAGGAATCGACTTTAGGTCCACCAGTCTCATACAATACATTTCTATTATCGATAACACAAGAACCGCGACAGAGTACGATTTTCTCCGCACGTCAAGTAACCTTTCCTGTACATTTTCCTGATGGCTCAAGGTGGGGTTCCTTTGTGTAAGGTTACATTGTTCGCAAGTCTATCTCTCTTGAATATATATTATTAATAACAACTTATTTTACTTATATTTTTAGTTTTTCATCAAGTAGGTAACTAGGTACCTTTTGCGGTTTCAAGGTGATGTCTAGATTCTAACTATACCTAAATATATTATATCTATACATATTTTGCACATATCATTATTGAGTTTTTTTGGTAAACTTTGTCGGTAGCAGTTTTGGACTCCTAGTCTTGTATCATGTTACAGAAGACAGCATGCAGTGGCAATGGGTTTGTATAACACGATTCCTTACAGTGTTCCTGCTGAAATATGGCAGTTCTTTGATTTTTTCTCAGATCTCCTTAACTTTTTGCTTAAGAAAACGTTTTACTCTGCTCCACAAGTTCTGAAAAACTTATTAATCAATCTATCTACATATATATACTAATAATAGAGTTGAACAGTTTGTTTGAACGCGTTAATCTCTGAAACTATCAGTCGGATTGTTTTTTTTTACTTTTGATAGCCCAGTTCTCGAGGAAGGCTAAAAGCTATTCAACTTCACGCTAGGACTCTTAGGAACCGAGTAAAAAGAAACAAAACAGAAAGAATAATATGAGAAAACGAAGTAATAGCACGGGCAGACGATGCGATGCGACGGGGCGTGTCGGGGAACAAGAACACGCGGACGAAATCACGGTCAGAAGCTAGTGTTTCATAAAAATCAACGTCGTAAATCTTTGCACATTGATTCTATGCACAATGAAGAGTCGTGAAAGAACGTCTGCATAACCACTTCTCATTGAAAAGAACATGCACTTAGAAATGCTTCAACACATAAGCACCAACACATAATATTTAGATGTTAAACAACGCTTTCAACAACCCGACCAGACATGATATTTATTCATGCACCGTCTATACAGGCATGCTAACAAGAAACCGCATGAAAATAGCTTCAGCAATCATCGAGAACAGACGACGCACACGTTCCCGCAGTCAATGACTTACTATGTTTATTGTGAACGTACACAAATCCTTTATAGTGTATTGTTTTTAGATTTACATCACACTAATATTATAAAGGCGAAAGTTTGTGAGTATGTTTGTATGTTTGTTACTCTTTGACGCTAAAACTACTGAACGGATTTGAATTAAATTAGGCACAAATATAGCTTATAACCAGAATTAACACGTAGGATACTTTTTATCCCGATTTCCCACGGGATCGAGATTTAAGCGGGTGAAACAGCGGGGCGCTGCTAGTAAGTAATAAAATTATTATAAGTAACTGTGGCTTTAAATGTGGTATGTAAAAGTGATTAGAACATACGTTAAGCTTTAATAAGTAAGTTTTTAGACTAATTATTATAAAGAGAAAATATTTTATTTTTTGTATGTTTGTTTGTTACACTCTCACGCTAAAATGGCTGAACGGATTCGGATGAAATTGGCCATATGGGTAGACCATGACCTGAATCAGGATATAGGATACTTTTTATCCCGATATAAGCGACGGGGCACAGCAAGTGCGCTATAAAATAAACATATAAGACATTTTGGCAGTCGTTTCCTTTATTCCGGAAGGCTTATGTGAATAATAGGTACATCATCATCATCATCATCATTTCAGCCGAAAGACGTCCACTGCTGGACATAGGCCTCCCCCAAGCACCTCCACTTCGACCGGTTTTGTGCTTCTCGCATCCAACGAGTTCCTGCGGCCTTCACAAGGTCGTCGGTCCACCTTGTGGGAGGCCTTCCAACGCTGCGCCTTCCGGTACGCGGTCGCCACTCCAGAACCTTTCGGCCCCATCGGCCATCTGTTCTGCGAGCAATGTGCCCTGCCCACTGCCACTTAAGTTTGGCAATTCTTCGGGCTATGTCGGTTACCTTGGTTCTCCTGCGGATCTCTTCATTTCTGATTCGATCCCGCAGGGAAACTCCAAGCATAGCCCTCTCCATTGCCCTTTGGGTGACTTTCAGCCTTCTAATAAGGCCCATTGTGAGCGACCACGTTTCAGTGCCATATGTCATCACTGGCAACACGCACTGGTCAAAGACTTTCGTCTTGAGACACTGCGGTATGTGGGACGAGAAGATATTGCGTAGCTTCCCGAACGCTGCCCAGCCGAGTCGGATTCGACGATTGACCTCTTTCTCGAAGTTGGACCTACCTAACTGGACAGTTTGTCCTAGGTAAATATACTCGTCCACGACTTCGAGTGTAGCGTCTCCGATCTTCATGAGAGTGGGTGTTACATGGGCATTTGACATGACCTTCGTTTTGTCCATGTTCATTTTCAGACCCACTCTTTCAGAGGCTCTACTGAGGTCATCGAGCATTGTACTGAGGTCCTCCATAGTCTCAGCCATGACTACTATATCGTCGGCAAACCGAAGGTGAGTTATGTAGGTACTCGCCATTGATGTTAATGCCAGCTCCTTTCCAGTCCAGAACCTTAAAGACATCCTCCAGAGCAGCGGTGAACAGTTTCGGAGAGAATAGGTACATACCTAAATATTATTAATAAATAACAAAATAATATTATCAAAATTAAATATAATAAAGAAATCTCGATATTTTGTAAAGTCCTTAAAACCGTGAGAAGCAGGGGCGGGTCGCTAGTCATTTATATTTCTATAATACTTTTAGGTACAATCATGAAAACGATTTCATTCCTCAGCATTTAGAGCATTTATTTAACGACCATGACAACGTTTTTTTTGGTATTTTTTCGTCGGAAAATCGCTCAGTTTCATAGTTACAAGGAAATCATTACAAATCCTTTGCTCACAGACAAAAACCCTAAACGAAGCTGAAACTCAATTAATCTATTATGTCAAAGGATTTACATAACGAATCGTGCGCATCTCGCCACGTGTCGTACATTATATACCTGTACCTACTATTGTGTGCGTGTGAGGGTGTGTGTGTGTGTACGTTCATGTGCGTCTGCGCAACGCTCACTAAATTTCATTGAGCGTAATCATGTCAAGGTCTTATGTGAATGAACTCGGCTTGTTAGTGTGTGTGTGTGTGTGTGTGTTAGTATATGTACCTTTAATTATGTAATAATAGTTTTTTTTTTACTATATATGTTAGTTATTTATTGTCAACGTGATCGATCTTTTTAGTAACATTGATATTTTCTTATTTTTTCAGGTGGGCCCGTTTTTGCGGTCCTTTGTAAATAGTACTTACTTTAGTTCCTTTTTATTGCATACTATGTCTTCTGTAAGTGAAAATTACAATAGGAGCTACATATTAAAAAAAGCTCTGAACGAGAATCCAGATTTTTTCAGAAAAGAAAATTCTGGTTGAGAATACTTGAGAATTCTTTTACTTTTTAATTTTGAAATACTTTTAAGTGTCTGCAGGTGGAACTCAGGAAACAAAGTGCTGGTGCCAACGCGCAACGATGCGAACACTTCTCAGATTTATTGCTTGACCTTATTCATGGGTTTATTTCAAGCTGTTAGTAACTCTAAGAATGAACTGAAATATATTAGATTTTACCGCTGTTAGGGTTTGTGCACAAACACATACATGCACATAACATCACGCCTGTAATCTCCAGAGGGGTAGGCAAATCTGTATCCATGTTTAAGTCCGTCCGGGGCGAGCCTATTGCCATCAACGAGGCATACATCCATACTCCGGGCGGCTACTGAGGAATTCCTAATGGAAAAACCCAATAACATTTTACCCGACCTGGGAATCGAACCGAGCACCTCACGCTCAGCAGTAGCGCTTGCGACCAACGAGGCAGTCGTGTACAAGTATTATACAGGTATTACCTATTACGTACATAATAATAATTATTATACGAGTATTATACAGATGCCAGCACATCAAGCTACTCGAAACTGTCAAATTTTCCCAATCAACTTTGAACCTTATGCTTTGGTGATAAAGTTGAAAATCTATTAAAGAAATCTGACAGATTGTAGTAGCTTAATCTGCTGGCGTCTGTACATGCCAAATAAAAGTGTAACTAATAAATCGGATAGTACCTATCTACTGTCGTTTCGTGATTGCCAATGAGTGTGTCGTCATAATATTTAGGTAATAGTAATAATAATAAATGTAATATTTTTCGATCTAGTTTTATGTAACCTAGGTATGTAAAGCTGTTCACTGTGCAATGAGATCGTTTCGAAAAAGTATTGCTTCATATGTTTTTTTTTATTTATATCATTGACCTATCTACACGAACATTAAGTACATAAGTACCAACAATAGATCAATCACAAAATAATTAAAACTATCTAGCGTATGATTTTAGCCGGATTATTTTAGTTACTTAGGTACTATGATTAGATTAGATCTCATAATATAATAAATGCTTAATGTTACCTTGACTTATGTTATAGTTTTTTCAATCGACAAATAATTTATATTTCTGGAATAAAATTGACGTCTCACAGTTTTTGTATGGAAGAATTGTCAAAAATTCAAAATTATTCCTCGGAAAAAATTATCTGGCGTTGGAAAAATCAGCCCTTAAAGTAATAAAAATATTTCTAGTCGATCCTATACCGTACCACTTATTCTGCAAACTGCACTAGCGTGCAATTAAAATAGGCGATAATTTATGACGTAAGCAGTGTCACGCGAGTTTTTTTTTTGCATTCAATCAAACATTCATCTATTTACAGACTAACTTACTTTCTAGCTTAGCAACTAGTTTGTTGTCACAATTAACTTTAATTTCACATAAAATATCGTGTACAAAGGTGTTTATATAGATGGACATTGGACTGCAGAGTCTATCAGATTTATTTATTGATAATAACATTATTTGATAGGTAGTAGGTACTCTACAAAATTGGATCCCGTTCTCATAATGTTTTATCACTAGAGTACTAAAAGCGTACCTCGACCTCGAGTATCCTGTCTATTTTTAGTCATTCGATGTTACACTTTTCTAAGTCGCGTAACACACGTGTCTTATCCGTATTTTTCTGTTTAAATAAATAAAGTCTAGAATAAAACATCGCTTGCAAGCAGAAGTCTTTCCAAAAGCAATATAAATATGTCTTCCTTTCATATCCCTAGATAAATTTTATTAAACAATAACAATTAATCGTTCAAGTAATGAGGATTTGATGAATCTAGTACCTGCTGAACTAAGGGAGTTCCTTCAAGATGTTACGCGCACATGCGTACGAGTGGCGCGAGTATGCGTGTAAAGTGTACACCAATACCTACCTACGTAGAAACACACAGAAGTTTTTGTTGATAAAAAAGCTAACACATACCCACAAGTCAAAGATAATCTTGACAAGAAAAACATGTTAGACGTTTTGTACCGAAATCACAATAACATGGGACGAGTGCAGGCAGAAGAAAATATTTTATCATGAAATGACGCACTTAATACTCCTCATCCATCTATGATCTTAACACTGATAGCAGTTTAACAAAAGCATGATTGCCATAATCATCAGCCTATAATGTTCCCACTGCTGGGACACAGGCCTCTCTGTGAGAGGGAGTTGGCTATTATCCACCACGCAGGCCCAGTGCGGGTTGGTAGATGTCACAAATCTTAGATTTTTTGGTTCTAGGACATGCCGTTACGTGATAGGAGCTTTAAGCCATGTTTAAAATATAGCTTCGACAAATGCACTGGCTGGACAGATACTTCTACTGCTAAATGTTGATACTTAATAGAAGTAAGCCTTCTGCATCCTCCAACTCCACACTGTGCACCGATGCGTGCCCCTGCCAAGATCTATTTGTGCATGCGTTTGCGCACCCCCTCCGCCCCCCCTGCCCTCCCCTGTACCCAGCGTGCGATCACCTCATCGATTAAATGGTTTCGATGTGTGAAACATCGCAGGTGAAACTATAACGCTATTGCGAAAGAGATAGTCGTTTGATGTTGAACATAATAAATGCTTCAAATGTTTTTGTCATTTTGTGACGTTTCAATGTACCTTTGTGGTAATTGAAGGCATTATGGATGCCTGAATTGTTCATCTTAACTGAATATGGTTAAATAATATTGTAGTAACTACGTGTTGTTACTGTGATTGGGAATTCATAAGTCACATTGACTATTTTATCAAATTTTCTGTCTGTTATAGGAATTCTGATGACTAATATTTTGGCTATTGACACACACAATTCCACAACTAATCATTTTCATTTTTAGAAAAGTCCCCATACTCAAACTCAAAGTTTCAATTAAACCGTTTACAGGCACTTTTTAACCGACGAAAAAAGCTGAAGCTAGTTCTTTGCATAAAACTCCAAGGGCCTAAATCATAAAATAACTATCCAGTAACCACCCAGGTACCAACCCAAACGAGCACAACACTTCAAGTTGCGATGGATTTATGAAACCTCATAAAAATGTATGATGATGATAATAAAAAGCTATACCATATTATTATCACTACAGTAACACCATCAGACCTTCAGAGTGAATATATTTTATGGTACTTAGTGCTTTAATAACACCAAGTAAAGCATGATTCACATAGACAGCGATGTAAATCCAAGCCAGGCCACAGTGATAGAAGTATCTTTTTAATTCCATTGGACTGGCACCGTCCTAATATACCCATCGTCTGTATAATTCCAAAAACAAGAATGCCTTTATTCAACTGAAAGAAGTCGTTTGTTTCAAAACCTGCTTTCGCTGAAAATTCTCGCTTGATTTTTACAAACTACTGTCGGACTCGGTTCCACCTATTCACCTGTTTATTTCTTATAGTGATAGGCTGGTTATCGCATTTCTTTTTCATTAAGTATTTAAATATTGTAACCATAAAAGATTGGCAATTCTATCTGCCACACAAAATACAACTAGTATTAAGTCAGACAAAAAATCAAAGTAACAAAGAAAACTGTCGCTTTTCTGCCATTCTCATCGCCTTGAGTACAACTCAGCCTTTACCCTCGAGTTTAAAGCTAGTCGGGCAGCGTAATGTAGATGAATTGCCTCAATTGAGCAGATAGGCGTAGATTGGCTAATTGTGAGCGTTATTTTTAGTGTCCGCCAGTGCACGACTAGATTGGGGAGTACACGTGCTTTCTACTGCGGAGTGGGTAGTCAGGACGTGTGGAAGGGACGTCCTGTGGCACGGGTTGGGCAACTCGCCAAATGTTTTACTGTTGTGTGGTTGTTACTTTTACCCGATCATTTAGTTTCGTTAATGGCTTATGAAGGAAGAAAGTGTTCTGGCACATTTTCGAATGTAAGACTTATTTTGTTCTAGTTTTCACATGCGCGGGAGAGTAGCTAAATAAAACAACTATAGCATTATTTGGCTACGTAATTTATTCTACCACTGTGTTTCAAAACGAAAGTCTTTGAACAGTGCGTGTTGCCAGTGATGACTTATGGCACTGAAACGTGGTCGCTCACAATGGGCCTCATTAGAAGGCTGCAAGCCACCCAAAGGGCAATGGAGAGGGCTATGCTTGAATTTCCCAACGTGATCGAATCAGAAATGTAAAGATCCCGATAGGCGGAAGAATTGCCAGACTTAAGTGGCAGTGGGCAGGACACATTGCTCGCAGAACAGATGGCCGATGGAGCCGAAAGGTTCTGGAGTGACGATCGCGTACCAGAAGACCTATTCGAAGGTCTCCTGCTAGATGGATGATGACATTGTGAAGGCCCTAGATGGATGCAAGAAGCACAGAACCGATCGAAGTGGCGCTGCTTGATGAAGGCCTACGTCCAGCAGTGGACGTCTTTCGGCTGAAATGATGATGATGATGACACATTACTAGAAACACAAGGAAATAACCAGATTTATTCAAAAATTGCTACCCTCGCAAAATTTCAGGAACCGATATTTTACGATAGAGCAAATTATAATTATTTGATGCGTCCTGAATGGAATAGTCAACTGTATTAAGAACTATCGAGGTTATTATAGGAAATATTTAAAAAAAATAAGTTCATAGACAGGCAGGCTTTCTCAGGTACCAATGAAAACCAGAACATAATTCTTACAAAAATATAACGACCGACACCGCGGGGCACCTCTTTGTTATGTAAATACCTCGGTAATTATAACCCGCGCCTACATAACGTGACTTCGCACATTTTCTCAAATTAAAACAGCACTACACCGTAGTGCACTTTCAGAATGTTATAATTAGCAGGTTCGAGTCCCGCGGGTGTCATCGGTGTTAAGAGTTGCCAGGGAAATGGAAAAGTGGAATGACTTGTAAATGTCATGTAATATCATTTCATTTTTTTTAATATCATTTCATTTTGGGTGTAAGACCAGCAGTGGACTGAGGCAGGCTGACGTGTGGACCGAGCCAATGAAACTCATTTATAAAAC
Organism: Amphipoea lucens; assembly: GCA_947508005.1. Taxonomy (NCBI): domain Eukaryota; kingdom Metazoa; phylum Arthropoda; class Insecta; order Lepidoptera; family Noctuidae; genus Amphipoea; species Amphipoea lucens. The sequence continues at coordinate 20,112,708 of OX382374.1, forward strand.
AAAATTTTCTGAGCGAAAATCTGCCCGATTTTCCTACCTAGGAGAATGATCAATGACACCTTTCGAGCTGCTACGAAAAAGAAAATCTATGCTTTTCTGTATGTCATGTCTATTCTTTTGGCGAAGGCTTTGATGTTCACTGAACACTGTATGGAATGAACATGTAGCATGAGGGCACAGGCGTGTAGAAGGTACCCTCGCTCCACAACTACAAACAAAACAAAATCATTCAACTCTTTATTTCACACTTCGCTTCCTGTTATTCTAACATCAACACTTTAATTTCCATATCAATTAGCCGGAGGGCCATTCGAAACGTTCACAACATCCCACTCATAGTATAGAGTTACCAGCACCACTACACGAGTAATCCTTCACGGTACATAGACCCACTAATTCAATTTGATGGTCATACACACACACACACACACACACGCACACAGACACAAACTCCTAAAAATAACGCCGAACATGAAGGGCCATTTACGGTACTTACAACTTTAATTATGCAGTCTAAAATCACGAAAACATGCCTTGTGGCGTTAACAATAAAGTTGGATTTGACTCTGTTGGCTTGTGCGTGTAAGTTGGTGTATATGAACGATTTTATTACGCTCAGTTAATTTATTTGTTTGTTCGTTCGTGTCGTGACAAAGACCGGCCTATAGTTAACAGAGTCAATGTGTCTGTAACACATTACTGCAATGGCTAATTAAATTTAGTTTGTGTAAGCTTTCAGGAGGAAAGTCGTTACTGAATGAAAAGTGATGAAAAATCGCTGAAATCTATTATTTTCGGAAAGGAAACTTTTTGACGCAAATACCTAACAAATATTTTGAAAGGTTAGTCTTGTGTAAGACTTATGATAAGTTATGTGAATTTAATATACAATTATATTACATTATCAATAGAAGGATTTTCTAGTCTTTAGTAGTCTTGTGCCTAACAAAAGTCTTACAAAATCATCGTACTTGGCAGACAACGAGTCCTACTGTTCCTAGAGGGTTTGACAACGATTTTTTAATACCAAAAATTATTGAACCTAATGATGACAAAGTTAACCAAATATAAAAGTCATCTTTTCTTTATATCCAATCCCAGTTAAAACTTTCATCGCAGTCTATTAATTTCCCAGTTGTATCCCTATATTCCTCCCTCGTGGAAAATCCCCGCGTCCAACATGAACGTTTCCACAGCCTCCCAGTACCAATCTAATACAAATCTTATTACTTTTTAATGTGTCTCATCTGCCTCTAATTGTCCTGTCCCTAATGAGTCCGTGATATTGGCACCCATTACGAAAATGTAAATGAGTTTATGTTATTAACGTTTTGTTTTACCTTTTGTTAGTGAGTGTATGTTAATTTTTGTTTCAGGAATATTTGCATGTTATGTCACAGATTACTAATCTGTGGTTATGTTTCTATGAGTAGGTATTAGAAATTATGTCTAATTTTTGAGTAATCAAGTCACTCGGTAGCTAAGAGTTGACGACGCCTACTATTGGAGAGGTCTATGACCAGCACTAAACTGCTAGAAGCTGACGATAATGATGATAGAACGGCACCAAGTTAATGAGAAAATCTGTTTATTAAAGGCATTAGAATGTTACAAGACAGCTTTTGGCGTTACCCCAAAGCCTCCATGTCTGAGATAGATTATCTTTTATCTCATACTAGTTACCGTTTCTAATCTTACACGTGTAGGTATGAAGGTAACACAATATTTACATTACACAACACACCATGCCACAGACCATACATCTTACAATGTATGCTCAATCTCCATAATATTGATTTGGTAAAAAATAACCTTCAACTAACACCATTTGTTAAAAGGAATCTTTGAAAAACAATCAATCACCAAACTGGTTGCATTTTCTAAATATTTCCTTCACTGAGAACATACTCAGTCGAATTTACATTAATTTAATACAGAATTAGAAATAAGACCCCATTCGGAGAGATTTTGTGCCGAAAATAAACGAATAAACATTGTAAAATTTAATGTTAACAGACCGTCTTACCGTTTCATTACACCACGCTCGCTATAAACTTTATTCATTTAACCCTTTCTTTATTAAGCTTTCATTGAAAAGTTTCACCTACCAACTTCGGAACTCCATATACAAAATCCGCGATGAATGTAATCAAATGCGTGCGTATCGCTACGTATGCAAAGGATCTCGCACTCGGTACAGGGGTATGGAGTAAATCCAGACTGCTGTCAGTTGGCTGTGGTAAACAACACAATTAAGGCCGGAGTTTCAATTGACGAGGACGCGCTTTCCAACTACATACACAACCAAACACAGTGCTTCACAAACCTCGCTGTAAACGAACACTGTGCCGGTTTCGTCCAGAAATCTGTTCCGTGTATAACAGCAGGGAGCATGTGGACTTATTTTAGATCTCGTTGCTATGTGAGCATGTCCAATTTGCTTTTCCTATTTAGAAAAACAAGTGGGCTCGTTAAGTTCTTTGTGGTTTATGGAAAATGATCGCCATGTCGGCGTATTGAGGGCAACCATGTAGTTACTAAATTGATATAGCAACCATCTTGTTTGGAACACATGTTTCCTTATCTGCTTTGTCATTAGCTGTTATCTTATGTACTTCTTGTTCTTGATTAGGTGTTTTTGTTCGATTGTAAGTAGGTACAGGGTTCTTTGATAGAATATAGTTCGTTAAGGTTTTTGTCTGCTTCACTTGTTTTTATCAGCTGCTTGACCTTTCTGATTCGATGAATTAATACTGTTGGTAAAAAAAGGTTATCATCATCATGGTATTATGCTTAACGTATCTTCAAAAATGTTCGTTGTTAATGAAGCATTTTTTATGAGTTTTATGTTTGTTACTATGTAACTTCTTTCTTTTATTCTTATTTCCCCATAACATCTTAAATATATTCAGTGTTAATCAATATTAACTGTTCTTATGAGTCTCCAAAGTTATACTGTTTCATCATCCTTACCTATTGTTAAGATTGGTATTTGACGAACTCTGTTTTTTAATTGTAAATAACAATCCTATAAGACTAGACTTGAATCTGCTAATGAAGATTTATAATATTAAAACTATGATTTAGTAATTTAGAATTCAAATATAAGTACTTGAATTTTAAAAGTCATTTTATAATCTAGTTAACGAACCGTAATTGTACTGAAAAAAAAATTCATTAAGACTTACTGACTTTAGAAGAAAGAAGAAATGTTTGTTTTGAAAACTACCATTACTGTAGTGTAAGTAAATTTCAATGGTTTGAACGATATCACCAAATGAATAAATCAGTTAAATTTGTGACCTTTTAGCTACTTAAAACGTTAAAGTTTACTGTCATGACGGTAACATTTTGCCTCAAGCTTTAACTGTTTTCGGATCACTACAAAATACCCTCTCTGCTCGACAAAATTTTGACATTTGACACACCAGCTGACTCGACGGGGTGTTGCGAATTACGTCATGATAATCAGAAATTTACTTTAACTTTCAGCATTCGAATTTATTAAGAAAACTGTGTTACCGCGCCTATTTTGTAAAATAAGTTTGTGGCAAATATCTCTAACTATATGCTGAGGTCGGTAAAACCGCGTCATTCTACTGTGAAAGTTTTATAAAATAGATATTACTACACCTATTCAAAAGGTAGACACCTCAAAATCGCTGAAAATATGTACATAAACCATCTAATCTCTTGATGAAAATATGCAAAAGGAAAAAATAAAGATATTGTCATTCTCTCTGCATTCTTACTTTTACCATTTTTCATACATAAACTACATAAAAAACATCATCAAATCTTGATAAAAATTACTAAAAATTGTGTTGCGACGTGACACCTCTTAGTGCTGACAATCCACCCAATTTTCTTATTCCGATTCAAAAATGTCATAAAGCCTAATCGATAATCGGTATTTAAAAAAAAATAAAAAAATTGCAGAGACTGAATAAAAACTCTTTGGTATATTTTATCATGAATTAATAATTTTTTGAAATATAATCATTTTAATAAGTACAAACACGTACAGTGTGGATAGGGGTGTAACTTTTTATGGTTCCCTACGTCCGAATGAAAAAACGGAACCCTTACACCCTCACTCGTGTGTCTGTCTATAGGTTTGTTACAATCGATTTGTTTCAAATCTACTGGACCGATTAAGTTGAAATTTGGTACACATATAAATTTCTGTGACTCAAATACGGACGTAACATGAATAAATTAATTATGAATATGGGGGCACTTTTTGGGGTCACAATAGATTTAAAAAATACCATTTTGTTTTTTTTCTATTTTGATATGCCCAGTGTCACTCTCACAGTAAATACGAATCTAACGACACCTCTCAAGCTAAATTCCATCGAGCCGTTCAGGCCGCAGAGCGTGCCAAACAATTATACATACTTACATACTCTTGAAAAACATAACCCTCCTTCTGGTGCAGTCGGGTAAATAGTAGATTGTTATACAAGGGTCGAAAGGAATCTATTCCCATACGAGGTATTTAGACTATAGTCCGAGTAGGAATTGATGACTTTCACCCGTTTTAAACACTCTACTTTTCATTTCGAATACAAGGAAAGTAAAAAATAGTGTTTTTTCTAAAATATTTATTGATAAGAATAACATGAATAATAGGTACCTATTTAAAATTAATTGAAATATTAGAACAATTTGTGTACTATTTTAAATATGGAACACACCGCGTCACTGCCGCGGGCCGTCCCGTTTGATAGGTATTTTTTTCACACTGGCTGTTTATACACTCACAAGACCGCAACATTTTTCTTAATTATGTAAAAATTTCGTAGCTGACTACTTCCAACCAATTTAGTTCTATTTTTTAATTCATTCCCGACCTAGAGAGGGAAGCAATTACTATGAGTCTTTCCCGCCTTAAGGTGGGAAGCAACGTCTTCCACCCGCTATTCGGATCAAACAAATACCTACTACTTTCCGAGTATGAGAAATGAAAAAGCTTTGCTTACTGTAAGTACCGTGTGATATATCAAATGAAAGGGTTTGTCGTGAGGGTCACAAACATATTTTTTAATAACTAAAAAAAAGTTATTTAGAAACAATATATCTGAAACCACAGCCTAAAATAAAAAATAAAAACTACAAAATATAGTTCTGTGATTATTCTAGATTCCAAGAGATCCTATCAGACGTCTGGTCTTCAAATAATATAGCAAATCTCTCATTCTAGGTATACTGCGTACCTACATACTTACATTTGGTCACAGTAAAAATATGTTCGGGACGTTATATTTAATTTAAAGTTGGTATTTTTAAATGTTATGCTTAAAAACACTTGTTATAAGAAGTCGGTTAAAAATAAGATTTTTGGCATTTTCAATCTCAATAGTAAGAAATGCTCAAGATGTTATTCCCCATAAGAAAAAAGTAGGACTTTTCTTTTCTGGCTGGCACTTTAATTTTTGAGTAGGTACCATAAGAATGATGGGTTTATGAAAAACAAACTTATTTTTGCAGTCGATCAAATTAATGATGATGTACATTGTGCATGCGTGAATATTCAACCCTAACGGAACCTCTCACTGTGCGTGGTCCGACATAAACATGGAAAGATTTTTTTTTTAATTTCGTTGGGAAACTACCACAAAAACAAACCATTACCTTTACTCAAGTAAACTAATAGAAACAAAAACTACCAAGCTCATAAAACTAACAACACATATTAAAATGTAAAGTGATTGCGGAATACGCAATTTATACAATTAATTTATCATCATTCCCAAACTTCTGCTCAGCCTACCTAAAAAATGTATACTGGGCATTCTGTAGCAAACTATTAGAAACTTGTGTCAAAAATAAATACTTAATTGTAAAATACATAAAAATAATTTTATACGGCGAGCGCATTCGAAGATAAATTCAAATATAGAAACAAATTCGGCGCGAAATTCAATAAATGACTATGGTCTAAGGTCCTCAGTGTTATTGACTCAGTTCAATTGAATGTCCAAAAAACTATTAAAATTACATTAGTAAAGCATAAATCATTATTATAAACAATGCTTATTGTATTTAATGCTTAAAATAATTTTATTTCAATTTCTGAGTATCGATTTCCGATATTCGACATATTAATTACCCGAGTCAATCGAAATTAAAAAAAAAAATCGTTTTGCATAATCGCTTTCGCACATCATTACGATAAAAAAAACAATCATGGACGGCGATTTTGAACACAAATTGAGTAGTGGTAATGAATAATACGTGTTATTCGACCTGTGTTTCAATATTACGTTAAGATTTGGGCATTTTCGTGTTGTTAATAACATTTACAATAATATTTGTCACATTTTAAATGTTATCTACTTGTGTGTGTGTGATATTTGTGAAAAGTAAAAATGTAAACACGCACCATTGGCGCGAAGCTTCGACATTAGATATCAAAAAACTTCATTACCACTACTTATTTTAACTTGAACAACGGATGAATTCGTCAAATAATTAAATTATGTATTATTCACTGCCCCTGTGGTGGAGTTTGGATGTTCGAAATCCCCAATTTTTATGTTTTTTAGCCTCGACCACCACTGTCAACAAAATGGCGATTATTGCATTTACAGACTTGAATTTTATAAAGGTAAAGTAATAAGCTTGCGCGCTAAATATGAAATATTTAATGGCGTTAACATATGAGTTTTTTATCCAACTCTCTTAATTAACGCACATTCATAAGATTTGATGGGTAGCTTAATAAATATTTACATAATCAATGTAGGGTGTCGTATGTCGTAATTCTTGGGTCCTAAAGGGGTCATTACCGAGCCGGCGGAGGTTTGTGTGTTCGGGTCCTAAAGGGGGCGCTACCGAACTATACGGATACTGTTTTGAACGTTAGGCTGATAGGGAACTGTTTAAAGCAGTTCAGATCAATGTTTAATCATTTCTATTTACTGCTTATTTCTTTTAGTGTGTTTTTTTGTCTCAACAACTCGTAACGATAGCGGATGGAGATCCGGCATGTTCTCGGTGTTCTCGAATGTTGTTTTTTATATGAACTGAGAGATTTTAATTAAAGAATACATCATTGAGTCCCGTTACTTTCATATTAGAGTCATTTCCGTGAGCTGTTGTTCAATTACAGTCAAATGACTATAATATAATAATAATATGTGTGTTCTTAGAACCTGCTCCACACGAGCATTCATGTACTTTCCAGTTCTGGCAGTCACTACTTATAGCCTTTTTTTTTTGGTCAGCCTATACTGTCCACTGCCGGGCAAAGGCAATAATCGCTGGGCGAAAATCTCCACACAATGGGTGCCTGAAGATGGACGGCGCCGCCGAGGCCGACCCAGAAAGAGATGGCGAGATGACCTGGACGCGTACCACGAGGGCTGGGTCGAGGTGGCGCGGGAAAAGATCAGTTCCTGGAAGAAATTGGGGAAGGCCTTTGACCGGCAGTTGGACTATAGTGTTAAAACACAATAAATATTTAAGTACTCGTTTGAAAACTCTAATAATAATCTTGAGGTTTTTAAATAAGACCTGTTTAATGATGAAATAGAAAATGTTGATTTGCATAGAAAATATAAATGAGAATGATGTGAAATCATAGAAGATAAACAAATGGGGCTAGACTGTCTGTCTTTGTCCAGAACACTTCTGTCCAAAGGCCATTAAAGCCTTAAAGAATGGATGAAGCCCTGTCACATCTAATGCCGATCAAAAATCTCCTGATCCGAGCAGGATATAGGCTATTAACAATCACTTATTATGTATGTAAATGAGTTCAAATCACGCGCCTGTTTAAGGATAACCATTGTTGATGCTACAGTAGTGTCGGATTGATGTCCATTGTCCATCTAACTACTCAATGATTTTATACCTACTGTGATTAACAATTCACAAAATAATCGTTGCTATTTGTTACTGCCAAAGGGTTCCTCTGCTTCACATTATGAGTGTCGTAGAAGATGAGTGGACATACTTCAATGGATTTTTCGACATCTTTAAAACAGAAGACTGCGATCGTTAAGGTAATCCAGAAAGACGTGAGTACAGCGATTGTGGGCAATTTCTTCAATAACCATTATATATAGTGTTATTCGAGTGGAAGAAAATGTAGTTATTCGAGTGTCAGTCGCTGCAAGCTAGACTTTTAACATAGTATTGGTGTAAAATGGCTATTTTAGCACTTTTATTTTTATTATCACGCACACACACATTACATACACTCACGCCGTCTTCCTACGGGGCTAGGCAGACTCTACAGGCGCCACCTGCGTTGCGATCCGTACATACTCATTTTCCCTGGTTTCCGTTCATATTCTGTCATACACGCACGCCAATTGCGAGTATTTTTAATTATCACCAAGATTCGTTCTTATGTTTTTCATAACGTCGCGTCGCGTCGTTTCCTGAGAAAATGACAGATTTCCACAAACGGCCATGTTAATTATCCCCTATAGGCAATAAAGGGCACTTTTATGTTACCGTACGATTATTTGCAATTGATTTATTTATTGTCTGGTCTGCCGGGAAAATAAAACACAATTAATTGATTTTATTGTTTTCCTCAATTATTCAGCTTCGATTTTATGATAGCTGTTAATGTTTCAATAAAAGATACAATAATAATAAATTCAACAGATTACCACATCCTCTGGTAAACTAGTTAAAGGCCCACATAGTATAATATTATATTATATCCTCCTCAATGTCAATAGCAATCAGAACAATCGATTTAAGCACAGCACTAACGGAAAGAAAAACTTACAAAACCGACTTTTCAGTTACAGTCGTCATCATCTGCCTAGCCATACTATTACATCATCTGCCTAGCCATACTATTAATAGATTAATAGTTGATCCAACTTCTGTGTAATAACTTATATTCATGGTTCACTTGTAAAAATCAACATCAATCAATCAACCGGATGTAGCTGAATGCTACTTTACAAGAAACGATTGCCACTTACTGGGTAACACGATACCATTTAGTAAGGCTGGTTGTCAGACTTTCGAGCTTCTGGCTACCCGTAACGACTGTCAAAGATCTACAAATGACAGTCCGGAGCAACGGTTTAACGCACTGAGGAGTCTGAACATGTATTGAATTGTCACCCACCCACGGACCGGCCTCGGCAAGCATAGCTGAACCTTCTATCGACCCGTGTGGCTGTTATTATTTGGCCACGAGCCCCTCACTTTTCAGTTACAGCCATTCCAGAATTCGTTAACGACCAACACAAGAAATAATATAAATAATCAGACATTCCTGGAAGGCACAAGTTCCGATACATAATGGCCGAATGTGAGCAACTGTAACTAAAGTAATCGAGTTAATTAGAAAAGTTGAAACGATCCAACTTCTGTGTAATAACTTATTTTCATGGTTCACTTGTAAAATTCAATAATTATTGGAGCGAGAGTGCGATGGCTTATTTATTTCTCTATTGGTTCCGGAATTACTTGTAGTCTGATTTAAATAGGAGAATTTTCATTTCTGACAGCCTATTTATCATTTATGTGTTCTCTTTAGCTAAAGCAATATTATTATTGTTCGTCTTGTAATTTTATTTTTGTTTACGTTCTTAATCTTAAGTTTAAGAAGTATTGTGCCATAATTTATAAATTCTAGAGCCTTTAGTTCTATTATTATTATTGAAAGTGTCTGACATATTTTGGCGGCCCTGGGGTCCCGGACCTTTGGAAGGCGTACGAGGGGCCGAAGTCAACTCGCAGAGGCCCGTCAGACGTTTTCAATGAAATGAGGCACCAACCGACGATTGTCTCTGTTCGTATAGTGTACCCAAGGACAACCCCCGGTTGGTGTAGGACAATTGCAAGATATAGAAACAAAGATATTGGATTATGGACTTAGGTAAATAAAGTAAATTGGTTATCTAGGACAATGGAAAAACTATAGCGGGGCCTGACCTATGTTCTATATAAATTACACAGATAAAATATGGCAGGGGGTGACTTACACACTCCATAATGGGCCCCCGAAAACAGCCGCTAGCACATAGTGTCGTAGTGACAAGGGGGCAACATTTCCTCGGTGCTTATGAGGAGTGGAGAGTATTCTACGGCTATCAGGACAATCCTGGAAGTACGGTCAAGATCCCTACCAGCATCTTACTGGAATACTTCCTTCCTCAGAGCACGTTTGCTCTTAGGAATCTCAACTCAAGCCGGCCAATAAAGGCCAGAAGAGGCGGGAACTCTGTTCCTCGTCATTGTTCACTCCAGCCGGCCAATAAAGGAAATCCAGAGGCGAGGAACAAGACCTCTCCCGTAAGATAGGGTCCGTGAGGTCGCTACTGCCCAACAACTCGCCGCATGCTGCCCTGCGGGTTTCTGTATCTCTTTTGGTCTGGCTCCTCACCTTAGACCTGTTCCGGCAAAGTAAACTCTTCCGTCACAAGCCGCAGTTCGGAGCACGCAAGCCCCACCACGACGACAACGTAGAGATACGGCAGTGGGGTTGTTATTATTAAGTATATGTCATCCCCTATTTCTGAGATTGCTGGTGAACCTGTAATTGGCGACTGTGTCAGTCCATGGCTATTGTTACCTATGGCACTTAAGATTATATTACATGTGGAAGCTGTTGGTGTACCTTTTTACCTTTTCATACTTATAAATAAATAAAAGCCAGCTCAGAACTGACGCTCAATCTCAGAGATCTTATGAATTGATAACGAGATGATAATAATTCCGATTGAATCTTCGTTAAGCATTGGTTATTCTGTGGTTAAGCTAAATACATAATCAGAGTAGGTACCTATCATTTTGTATTTACAGTGTCCTGAAGAACCTGACAAGTTGTTTACGAACGTGTCGAGCAAATTATCTTAAATGGACAAGTTCATACCTAACCATAATTGCCTCGTGCTACCTACTTAAAAACAAGACTACTCAATTAAAACTGAAAATCGTTACACGATAGTAGTAATAATACCTAGGTACGCGACCGTTGAGAACATAGATTGTGGTTGAGAATATCTGAATGAACATTACAGTTACTGGGGGCTGCGGGTTACGATAGATAACCAACATTCCAAATTGTTGTTGTATCGGCTGCCATATTGACCTCTAGAGTCATCACTAAGATTAAAAACATGTAGGTACCTAGACTTCCTAGTTTGGTATGGTAACTGGAAAAATAAAAAATCCAAATTTCATCACCGTAGATCCATGGGACCATGGGAGGACAGTTTCCTTCAGTCTCCTAATTACATACCGATGTTCACGTACCAATCTTGATGATCGTTTCTAAATTTGCTAAAGATGTAAACAACAATGGCCACTCGAAATTGAACAAGAACATTTATTATAAGTAATGTTTGTTTTCGTCTAGTTAGCTCGGAGATTTAGACGAAAACAAACAATACTTAAAATAAATGTTCTTGTATATCGATTTTATTCAATTTCGAGCGGCCATTGTTGTTTACATCTTTGCCAAATTCAGAAACGCCTTATCTCCTTTCAATGCTGACATACTCAAACGTGATGCAACAAAAACAAGCGATAGGTACCTACAAGCTGAAATTATGATGATGTTGACGAAAACACCAATGAACTTCGTATTTATGCCAAATCTCAAAACAGCCTGTCGGTTACGGGTATTATATACTGTTTTAAGATTCTGGAAAACAAAATCTACTTAAAACTGTGTGAAAAACCTCTGTCCACGGTAACCAACCGCCAGCAACCATTCTATCAGCGCTTTCGACAATTCACCCCTTTACAGCAGATGGCTCACCCCCTCACCCGGGCCCAACATGGTCGCATAGGTACCGGCTTATCTTCTAAACGAATAGCTAGGGAGAACGGGGGATTAAAGTCGTGTATGGACAATACTGTTGGTACCACTGAAGTGGTATTTGCACAGGAATATTAGAAAAATATAAGGAACAAGTTTTTTTTTTACACTGACCTTAGATTTTAACTACATTATTTTACCATTTTAAAAGACGGTTTATCAAAAAATGTGCTATTCCAGTCCAAGGATAAGTAGGTACAAGATTGGCAGAAAGAAAATTGAAAATCCTTTCTTTTTCCGTATTAGATAAATATGATAATCTTCATGCTCATTTCAGGTTTATCTGAAAGCAAAGGAACATTTAGGTATATTGGATTATAAAATCACAAGTAGGTAAGTAGTATTATAATATTGTACGCCCCATGGGGTATGCTGCAGCGAACTTTATACAATTACGATAAGAACTGTTTTCCCACCTGTGACAAACAAATAAATGAATTTGAATTTGTAAGTACCTACTTGCCTGGCTGTTGCTAATGCACTTTCTTAATTAACTGAATCAGTAACAGTGTGGAGTTCTTCAACACATTTTTACTCTTATGGTTTTGCTATTTACTTACAATAGTAGAAGGAATAAAAGCTTAAGGCTGGGCGCAAACGTCCGGTTTCCTGATTCGGAATTAAGTTTCGGAATTCAGATTCGGAAACCTGAATGCAAGCATTTCATACAAAATGTTCTCACTAGCGCACACGTGCTTAAATTTTCCGTTCTGAAACCCGGACGGAAAAGTTAAGTACGTGTGCGCTGGAGAGAACATTTTGTATGAAATGCGTGCATTCGGATCTCCGAATCTGAATTCCGAAACTGAATTCCGAATCAGGAAACCGGACGTTTGCGGCCTGCCTTACTGTTCAACTGTCATCACCTTAGGTACTGGGCAGACGGATTGATCCGCTGTAGGTACAGACACGTTTAACTTTTATTTAATCACCGACAAACATGCAACAACAACAATATTAAATTTATTCGTGAATGAATCACCAAATCTCTTCCATTTCGGTCAAAACACTGTTAAATTTAATAGTACAAATGGAAGAAATAAAGTTTTGAAAAAATCCGGAATAACTATAATAATTATGATTATGATGATATCGATATAAATAGCCTTAGCAACACTTGGATCAATATTAGCTAAGTTGAATAACTAAACCACAGAACATCTTCACTGCTATACTAAAACATACCTAAAACATTTCGCTCAAAGTTGGTATTACATTGGAGCGTTCATGTTATTTTGAAGACATATTTTTCAATATTATTAGACGATAATTTTATTTTGTATCTGAAAAATAACGGAGCACCATGTTTCAGTTAAAAAGTTCATTTCAGGGGCGCGTTAGTTCCGCAAAGCGATAAGAGATGGCGTTAGCTGTTCGCGTATCGAAACGAGCCTCGCCTAGCAACAAGACAATCAATGCTTTCCAATTCTTTATAAATTGATTTTAGTTTAGTGCTTGTAATTTTCTTTTAATATACCAAATGGGTTTGTTGAAACTACCAACAACACTAACTAATAAGTGCCAACCTCCAGTTATGTTATTAATTTATTCGGTTTTGCATTTAATTAACAATCTAGATTTTACTATTTAAAATCAGTCGATGATACCTATCAAGTTAATTGTAAATAATTAGCTTGCTAGTGATGTGCCATGCTCGGGGCGGTCGAGTGTCGATAATCGTAACGAAGCGGACGGTGCGTCCGCCGTGCCACGAAGCACGATAGTTCATCTACCTAGTTGCTACAATCATGTCGTTGGTTTGCGGTTAGAAAGTGAAATAACCCTTGTTTTGGTACAAAATTAAATATTGCACAAATTGCGGGATTTCGTTGTTACTTTAATGTCATTATTTATAGTTATTTTAGTACATAGACAATAGCAAGACGACTCTCTTTTTGTATACTTATTTATTTATTAAAAGACTCACGATTGTTTTGTGAAATTGAGAAAAAGTGAAATGTTCTAATAAGTTCTAAAGGAAGCAGAACTTAATTGAAAAATAAAGATGTATTTTTATTTACTACTCTACTCTTTGTGTTGTAAGGTGGAGCTAAATAAATCAATTCACAAGTCATAAAATAAACATGAAATACCTACTACGAGGTATAATTCTTTAGTCACACATTCGGAAGTGGTTGCCTATTTCTTAGCGGATTAATAGCGATCATTTATGTTTGCCAAAACCGTCCAGTTATTTCTGAACCCATAGGATAAAAGCCTTAGCTTCCTTCGCAATAGTGGCAACAATCGCTTGCACGTTTTTTCCAACTCGTGTTGCTACGTCAACTGGTCCAATTTCTTTAGAATCGATACAAAGACCTCTGATGTTAATTTGTTTACTTCGAACGGAACGAATTTATTTTTATGTTTTCTCATAGGTACATAAAACTTTACACGTCCGCTAGTCGACAAAAAAGTGAAGCGAATATAACAACCAAATGAAAATTGATGATTGCTCCTTAATTTGCAAGAACAATAGATTTGAAGACATTATTGTAATAGCAATCCTGTGTGTAGAAGACGATGTTGTTTAAAACAGTGATGTGAAGGCGAGATAGTAAAATGATGGAGTCTACGATAGAGCACGGTCATAAAAAGCGATGCCAATTTACTGCAAACGCGAGCTCAGCGTTCGAGGATAAGATGAACCTTTATTTTATCCATATAGCTGTTCTTGCATTATCGAAGCACATCAAAGCTATTTGGCACCATCCTCCGACACGGGCAGGCAATGCAATCTATCTCATATCGCAATCTGCACATATTCCGAGTCAGCGTTTAGTTTGTGTTCCATCGGTGCATGTGGCAACATGCCTATAACCGGCACATGTAGAAAACAGTACCAACTCGACTGTACTTACTAATTATACAAAAACACTGGAGGATGGGGTTGCACCAATCTGTAGCGAGACCCGGCCTGAACCGGTCCCGACCGGTTCCAACCGGTCTTATTAAATATTACTCCGACTCTGTTGCTTGTTTTTACCTAGCTCAAATTTATGATAATGCATGGAAACGATGTTCTTCGTTCTCTTAGTTTTTTTAAAGTGTTATCTGTATGGAATATTTAATATCATTTAGTATTATTGAGAGATGTTGTTTAAGCTTGGATGCTGGATGAGGTTATGTGTGTGTGTGTGTGTGTGTGTGTGTTCATCTTTCTTCTCTTCTTGGGTTTCGGGATGGGATAGGTATTAAAAGATTACTTTCCATTTTGAAACTATGTATTTTTTTTTTCTTCATATTTCTACATTTTCTTTTACGGTCTATCAAATAAATATCAATTATAAACAATTGATACATTTATTATTATTGTTAGTTTTTGTATATGTCGACATTTCAAGTTTTAGAAGTAAAATGTTTTTGTAGCTTTTTAAAATCTTTTTATTTATCGATGAAAGTGAACTCTAGTACTATGATATTGTGCGTTTAAAACACTGGACCCTACAAACATTTAGATTTCGTTTAAAAACGGTTAGTCTATTGATTTACATTTAATGTAGTAATTACACTGGATGAAGAAAATGCAATCTGCAATATTAACATCTCGTCAATTATATGTACTGTTAGTACAAAATGTATCTCTCATCACCCACTGGACTATAGAAACGCAGCTTCGTGCGGCGATAGAAAATAATCTTACAAAAAATTTCATTTTATATTAACTTAAATAACTTAATACTTTTAATAACTATCAATAATATAACCTGAGATCTTTTGCCTGCAGCAGAGGGCGCGCGGGGCGGGGCGCGCGCGCGGCCTGCGCCCGCCCCGCGCGCCCCCCTTGCCTCCCTACTCTCCACTCTATGATACACATCTCTAATATTTATAAATCTGCATTCATGTTTTCACATTCATAAAAAGTAATATTTTTCTCGCATTTAAATTTTATACATTACAAAAGTAGTATCACAAACAAATGTACAAACTAGTACAATTACGAAAAACATACACACGGCTACACATCAAGCTATACATTTCCAGTTTTAGCTGATCAGAAGTCAGCTTAAATTGGGTATGTATAGCTTGATATGTCGCCGTGCGTACACATATCGGACCTCTACAGAGATCGCCTCTAATAAATACAGTTACGATACATGAAAATACGAACTCTACGCAACTTCAGAATAGAATCGAACTCGAAACAAAAAATAATACCTAAGACTATATCGTTCAGGGTATCAGTATCACACGCGCGGCGGCGGCTGAGATCAGAGGGTGCGCACGAACGCCGCCACGCCACTCACGCGACCAACCACCACGACTCAATCATTAAAATATCCAAAATACGAACAATGATCATACAATGATTAACATAAGTACGAGCGGCGCGGGGCGAGCGCAGCGGTGGGCAGACAAGACAACCGAAGTCCGGGGGGGAGGGGGCGAGATCGACGCTCGCCGCCGCGTGCCGGCGCAAGCGCGCCCGCCGCCGCCGGCACGCTCGACCAGCGACCGAATATCGACACTTTATCGATAACAAAGTGCATTTCGCGTCACTATCGACCGTGTCCGCGGCTCACGAGCGACGCAACTAAAACCTGCGCTCTTCCGCGCGCTTATACTACAACTATACGTTACATATCACGCTGTGCTTTTTTTCTCTTATTAAAAATATATAATAATTAATATAATATATAATAATATGATATTTGTTAAAATAACGATACGTAGATATCGAGGAGGGCTGTCAGTCGGCTCGCTCGCATCACGCGCTTATCACAGGCTGGTTCACTCCGCCTGGCTCCTGAACAATTTCTTCTTTTCTATCGTGAACTGGGGGCTGATGATGATGGTGCCGCCTCGCGTTAAGTTTCTGTAACAAAAGAGAGGTTCCGTTAGTACTGTTGTCAGTGTTGCCTCTGTTGCTAGGCCGACGCATGTTAGTACTGTTGTCAGTGTTGCCTCTGTTGCTAGGCCGACGCATGTTAGTACTGTTGTCAGTGTTGCCTCTGTTGCTAGGCCGACGCATGTTCGTCAGTGGATCGGTATATCTATGAGAGTTAAAAGAGCTCAACTTACTTTAAGAATTGCGGCAACAGGCTAGTCCAGTTCGTCGCATCGTGTTCCAGATGTAGATGTATCTCGTGCGTGGTTAACGTGTTGGGGTCTATTTTGAAAGCTGCTAATCTTCTCCCCGTGACGTCGACTATGACGGCCGCTCCCCGCGACCCGCAGGGCTCGCCCTCGGCTAGTGCCAGGGTCTGTCGGGCTGCTCTGGCCAGTAGTTCCGCTGGTACCAGCACCTCAGCGGTGGCTAATTCGCTGGCTCCTTTCGCCGCTCGTAACTCTCTCTCGAGCCTCTGAGCCAGCGCCGCTTCCGTCGGCACCGGCACCGGCGCTTCCCTCCATGTTGGTCCATTCCAAGCTATAACAAGAGGAAACAAAGTTTAGATTTCAACCCTTCAAGTTTAAGTTATGATAAACACTTAAAATTCCTAAGTCTTTTCTAAGCTATCACTATTAATCTTATTGGAATTATTCAAAACAAAAAGCTTAAGTACTTGATCTAAATTCATCACTAAACTGTATTAGAATAAAGTTAATGCAAATGTGTATCGAGCCAGTGCGCACCAAGGGCGAAGGAGTGCGGCGCAGCGGAACAGCTGACACGTCAGCTGACACTGACGTTTGGGCCCCGGTCCGGTGCATACTGCTCACTGACTGACCAAACTAACTTGAAGCACTGAGCTGGGCTACTGTTACAACAAATGATGCAGATAACCAAGAGGCCTGATCATCTGCTAGTGGCGGCGGCGGTGAGCAGTGCGCGCGCCGCATAGCAACAGTCAGCCGGTTAGAAAGCCACTTCCCTCCCTCGCCACATCAAATAGAAAGTCAACTCACCTTTTTCGCTATTGAATCCGACAAACTGATTCGTGACCGGCAGGATCTCCATGTTTTCCAAATTGTTACTTATATTGTACACTTTTTAAACGACGAAAAAATTAAAGCGTTCCGCTGCGGAACTTAATATTACTAGAAAAATATCACAAGTCTCTTTTGTACTGCGAATGCGCACTGAACAACCGGCTTCACACCCGGCGACTAGTTATCGTGAAGAGATCGATGAGAAATTGATAAAACGTCCGAAGCTCACGACCGCATCAGATCTGATCTCGTAACCATAGGGCTTCGTCACTCGCCCACGGCTCACTATTCGACCCACCCAACCCTGTCGCTCTCTGTGACGGACTGGCGATACCGGGGACAAGCCGCATGTTATATAGAGGGCCGCGGCGGGGGTGCGGGGGGACACTCCGCGGGCCGCAGAGGGGGCCCCGCGCGCCAGTTGCGCCGGGCCTCGGTATCCGGAGGTCGTCTCCACGCCGCTCCGCGCCGGCACCGGGTACAAGCCGGCCGGCTTCTTTGTTCGGGTCCCACCGGTGGGACGATTCGGTTCTATCTCATAAAAAGTGTTCCTTGATTCAATTCTCGTGTGTTACTTTACGTTTTCGTTTGTTCTGTATCGGTTTCTTTGTTCGTTGTTCTGGCTGTTCAGAACTTGCTAGAATGTATGCTGTAACTATCTCCGTAGAATAGATTATAGAAATCGTAGCTATCTGATGAGTATTCTGGCAGACTGCTGGTATCATAATGATAAAAATTTTAGACAGATAAGCGATTTTCATTGTTTTTGAATGTATTGTGTATCTTTGTGTATTGTTAAAATAATGTACTTATTGTTATTAGGTAAGTAGTGTAAAATTGTGGCGTTAATTATAGAGGTATTCGCTGGATTTATGAAAATCCGTTTTTTATTCTAATAAGAATTTTTTCTGGCTTGTCCTCAGATCTCTCAAAATGTAAGAATTGGATAAAACCTCCTTAGTAACTATTCCTGTCTGTCTGTATGTCCTTAGAGACAGTAATATCAATATGAATGAAAAAACAGCGATAACTTATAAATTGGTTCCATGAGCTAGCGATAAGATAATTCGCTGCAGTTGATAGCTACTGCACCAACATTCTTCTAAAACATTTATTGAAAATGCAAAACCAATTTTCATATCAGAAAAATATGTTTTCAACATTAAAGAAAATGTAAATCAAGTATGTTTTTGACATTAAACAAGATTTAAATCAAGACTAGGGATTAAAATTTAATTCATGATGACCATCGAGCCATTATAAATGATGCCTCTAAAACTTTACCCCCTTATTCATAAAACTTATCAAACCTATTTTAGTTAAAATGGGGTTTGTATCTTTCTTACACACAGAAATGACAACGTGACAGATAAAGACAAACGTTCTATAAACCTATTTTAGCTAAAATAGAGATAAAATAGGATTATGAATAACGGGGTTAGTAAACAGTCGGAGCATTAAAATTTTGTGGAAAAAAAAAACTCTAAATCCTAACACACTTGGCAACTTTACAAAGTACATACTTTTTGAACCGTCAGTCAACGTACAATTTAGAGCCACTCATCTTTTTGGACGAACGAATATCTCTTGAAGGTAAATCGGAACAACAACAAGTAGGTAACATTAAAAAACCACATAAAAAGAAACCTTAAAAAAGTAATAAAACTAAGCCATAGAAGCCAGAATTAGAAATGAATAAACAACTGATCTTATTCCAATAACAAAATAGATAAAACTGAGCAGTTTTAATAAAAATAAAAAACTTGTATTATGAATTTGGCAGGGGAATCAATAAAATTATGTTTGTCAAAGTCCAATAGGACACACGAGAAGATAAATGAAGAACAAAACTAACTAATGCAAGTAAATTACAGTAAAAGAATTGTAAGTATGTGATGTTAACGCATCACTTCAATCTAATGTATGTAAAAAGTGCCTACGTGACAACTAACGATCCCACCGGCGAAAGACAATAGCAGAATGATTTACTGGCAATAATGAAATTCAACAAACAGGATGAGAACTCCTCATAAATAGAAACTGATTCAAAACTCTTTATAGAGGAAATGCAATAAAATTGTTTGCCAAGCTCAAACGTAGGCCAACACAAAAAGATCAGTGAAAACCTAAGCTGAAGTTATAAAAGACGACGGTGATTTTGAAAACAATCATGCAGTTTCAAAATGAGTTGCATCAGCCGACTTTACGTGATTACTTGATTACTTGGGCGTACAAAATAAAAGATCCCCACTGTTAGAATCACCGTCCCAAATCGTTAATAATGTTTTGGGATGCTTTTTAAACTGTTTCTTTTTTTTATACACCCTAAATTTTATATAAACTTTAAAAGTGTATAAAAAGTCAAATGAGTGTTTACATGAAAACCTGTTGTTTAATGTAAATATAGATAGTCTTCATTATCGCGTGTCTTATCGCGTGATTAATGTTTTGCATAAATGGAGAAACAGATTTTTTCTAACAATCGTCGTTCTAAACGTCTTTTTGTTATGCATAAAGGCAGTAAAAGTGGTCATTGTACAAGAAATTAACTTTGAAATATACTTGAGTGCAGAAAACAGAACGATTTCAGATTATAATAACTGGAAAGCCACAAAAACAATTGAGCAAAAAGAAATGAAGAAAAAATTGGTTCGGTTGCCAAGCGATGCCGGCCGGCGTCTCGGCCTTGGTCGGCCATGAGTCACGTTTGACAAGCGAGTCGAATCGCTCATGCCACTCGCCTATGTTCGTGACTACAGCTCTATGCTTCTAATGTTAATGCCAATTCATATCTAATCAAAGTTCACGGGTCGAGTTTGCTGTTTATGTTTGTGCCACTAACTCGTTTGGCTACCTATTTTCGTGGTTTCTATGATTAGGTGTTTTTTAACGATATCATCAAACACGTTGTGTGCACTTTGTTATTTGTAGTCTACCTACATATTTATGTTGGACAGGATATTGGCTATTCAGAGTTGCACAATTTTCTTTTCCAACGTTTCCGAACAAGGAAAGTTCACTGAAGAGGTAATAAAACCATCGTAATCATGACTGCTTCCGCACAGTTTATCGTTAAACACATATTAAAGTAAATAAACGATAATATAAAGAGCCCGCTTCATTATGATACCGGTGTAAGTATCTTTGTTTTATTAATGACAATGATGTAATTGTTTAAACAAACGTAGTGATTATTAACATTGTGTACAGTTTCATTGTGTGCCGATAGTTTCGTGAATAAACTAATGTTTATATTGAATGTCTTGGTGATAAGCTCGTCTGGGTTGAGTAGCTTAATAGCACACAACACACACACAGCACACACACATCACCACATTATCAGTTAAATTAATGTTTACTGTAGATAAATCTTAAACGTTGTGTAAACAAGTTATTAAAACTGTTGAAATAATACCTTTATTGAAGTCGTGTTTCCTTTGATTGAATATGTGTGCTTGTTCATTTAATGTTTAACAATGAACTTTATTTTGATCTCAACTCTGAGTTAGTGATGTCAACCCTGGTGTTAATCATTACTTTATTTTATTAGTTTAAGGCAGGCAGTCTTCAGACTATTTAAATTTCTTTTGTGTTACTTTAACCTTTCCTATATCCCTCAGAATTCCCAAAAATCCTTTTCCACCTAATCCGAATTGTAACAATAAGTTCAATCAAAAGAAAAAAAAAGTATTATCTATTCTAAACCTAAGAATAAAAGAGATGAAGAGAAAATTCGACGTTAAAGGGAAGATTAAATAAAACCCAACGGAAATTAAAAGAGCGACCAACCTGTCGCGAAAGATTCCCGTTCGCCACACAATACATCCCTTATTCCCTTCTTATTCTTACGATCCCTTCACAAAGGGACAATAGGACCTAACAACGCACTGCACACGGGGAACATGTCCCAACCTGTTCCTACCACACTATTCCCGTCCATTCTGTTTTACTTTTGTATAACATTATTTTATCCTTACGAATGAAAATTAATTTTACAGAAATGAAAATTCTGTATACAATTCAAAACAAAACTGAATTAGAATTAAATTAGAATACTGAATATTAAAATAAATGTTAATTGTAAATTATTCTTTGTATGCACAACATTTGGTCCAACGTTGGTATAACATGACTAATGCAAGAAGCTCAGTTTGTAAACATATTACTTTGCATCACCAACGTTTTCATTTGGTCGGGTTTTGTGATTTATACTACCAATATTTGCTGTAATCAGTATTCAACGCTCGTGCATACTTCATGCCAAGTTTGGGCAACGATTCATTAGCAATTTTAATATGTTTCTGTTTATGGCTCCTACAGCCACGTGTATACCTATTGTATCACAATAAGTAGTACTTGTTTTTGTACTCTAAGTTGGCCTTGTATGCCTTAAAATTTATCTAAACTCCAATATTGTTTCTTTAAGATAAGCATCGTAAGCTGACGTGAGTTATAATTTTTTTATTTACATTTTAAATTGATTATACAAGAAGATAGCATTACTAAATGATTATAACTGGTTATTATTATTTTAATAGTGGAGTTATACAGCATTGAAATAAAAATGTATAATAATTTTTGTTGAAATAAACGTTGTTTAACAGATTTTTGTATTTTTATTTCTCCAATTATCTACCTAGTTAAGTTAGAAAAAGAACAATGACTAATTACTACTGGACTTGTAAGTTTCGTTTCAGTAAAAAGTTAAAGCAGTTTTAAGGCTATGTTGAGTAAAACTGTATCTTTGGCTTAATCTTAAGCTCTTAATCCTATTTGAATTTTAAGATACTCACTGGAACCAGAGAGAACACAACTTCTATTAATATTGTTAATTTAAAGCCAAAGCAATTTAAAACCATTACTGAGAATGCCAGCATTGCCAGCAGTAACGATAAATGAAAATTAAAATTTTCTTCTAACGGACTAAATAAGGGCTAAGGTTAGTTCTTAATTATTATTGGACATGACAAAAAAGGATTAGATAAAAGAATAGCAAATACTTGTCCTAAGTAAGGAAGATTCCACTAAAACACATAAACGTGAGTAAACTGCAAAAGACAGATAAGTACAGGAAATTTAGATCACTCGGTCCTCCACACAAGCATTGAAATAAAACAAGGATTAAATGCAAACATTAGATAATTACAAAATTAGGTTATTTATCAGTTCACACTGTTTCATATCTTAGGTCATTATGGCACTCCGTGACACAGTATTTGGCAATTTAGATACAAATGATAATGATGAATACCTATTTAGATAAGTTTGTGAGTAATTCAGACCAGTGGCTTAATGAAGTTTACTTACTCGAAATTTTGAGGTCAAACAAGTCAAATATTTGAAATTAAAGTGACATCTGGTGTTAGTCAATTAAGTAAGTATTGCTGTAAAAAACTAAGATTCAGCGCGAACTACGGGCAGGAGATAATGCAGAACATTCTGATGAAGGTAATCTTCAACTTGGAGATAACTAAGTTGCTTTGATAGAAAAGTAAGTATAAGAATATAAGAAAACACATCATGTTGGTGTACTTTACGTGCAACTCTGCCTGACCCTTCGAAGATTACAGGTGTGATGTGACAAATGATTAAATGAGATGCTATCGACATAGCATTACCTATTATAATAAACGTAGAAGAGTAGAAACACAAAGAAGCATAAGTATAGCAAAAACATAAGACAGCTCAAAATAGATAAAGTGTACCTAAGGGATAGATGTAATAGTTCAAAATCTCGTAATTATGTATCCTAAACAGTATGAACTACTTTAATATACATAAGCTAGATAGATAGTACAAATATGAAAGTTATAACCATTGATAAATATGCACTAGGTAGGTATACATATTCTTAGATCTGTGAACCCATAATCCTATTAACACAAGGAAGCAATACCCCAAAATCTTTTGTTTACTATGAATTTAGGAGTATTACATCAAGATAGTCAGTCAGCTTTCATACGATTATTATGTAACATCAACTAAATTATCTCGTATTTGTTCAGTTAAAAATAAAGATTTGTCGTCATATGACATTGAGGTTAAGTCAAATACGGTCCGTGGCCTCTCCACCCACGAAGGAGGAAGAAATACCTAAAATCAAATATTATTATGTGGAAACATAACTTTGTTACTCAAAGTTTAATTTGCGAGGTCCGCACTAACCATTACCTACAAGGTTTTCAACTTCCTTTATAAAATCTTTCTAATAAACTTTCCCAAAAATTTTACAAACGTTTTTGTGACTGTGAAAATGCACGAAAATGGAGCCAGTACTTTTAGAGATTAGCTCAAATGTACCGATAGATGTCGCTGCCTGGTATATGTCTTCCTCTTCAACCCATGAACCCAATGAACTGTGAAGTGTGTATGACGACGATGTGTTTCGTAGAGGTGAATTCGGGTTGCAGACCAAGCAAGAGCTAAGCTAAGTTAGTCTAGCTTAGCTTGCATAGCTGAAGTAGTTTTTCGGCCTTTTCTATTTATTTGGTTTATTTTATTCATCTTCTTGTAGAACGATAATTATCTATTATATCTTATTTCATGTACAGACCGCAAACTATGAACAGAAGTATGAATAATTACCTCAGCTATGAGAGCTAAGCTAGACTAACTTAGCTTAGCTCTTGGTCTGCAACCCACATTATGCTTTGTATCAATTATCACTATAGTCCATTTACTATAGCATTAGACAGAAGTTAAAAAAAAAACCGGCCAAGAGCGTGTCGGGCCACGCTCAGTGTAGGGTTCCGTAGTTTCCCGTCCGTCACAATAAGTGTTCCCACGTACAATTCGATAATACCCGACCCAATGTAATAACCAATGTAATGTACCTACAGCGCCATCTCTCGGGGAATTGGGTTACTAATTAATACATAGACGTGCCAGAAGTTTTCGGTGGTAATTTTGGATTGCGAGAACCGATTTTAATAATTATTTTTTTTTTGAAAAAAGATACGTTCAGGATAATAAAATATGTAAACGAAGTTAAAAAAAAATGCTTGCATATACGATTATACTACGAACTTAGTCCAGAAATGATTTAGTACAACTTTTTGTCTTTTTTGCACAAAAACTGTTGTTTCTATCAAGTTCAAAATAATTTTCCTAGAAAGTCCTTATAAAGTTCTACTTTTCAGATTTTTTTCATATTTTCTAAACTTATGGTTCAAAAGTTAGAGGGGGGGGGACACATTGTTTTTTACTTTTGGAGCGATTATTTCCGAAATTATTGACATTATCAAAAAATGATTATAGTAAACCCCTATTGATTTTTAAATACCTTTCCAACAATATATCACACGTTAGGGTTGAAATTAAATAAAAAATCACTTCCTACTTTACATATAGGGGGGCTACCCTAATAAAACACTTTTTTCCAATTTTTATTTTACCACTTTGTCGGCGTGATTGATATACATATTGGTACTAAATTTCAGCTTTCTAGTGCTAACGGTCACAGAGATTAAGCGAGGACGGACAGACGGACGGACGGACGGACGGACGGACAGACAGACATGGCGAAACTATAAGGGTTCCTAGTTGACTACGGAACCCTAAAAAGGCTCTTTTAGGGGTACACTTTGTAATAAAAGTACAACAAACATTATTACAGTCAAGATTGATGTGGAGTTAAATATAATCCATTTAAATAACAGCAGTCACACTTAATTGTACTTATTTAACCTATCTACTTTCTGAAACTACAAGGCTTTCTTTTAATATTATTTAGTTTTTACATAAAATACTGTCGTGTCAATGTTTAAAATCTAAAAGAAGCAGGAGCGGACAGTACCGGGAACGTTTTTCATGTCACTATAACTCTACTAAATCTAAAATGTTCCCTATTCCCTTCATAAGTTGTGGCAGCACGTGATTTTTTTATTTTGTCGGATTATACAAAATTATTTTTAATAAACTGATTGTTACTAAAAATTGTTTAATTTCATATAGCTATCCAAGCATCGTGACGAGTACATAGATAGAATATGCTTTATTGTATGCCATACATTGTTACTTACAAAAAAGCACATACATTATTTATTAAAATTGTTTGAACTTAACTTGAAAATAAAAGGTTTCGTACTCCTGCTTCTGCGAGCCTCTTTTTTCTAATGTTATAATAAATGGAGTATAGGTAAACTGTTTTTAATATTTTAATAACGCAATATAAATTAATAATCAAGTTATTTTATATTAACTTAGAATTAATGACACAATGGTCTAAAGAATAGAAAACTGCACAAATGTTTTCCATTGAAAAATATACTTTGCAAACAATCACCAATCCCAATACAGTTGCCTGGCAGTAGCGAGGTACCTAGTGTTTAAAAATAAACCATTTTTATTCAATAAAGTTTCATTTTTGCGCAGAAAAGCAATCAGAAAGCAATTCTACTGAGCATCAGCAACTAGAAAGATGCCAATGAATTGCCAACCGACACGGAAGGGGTGAAAACGATTATACTGGCAATAAGCCGACCCCTTTCACCCCCTGAATGAGTCGTAAAAGTGTTTATTGATTCGTTTTATTTAGAAAATGTTAGAAACAAGTTTTTCTTTTCTTTTTTTTCAAGGGTAAGCTGTTTGGTGATTTGGAATTGGCTTAGTTTATTTTACGAACTTATTTAACTTTTGTTTTATGTACTTACTCGTAGGTTCTTCAACATGTTTTCATTTTCGTCGAGCAAAATAAACGTTTTAAAAAATATTCTTTTTTTGAAAATAATAATAGAGAATATTTTAAATGAAAACGTTTATTTTCGACGTCGCTTTACTTTGTTCAGAAGCCTATAGGTAGGTAAATTGATATTTACCTATCGGCTTTTGCACAAAGTAAGGCAAAGCAAGAATCAATACTTAATATCTATTTTCGTCACAACGACTGCGCCGCTTTGAATAATCGAAAATCGTCAGCAAAAACCTACTTCAACAAAAAGGTCTCGCTTTTATTTTAACAAAATAAGCTCAGCTAACCCAATTCCGATTCCATTTAAATGTAAACGAAACAAAGTTTATTTTTGGACCATGTTGCTTACGGACCTACAACAACATCCCCTGGTTTCAACCCCGTGCAAACACCCCGCGCACTGAGTGAGCCCGAAATTACTAACATTTTAGGTTATTTCATATGATTTACGGCCAAAATTATATCCTTCGCGGCCATTACCGTATTGGAGTTAAGCGATTTATAATTATAGCCATACTTGTAATGGGTTCGATTCCGTGTTGTGTTAGGAACGGAGGTGGAGGTATGTGGCGGCAGTGATTGCGTTATGAAAATACATTTACCCACTGAACGAAAAAAAGTTGGGGCAAAACGTTGTTTTACGACTGTGGTGAAATGAGTCAATTTAGTCTAATTTTATGTTCTAGTAATGGTATCGTGTAGGGGCTTGTAGCTAAGTAATATCAGCTGCACGGGTCGATCGATCAGGTTAAGCTACGCTTGCCGCGGTTGGTCCATGGATGGGTGACCATCTTCACTTACCAAGACACCCCTCCGTGCCTCGGAATTGGTCCCGGCTGTCATTCGTGGATCCTTTGACAGTCGTTACCAGTCGTCAGTAGCCCGAAAGTCTGGCAACCAGTTTTACCAAGGGGTATCGTATTACCCAGTAACTGGGTAGTGGAGGTCAGATAGGCAGCTGCTCCGTATATTCAGCTGCATCCGGTTAGACTAGAAGCGGACCCCAACATAGTTGGGAAAAGGCAGGCAGATGATGAGTAATGGTATCGTATATGATTGTCATTTCAATATGACGTATAATAAATATCTAATAATAAACTTCTAGATTTTTTGTTCACACCTGAGGACATTTTATTTAACTCTGTTGCATTACGAAATCAAACAAAAAACAAACGGACTTCTAAAAACGTTAATGAATCGTAGCAAAACCAATTCGACTTAAAAAAATCATAGACGCAACAAAAATTATTTTATTATTATTAACACAAATAACAATTGAAATCTTGTTCCCCAAAAAATATTACCTCCAGCGCAAAATATACATACCATCAAAACGGTACGTATCTCAGTTAAAATCGTTTGCGATTATCACAAAGCGATTCCAGTCACGCACGAGTGGCGGACAAAAAACTGGCAAACTGTTTTAATTGTCCATAGAACGGTAGCGGTTGCTGTTGCTAGGCGACCCCTACCACCGGTTATTACTAACAACCATCCGTGCCGGCGTCGTGACACGAATGGTAGGGGTAAAAGGTGTTTTTATAAAAATCGGCAGTTTTGCCAATTGTTAATTCAGATATATGATGTAATAATGACACGCGAGATGTTTACCTTTCGGCTAATTGTTGTGATCACACCTTGAGGTTTGATGGATGAGGGAGGAGACATTCAAGCTGTACACCTTTTGGAGTCAGATGTTGGGCTTTCATCATTGTTAGAAGCTAACAATATAAGTTTGAGGTGATTAGGAACCGTAACTAAAAAACATAGAAAGTATCGAATATAATTGAAACTTGGAAAATAGGAATAATGGAGTTAGGTAACATCAAACGAAATAAAAGGTTAGTTCAAAAATAAGTATTAGTCATAGATACATATATGAATGATATTATTCTACTGATGTTCATCAACAACCAACAACTATCAATTTCAAGTCTTGGATTTCAAAACAGGTAAAGGAAATGATCAGTGGGTCACGATCTCTTGGGACTAACTTAATGGGTAAAATGTGTGCGTAGGTATTCATACAGCATGCCCTCAGCGGGGGTCATACAGCATGCCCCCAGCGGGGGTCGTATCCATACAGCATGCCCCCAGCGGGGGCCGTATCCATAAAGCATGCCCCCAGCGGGGGTCATACAGCATGCCCCCAGCGGAGGTGGTATCCATACAGCATGCCCTCAGCGGGGTCATACAGCATGCCACCAGCGGGGGTCATGCAGCATGCCCCCAGCGGGGGTCGTATCCATACAGCATGCCCCCAGCGGGGGTCATACAGCATGCCCCCAGCGAGGGTCGTATCCATACAGCATGCCCCCAGCGGAGGTCGTATCCATACAGCATGCCCCCAGTGGGGGTCGTATTCATACAGCATGCCCCCAGCGGGGGTCGTATCCATACAGCATACCCCCAGCGGGAGTCGTATCCATACAGCATACCCCCAGCGGGGATCATACAGCCAGCATACCCCCAGCGGGGATCATACAGCCAGCATGCCCCCAGCGTGGGTCATAGCTGTGACATTTTTGTGTATGTTTGTGTGTAAGTATAAGTAATAACTTTAAAGACCGCTTCACATTGTCTTCAAGCTATTAAGAAAACCATTTCCCTCAGCATTTCAATGTCAATAGCAGCACGTCATCAATCGGAAGCGTGCTGGAACTAACACCAAGTGTTGCCATGCCGATAATAAACTTAATGGAAATGGTACCATTAAGTGCCCCTTCTGTCATAAAACTCTGTCTGCATGATGTTTTATGACAAGAGAGGTACTATTGTTCTTTGTTCTATTGTTCAGGCTAATCTCGGTAACTCCTGAACCGATTCACACGATTCACATACATAGTTCTGAATTGTGTTATTACGCTAAGTCAGCAGTGGTCTGGAGAAACTTGAGTGTCTTAGGTAAATAAAGTTCAGCTCTGACGGCAGTGATTTCTGAAAGATTTAATAGGATTTGTTAAATGACTGTCTATGATGATATTAGTCCTACGAGTGATCAAAGTATTGTACTTACAGCACTTTTTCCATTTAATAAAGAACTGAGTAACTCGCCACACGCGCACGCGTAACATTCACTGCAATTATTTAAATATTCAACACAATTTTGCTTGAAACATTGCGTGAAAAAATAACAGGCATCTGTCCCCTGTCTCCCCTCAATCAACAGCGAGGGTAGGTGAGGGAATACTGGCACAAATATCAAATCGGGTAAGCGGTAATTTGGTTTAGTATTACGTTTGGACTTTCAATTTGCGACTTCGGAATTGCTTTTTACTGTAAGTTTTTGTGGAATCGGTACCGGATATTATTTGGAAGATGAATTTTTAATGTAAATTTTTCCCCTAGAATAAGCGAGGGTAAGGGTCATAAAATTGTTGAAATATGTGTTTGTTAACGATTGTGTCCATTTAGGGAGACGTGGACCCACGTTTACTAGCAAAACTCGGCTCCACGGGCTTTGCGTAAGCCGTATAGCAACAACAAAGGTACTCGCTGATAGCGTTAATCCACTAATTTTCCTAACTCAACGAAGCATTAAGCATCATTAACTGTGCACGGTTCGTAACGAGTTGTTATACCGTTGCCAAGGATAGTTGGCAAGGTCGCGGGCTCGGGTGACAACCCTAGGGTGGCACTCTGTGGCGCGGTGGCAGCTGACTCAACGTAATAATAAAATGCTTTATTAATAATAAAGTGTCCGCGTTGCCACCCGATTGATTTGGGAAGGGAGATTGATTCGAGTGTTGGAGTGGGTAATAATAATGACGCCCGAATGTGTTGCTAGGCTAGATTTGAAGCAGGAGCAGGCTTCCATTTGGAAAGGGGCATTGATTCAGAAGGTATTTGAAGGTAGGTGTGTGATTGATAATATGATTTGAATAGAGGATGGCTGAATGGACTTGAATAGGTCTGACGAAGTGGAATATTCCGTGTTTTGTCATAAAGCTGACAAAGGATCAATTAATGTTTCTACATAGTTTCGAAGGCTAGATCCTTATTCGGAGATGTGAGCCCAAATTATAAAAACAAAATCAAGGCAAATTTTTTTATCCAAATAACTTAGAAACTTCGCCAATTAATTTCAAAATGTAAAATGCTTCTCAGATAAAAATTTGCATTTATTTTTAGACAGTTGCCATCACCCGTGGCTAATTGTTTCGTTGTTCAATCAATCATATTGAGCAATCGATTGGAAGACTACAGTTGATTGACTGCGAACAAAAAAAACTGTGTTGCTAACTTACTAACGAGATTGTTGCAATAAATACTTTTATTAGGTACGTATAGGACATTTATTTATCTTAGTTTATTATATTCAGTCTTAGACTGACTGAAACTAGTTTAGTCTGGAAAAGTAGACCGGAATGATTTGTTAGGTGTTGCTATGCTCTTGTAGTCACAGTAACAAATTATATTAGTCACTCATAAGGCTGCTTTTCCACCAAAGATGTTCTATGCAACGTTGCTATGGATGCGTTTGATATCCACCAGTCATATTCATTGGTTCACATAGCCACTGGTGGAAACGGGTTCAACTAAGCTATGTTTTTGAAATGAAACTTCTTTACGCACGCTTGACTTGGGGAGTAAGCTGGCGAACGCGTGACGTAAGCGTTACGAAAAGTGTGATCGGGCGAGGCGAACGGGAGTTGAGTGGGGGATATAAGCAAGAGAAAGCAGTGCGCGCGCACATTTTCTTTCTCTCTTCCTCTCATAGCCAAATACGTTTGAAGTTTCACTTCAGTCGTGTGGTCATAAGCACACACTCGGTTTTTTTTTATATGGAAGGATGCGTGCTATGGATGCGAGCTACGGATGCGTGCTATGGATGTTTAGCTAGTAGTAGTGTGTAGATATGCAGAGCAGTGTACCTTTCCTATTGTCGATACGTCGCATATAGGGAATGAAGAACCGGTGCTCTTATAGCGTCCCGGGATTTTCGAGATTACTTGTTGAAGGAACCGGGAGAACCGGGACTTTCGGGACTTTTGGGTATTTTTTTTACCTACTGCTGGTATTTTTATTTTAATAGGTCTTTAGTATTTATGTATGTACGTAGGTAATGAAAACTACATTGTATTAATTAAAGATATATACAGGATAATTTTGTTATCACCATCCAAATTTTTACAGGGTGTTCTACCCATGAATATGAACAACTTTCACTATGGGACCAACTTTGAAATCAGGAAAAAAAAACAGCTATTTAATACAAAAGTTCAATACAAAAAAAAAATACAAAAAAAATCAGCTGTTTCATACATTTTGGTCAAGTAGTTGACCAAAATGTATGAAACAGCTGATTTTTTTTTCGTGATTTCAGGGTTGGTCCCATAGTGAAAGTTGTTCATATTCATGGGTAGAACACCCTGTAAAAATTTGGATGGTGATAACAAAATTATCCTGTATTTTTAAAAATCAACGAAAACAGAACCATTTACTATTCTTTGAAAAAAATAATCAACAGAAGAAAACAACAAGTCAAATCAGCATTTAACGCTCGTTATTATTATAATTTATATACCAATATCAATCAACAAAAACATAGTTACTTTCCATAAAATAAAATAAAACATAAATCCTTTTCTTAATTCTAATATAAACCAAGTCATCATCAGCATTCGGCAGTTATCATATCACTGAGACGCTTATCTTTAAGGAATATAAAATAATAAAATATGACAAAGTTATAAAGGAATTAAATTAACAAAATATGAAAACGTTCAATTATTTAGTACTGTCTTGCTCATTATAATGGGTTCTTAAAAAAATAAGTGCGTCTAAGCTTTTATCACTTAAGCGTAATCTTATTTTGTTGCACAGTAATCCTGCTGCAGAGAATATCCTCTCGGGCTCCACCCTGATCGGAGGGATCGTCAGAAGATGATCATAAGCTAACAACAGAAAACGGCCACGATCACCACCATTCTCAAAAAGAGCCATCTCTATTCTAATTGTAGTGTTTAAATCTTCTTGATCGCTTCGAACTCGTACATTTTTGGTAGCATTCAGTATTTCAGTATTAAGCTCATCTTTTTTTGTTAATATAGCATCTGATTCTCTGTGCAGATCATTATTTTCTTGATTTTGTGATGAAGGCTCTTCAGGTAGATGAACAGCTATCGAAGAAACGCTATTTGTGCGTGTTAATAGTTCAAAAATGTGGCTGAGCATTTCATCGCTGTCTGGTCTTGGGTATACGTCGTCTTACACAGTTGTAAAATATACTTCTGGGTTGTGCAAATATAGAAAGATTTGTTTTTTTTTTTAGGTATTCTAGGTATGTAACCAATAAACTCAAAAACTACTGATTATATTTTTAAAATTCTTTCACCACTAAAAAGCTACAAGATCCCTAAGTAACAAAGGCTACTTTTGACCTCATTCTCTCGGAAAAACGTGTAAACGTGTAGCGGCGGGTGAAACCGCTAGGCGGACCTCTAGTTTTAAATAAAATCTTAGTAAGAAACCTTTTATTATGATATCTGAATGGGGAAACTCAAATTCTTAATTTAAGTTTATACTTTTCAACTAAGTCCCGAAGGTCCCGAAAGTCCCGGGACGAGGTGTGATCGTACCGGTTCTTTAGGCTATACAAAAATCCCGGGAATTCCCGGGATTTTCGGGACCGGGATTTCCCGGGACCATTCCCTAGTCGCATAGCTCGAGCTGCGCATCTCCCTCGCACAGCTACCTTGCGGCGGCGCATTTTCATAGCACATCTCACTCGCTCCGCTACCTAGCTTAGCATCAGTGGAAACGGTCACATAGTTTCGTAGCTTAGCTTTTACATTCTCGCAGCATAGCTGCATAGAACATCTCTGGTGGAAAGGCACCCTAATTTGGTTGTTTTTTGCACAATGACTTATTATAATACCATTGCATTTTAGTTGTAGGAGGTACTTGCTCGTGTTTACGTAAATACTTACGAGATAACATAACTTTTCTTCTTATTTAGTTATGGATGATATCTGGATGGGTGTCATCAAGATACAATTATATGTATACAACTAGCTGCGCCCCGCGGTTTCACCCGCATAAGTGTCGATCCCGTGGGAGTATCGGGATAAAAAGTAGCCCATATGTTAATCCAGGGTGTCAACTACCTCCACACAAAATTTTATCAAAATTGGTCCAGCCGTTTGAGCGTGGAGAAGTAACAAACATATAAACACACACAAACTTTCGCCTTTATAATATCTATTAGTGTGATGAGATGATAACTCACGCCTTGTTCTCATGGGGGTAACTAGAACTACAGAACGCCACCAGGTCCCTGCTGCTACGATCCTAACATACTGATTTTGCTTCGTTTGCATTCACACTGTCTATTCTGTAAAAATGTCACGGTGAACAGTTAGGTGAACTGAGCTGTCATACCACCTGACGCTAGGGATTGACACTATTGACAGCTCACTTTAAGCTCACTTCACCTAAAGTCCATTTACAGCATTAGACAGAAGTTAAAAAAGGCTCTTTTAGGGGCACACTTTGTAATAAAAGTACAACAAACATTATTACAGGCAAGATTGATGTGGATTTAAATATAATCAATTTAAAAAACAGCAGTCACACTTAATTGTACTTATTTAACCTATCTACCTTCTGAAATTACAAGGCTTTCATTTAATATTATTTAGTTTTTACTTAAAATATTGTCGTGTCAATGTTTAAAATCTAAAAGAAGCAGGGGCGGACAGTACCGGGAACGTTTTTCATTCACTATAACTTTACCAAATCTAAAATATTACCTATTCCCTTTTTAAGTTGTGGCGGCACGTGTTTTTTTAATTTTGTCGGTTTATATAAAGTTGTTTTTAATAAACTTATTCTTACTAAAATATATTGTTTCATTTCATGTACCTATCCAAGCATCGTGACGAGTAGATAGATAGAATATGCTTTATTGTATGCCATACATTGTTACTTACAAAAAAAAGCACATACATTATTTATTAAAATTGTTTGAACTTAACTTGAAAATAAAAGGTTTCGTACTCCTGCTTCTGCGAGCCTCTTTTTTCTAATGTTATAATAAATGGAGTATAAGTTTTCACGATGAGATTTTACAGAATAGCACTACTCCCGCCGGTTGGAGTACTACGGATACAATTACGTACAGAGAAAAGATATTTTTTTATCTTAAGTCAAAATTCAAAACTTTTAAATAGGTACGGATGAACTATTTAATGCATATTCAATTATTCATGAGTAAAGTTGACTTCAACTAGTTGCTGGTTGCTGAAGATGTTGCGTTAAATATTCACAATTAAAACACGTTACTTAACTTTCGTTTAACTTACAGAAACGAACATAACTTCAAGTTATAAATAAGTTTAAAGTTAGTGAACATAGCGGTCTGGTAACTGTACCGAAATTTGTTATAGGAACACCGGTTTAACTTGAACTATCGCTAGATATAAAGTGTGGTTACCGAGAGGTCTAACTTTACTGGCTAATTTAAACGAATGTAAAACAAAATTGTACCTGCTATTAATTTTTTGCCAAATGTTTCTATTTCTGTATTTAGTTAATGTATTTTTTATGGTGACTTTTTTGTGTTTAATTTTTAGTTAGACTACCTAAATTAGTCACTCTAGTCTAGGCATATCCTTCACTTAACCTCAGTTAGAATTGGTTTCCAGAATGATCAGTACCATTATGACTTAGAGAAACAATCGCCATCAGACGTGGACCCAATCGGATTCAAGGTAACACCGCAAGTTTCCAGAATTCCAGACTTCCAACAGCAGAAATATGGGTCAAGGTGTTTACTCGTGCCGTAACTGGGACCAAGGACATAATGTACTCTCGAGATTTTCTGAACAGTATTAATCAAAAGTTTAGGTAAGTAATTTTTGCTTACCCCCATGGGAAGAAGGTGCGAGATTATGTGTGTGTAGTAGGTAAGTACTTTGGTAATGATAGCTCTTCCCGGTACATGGAGACGCTTATTCAGGACTGCTGAAGGCTGATTCTTATGAAGATGTATTTAGCTATAATCTAATTGTTATTTTAGTCATATCACCAATCCAAGAAGCATTTAGTAAAAAGACTATGTAAACTTCCCTGCTTTGCTTACATTTTCCTCATGCAAAACTTTCGGCATGTCCTCTCGTTCCCTGAAGGTAGTAAACAAGCAGTTTCC
Organism: Amphipoea lucens; assembly: GCA_947508005.1. Taxonomy (NCBI): domain Eukaryota; kingdom Metazoa; phylum Arthropoda; class Insecta; order Lepidoptera; family Noctuidae; genus Amphipoea; species Amphipoea lucens. The sequence goes on from OX382374.1 coordinate 20,148,225, forward strand.
CACATTCAAACTTGTATAATTAACGGGGCTGGCAGAGGCGTTGCTTGCGCACTAAAACTATGAACAAATACCGCCTACTAGTGAATGAGGTACAAGAGAAGAGCGGAAAGCGGAATAAGTACTTACTTTGTTTTTTATTTTTTAACCGACTTCAAAAAAGGAGGAGGTTATCAATTCGACTGTATTTTTTTTTTATGTTTGTTTCCTCATAACTTGCGACTGGGTGAACCGATTTTCATGATTCTTTTTTTATTTGAAAGCTGGTGCTTCCCGTGTAGTCCCATTGTCACCATTTCAATATCTGATGATGGGATCTTAGAGAAATCGAGGGCAACCCTCAAATTTTATAGGCTCACTTATTGTTTTTCGCATGTTTTATGAAGTATCTTGTGTATTTGTGTATGGTTGTCACCATCTCAGGTAGCTGGGCTGATAATGGAAGGTACAACTCCTTAACAGTAAGAAGTTACTCGAACAGGAAAGGACTGTTTTAGTAAATTGTTTTGATGTTTGATAGGGCATTTGCCACATTTGGTCTCATGATCATCAAGTCATGATCTGATGCTGCAGTCAGGATAGTCTGCAGAGTACCTAACTCCTCGACAACTAACAGCAGATATATCGTGTTTAGGCTCATTGAAAAGGGCTCGATGTGTGGATAAACGTACTGTTAATGAGGAACACCGAAGTACATAAAGACCTGATGCTGAAGCCAGGAGCATCAGAAAAAGTACCAACCTTGAAATTACAGCACCGTAGTCGTGTTTGGGCTCATTTTAAACAGGACTAAATTTTAAGTTCAATGTAATGTTGACATAAGTCTGGCCTGATACTGCAGCCAGGATTATCAGCATCTAGTCTAAAAGCATCAGGTCAAGATTTGATGATGGTATCCTGGAGAAATCGAAGGAACTCTTCAAATATTATAGGCACACCTATAGCGATTTGGGTATTTTTTATAGTAACTCGTGCATTTGCTCTCGGAAAGCACTATTTGGTGAACTGATGATGAAGACCACAGGTGGCCATCGGAAGTACTCAATAATATCTAAGTATTTCACGGGTTGCGATTCGATTACTTTAATATGGTTTCTAAGCAATTTATGCTCGTCACTATGTGAATGGTGATATAAAGCTGATGGTGGACCTGGAGAACTCCTCAACAATTAACTTCCCTGCATCGGGAAAAGCAATATTTTGTTTGTAAAAGGCGATAATCACTAGGCTATTGTAACTTAGATAAATTATAATCAGACCCACTAAAAAGCGTGAAATAAAAACTTTTTAAGAAAAAAAAAACCGACTTCCAAAAAAACACTACAAAGTGAAAAATAACTTTATTTCGGAAGTCGGTGGCAAAAAACTAAAATACAGATCCAAAGACACCGACTTCCGAAATAAAGTTATTTTTCACTTTGTAGTGTTTTTTAGGAAGTCGGTTTTTTTTTCTTAAAAAGTTTTTTTTGGTAAGCTTTTCCATTAAAGTTATTACGATGTATTAGAGTGGTTCTTTGCTCAGGGCATTAGGGAAAATTACTTCTGCGAGCAGGTGGTTGGCCATTATTTATTTATCGAGGCACATAAAGCCTTCCAAAAAGTTTGAAAGTTTGACAACCTGTCTATATGTCACGTTAACTGAGTTGCAAAGAAATGTAAATGCAGACAAAAATATCACATACCATACGTGCCACGAAAGATGAGACTTGACATACCACGTGGTTTGACTTGCGCAGTACACGATTTAAGGTCTCTTTAGCGGTATAAGGTCTGAGCGCGGGACGGGACCGGACGTCATAGGGGTGGCGGGAAGAGCGCGGGAGGCGGGGTCAAGTCTCATCTTTCGTGGCGCTAACTATACCTAATTGGGTTATTATACGGAATCGGCCTACCAATGGCAAAGTGCTTTGAGAATCAGCCTGTCGCATCTGACAAACTTAATCGTGGATATGTTGTTTTTCTTTTGTTTGTCTTTACTTATTTGGGACTTACAACCATTAAGACGTTATGCCAGCTCATCGTATCATAAAGCTAGTTATATAAACACTTCTTAAGACTATGAACTGTAAAATATTTAGAAATTAACTTAGCATTGTTGCTTGTAGGGTACGTCAATACGCATTATAATTTATCTATGTTATAATCATAAATGGTCATGCTTGCCTCGCTTCATCTTGTAACTTGGACATCATACAAACTGCTACTGTTTGAGTTTGCGCCGTAATTTTTACAGCTAAGTTATTAAGTTAGATTCACGTCTTACTTAAATGACCCTCCGTACGTGTAGGCGATGTATGATCATTGTTCTCGTGTTTTGTTTACTTTATCCTACAATTTATCTTAATGTTACGTTTTTTGTCTAAAACAAATTGTGTTACACAAGTTGTAGATGACATGTTGATAGTTGATGACACTATTTGGTTGAAACTATGTCTTGTTTGAAAAATGAATCCGGTATCGTACAGTTAGTCGTGTCATACTGCTCCTAATAAAAGTACAATTTCAGTGTACAAAGTGTATATCCTTGTAAATACTTACAAGAACGACAACGTACTGTCCATACGATTCAATTGAATTGTTAAGGCAGGCCGCATACATCCGGTTTCCTGATTCGGAATTCAGTTTCGGAATTCAGATTCGGAGACCCCGAATGCACGCATTTCAAACAAAATGTTCTCTCCAGCGCACACGTACTTAAATTTTCCGTCCGGGTTTCAGAACGGAAAATTTAAGCACGTGTGCGCTAGTGAGAACATTTTGTATGAAATGCTTGCATTCAGGTTTCTGCAGCAGCAGGTTACATTATATTTTTCTAACCTATCAACTTTGTCACCCCCTAAATCCTCTGTAAGGGGTTTTTTTAACTAATAGTGACATTCTTTATTATTTACTGACCCAAATATTGCCAAGTTTCATGTTTATTAACCAAATAAATAAGATTTTTCATATAAACTGTATCCCCGCTTTTCAACCCCACAGGGGTGGAATTCCGTAAAATCGTTTGGGATGTGTTCATTACTTGACTCAAAGATTATTGATACCAATTTTTGAGTTAATCAAACCACGCAGTTAAAATCCTCCCCTGTAAAATTAACTACCCCTTTTCACCCCGTTAAGGGTAGATTTTCGAAAAACCCTGATACACGTTATTCTTTTTATGGTCATAAGTATAAATCCGAGTTTCGAGGTAATCGGACCACGCGTTAAAATTCTTCCATACAAATTTTGACACCCCCACCCCAATCCTCCTTTAGGGGGTAGTTTATGAAAACAAAAAATGCCAAACTTCATAATTTACTTACATAAATATTCGTGCCAAGTTTCAAGTTTATTAACCAAATGAATAAGATTTTTCATATAAACTGTATTCCCGCTTTTCACCCCTACATGGATGGAATTATGAAAAATTGTTTAAGGTGTGTTCATAACTTGACTCAAACATTATTTATGCCAATTTTCGAGCTAATCAAGCCACGCATTAAAATTCTCCCCTGTATAATTAACCACCCCTTTTCACCCCGTTAGGGGTTGATTTTCGGAAAACCCTGATACACGTTATTCTTTATTTTTGGTTTTAAGTATAAATACCGAGTTTCGAGGTAATTGGACAGCGCGTTAAAATTCTTCCATACAGATTTTGACACCCCCCAATACCTCTTTAGAGGGTAGTTTAGAAAAACGAAAAATGCCAAACTTTATAGTTTACTTAGATAAGTATTCGTGTCAAGTTTCAAGGTTATTGACTCAAGGAATAAGATTTTTCATGCAAACAAAATCCCCCCTTTCCACCCCCTTAAAGGTTGAATTTCCGTAAACCCCTTCTTACTGGATACCTACTCTTCAAAAAGAACACACCCTCCAAAATTCATGTCCCTAGGACCAGCGGTTTAGGCTGTGCGTTGATATCTCAGTCAGGACGTTCATCCCCCTTTCGGGGTGAAATTATCAAAAACGCTGAGACACGTATAAATTAATTTTCAATCGTCAGCCTAAACACGAAATTTGAAGATTCTAACTTTCAAACTGAGGGACTTTCATACACAATTTCATCCCCATTTTTAACCCTTTGGGGGTGGAATTATCAAAAACGCTGAGACACGTAAAAGTTAATTTTCAATCGTCAGCCTAAATACAAAATTTGAAGATCCTAACTTTAAAACTGACGGACTTTCATACAAACTTTCATCCCCTATTTAACTCCCTTAGGGGTTGAATTTCGAAAAATCCTTTCTTATTCCTTGTCTACAATATAAAGGAAACCATTGTGTAAAATTTCAGCTTTGTAGGCCCAAGGGTTTGGGCTGGGCGTTGATGAGTCAGTCAGTCAGGCCTTTTGTTTTTATTTATATAGATGTAGTATGGATTATTATATTATATTATAGTTATTATAGTATAGTATGGATAAATTGTGTAATGACGTTATTTATTGATAGTAAAAGTTTATTTTATTCTTTTTAGCGCATTTAAATAACATCTTGGTTTTAAAAAAGTTTTTTACTTTTAATTTTGTAATATGTCTTTGTTTTATATTTTGTCGTCACAAAGCTAAGAATTGTCTAACAGACGTCTGTATTTTGCTTTATCCACTCAAAAACTCGTTATTTTTATCTGAAATCTCGCGCTTGCATTGTAAGGAAGGCTCCGACCAGTCTCCTCTCTCCCTGCCTTCCTTGTTTCGTCCGTGACCTATGGTGCTCAGAAACCAGGAAATATCACAAAAGTGAAGTCATTGTTACACCTGAAGTCGCGTAATTGCTGCATTGATATAATAACTACGTATAGATCGTTGCTGCTCGTGGCTTTTATTGTTCAAAATATAGAAAAGAAACGCCGAGCCTTACATATTTTCTGTTAAGTTGGTATTTTCGTCTAATCTTAGACTTATGAGCAAAATCAGCCTATAATGTCCCCACTGCTGAGACACAGGCCTCCTCTCGGTGAGAGGGAGTGGGCCGTAATCCACCACGCGGGTCCACTGCGGTTTGGTAGATGTCACATGTCTTTCAGTTTTTGGTTATAGGACATGCCTGTTTCCTCACAATGTTTTCCTTCACCGTTTTGAGAGCAGTGGTGATGAAATTATTTACACAAAGTAAAGCGCCTGACTGGGTTCGAACCCGAAACTCCTAAGTCGGGGCCAATAGAGTTATGATCTACTGGAAAATCTCCAAAATGCCACACTAGGAAAAGAAGATATTATTAAAACAAGGCTATAAGTTCAAAATTAATATTATTATTTTGTAAAAGTCTAGAATTTTCAAAGCATGCAGTACTTATGTAAGCTTTTCCAGAAGACTTTGAATAAGTATTTCAGCTTGGAAAAATCCTGAAAAATACCAGTTTCACAAATGGCAACCAACCTATAATTACGCCTACGTATAAACTATATACCTACTAGAACCACGTATCGTTATGTGATGATCATTAGCGAGGTAATCTAGCTTCCCTCCTTGGTCACGTAGCAACAGGTCTAGAAGATGACGTCAGGCGAGGTAACAGAGTTGCTCACAGGGGCTAACTCGCTTTCCTAGATAGTTCTGTACTTTTCCCTAAAGAGGTGTATTATCCATAATTAGCTGGCTATGAAATGTTATGGTTCTGCTATTCTGCTTTAGATGTTGTTGCCAACTTGTCAAAATGTCTTTTGAGCTGAAATCTTTTTGTGTTCATAAAATATTTAAAAATAAATCTTATTTTTATAGTTTTCTGGTTTCACCGTTTGTAGCTGTGACGTCCAGACTTCAGTCAAAATGCTGACTACAGTACAGTCAAAACAACGGTAGCCCTAAGACCCTGGTCCTTGAAACCGTGTGACACAATTTTATTGTTACTAAAGACGATCATGGAAGATTTTACCTCTATCAATAAAGTACCTCAGTTTGTAAACTGTGGAAATAATAATGTGAATGATGATGTTATTATAACTATAATAAATGGAGTGCTCTTCATCACGTAGGTACTACTAACAACGAAATCTAGACAAAGGATGACGCAAGTCTTGTGTGCTGCTGTTGCTAAGTGGCGACATCGCGTTGCGCACACGCTGCGTGCGCGGGTGCAGCCGTGACGACTGAAGGGGTGCAGATAGTACGATGTGCATAGATACAAGATAGTTACGTCATACTACGGTGGAAGAATACATTGATAATAAACCAGGATCTAATAGCTACAAGAACTAACACGCGGTGAGCAAGCGTGGTGATTAGAGACCGTGTTCTTTGTCATAATTATTATTATTATCCGCCATTATAGTACCTATTATTTATTCTAAAGTTTTTCCATGATCGGCGGCAGTCATAATACTTAAGAACTTTCTTTGTTACAATAGAAATCAATAAGAGGCTTTTGCCACGGGTGATGATTCTATAAACAAACCTATACAGGGTGAAATTAAATTAATAAAGGAACAGCTGATTTTGTTTCGCGATTTTAGGTTTAGTCTTATAGTAAAAGTTGTTCATAATGATGAGTACAATGACCCCTTAAAAGGATGCCCATGAAATCAATTTCACCCTGTATAAACCATAGTGAAAATGTACTTGTAGGTATACCTACTCTATTTTTAGGCAGTCAATCACAATCCAAATATATATTTTTTACATAAACCTACAAGGGCAATTATGAAAAGTCAGAAGCTAGGTGCAAGGTTCCAATTTTTTTTTTAACCAACTTCATTAAATAATTGTCTTTTACTATGTTTTCTTAATCACAGTGTCAGTAGGTATGAGAGGGCAGTATTGGCCTGTCAACAAGTTGAACCAGTCCATCTGTAACTGAGTAGTGGTGGCTCAGTGGTAACGACTGCGACTTGTAGTAGGTCGTAGGTTCGGACCCAGATGGGCTCTTTACTCGTTTGTAAATTATTTCATTACTCAAACTCAAACTCAAACTCAAAGCATTTATTTCAATTAAACCATTTACAGGCACTTTTGAATTGTCAAGAAGTCAGTCAGTCAGAAAAAGTGAAGCTAGTTGCCCATTCCAAAGCGTAGGTACCTATGGAGAAGAACGGGCAAGAAACTCCATGGACACTCTTTTAAATCAAAATAATGTGGTTACAAAGTCTTGGTTACATCATTCATGTTAAAAATTATACATGTGAGAACGATGCAGAACGTTAAAAGCGTCCATAATGAAAAGATGAGAAAAAACAACAATTCAAATAATAAATTAAAATAAGCCATGGCAGCAAAGAGATGACCAGTCCCTACTGACGGCGCCCGTTCACGAACATGACGCATGCATCAGCACCATTCAGCTCAACCATTTTGAAGGGAGCTAAATGATCCAACACATGCGCCACCATCAGCGAGACATTTGAGTGAGCATGACATACTCTCAGCCGCCAGAGCACATTCAAGTCAATGAAAGACGTACCCAGTAAATGGTAGCTTTATAGTGTGTACATAGTACTCACACATGTGTTATGCAATTATACAATACTAGGAGATTGAATTTATACAATGCAAAGATAGTCTTACAATCTTCAGCAGCTCCAACAGTATTTTCAAGTGTTAATCAATTAGTTGTGGTTGTGGAGCAGGTACACGTCAACAAGCAACCCCGTTACGAATCTGGCAAACGACCCAAGAGCTAGATTGACCCGACACTATACCGAAGACATCCCGGACGTCAGCCTGTACGAGATTAGGATGGCTCTGAAGCAGCTTAAAAACAACAAGGCACCGGGTGATGACGGAATTACGGCCGAGCTCCTGAAGGCCGGCGGAAAACCCGTTCTTAAGGCCCTTCAGAGGCTGTTTGATTCCGTCATACTCGAGGGTAAAACACCACAGGCATGGAACAGAGGTGTGGTGATACTTTTCTTTAAGAAGGGTGACAATGCCCTTCTTAAGAATTATAGGCCCATCTCACTTCGGAGCCATGTCTACAAGCTGTTTTCGAGAGTCATCACGAACCGTCTCGCGCGCAGGTTTGACGACTTCCAGCCTCCCGAACAAGCCGGATTCCGTAAAGGCTTTAGCACCGTAGACCACATACATACGCTGCGACAGGTTATACAGAAGACCGAAGAGTATAACCTGCCTCTCTGCTTAGCGTTTGTGGACTACGAGAAAGCCTTTGATTCGATCGAGACATGGGCTGTACTGCAGTCTCTTCAACGGTGCCAGATCGACTATCGGTACATCGAGGTGCTGAAGTGTCTGTACGAAAACGCCACTATGTCAGTTCGACTCCAGGACCAGACCTCGAAACCTATCCTTCTGCAGCGAGGTGTGAGACAGGGAGACGTTATCTCTCCGAAACTGTTCACCGCTGCTCTGGAGGATGTCTTTAAGGTTCTGGACTGGAAAGGAGCTGGCATTAACATCAATGGCGAGTACATAACTCACCTTCGGTTTGCCGACGATATAGTAGTCATGGCTGAGACTATGGAGGACCTCAGTACAATGCTCGATGACCTCAGTAGAGCCTCTGAAAGAGTGGGTCTGAAAATGAACATGGACAAAACGAAGGTCATGTCAAATGCCCATGTAACACCCACTCTCATGAAGATCGGAGACGCTACACTCGAAGTCGTGGACGAGTATATTTACCTAGGACAAACTGTCCAGTTAGGTAGGTCCAACTTCGAGAAAGAGGTCAATCGTCGAATCCGACTCGGCTGGGCAGCGTTCGGGAAGCTACGCAATATCTTCTCGTCCCACATACCGCAGTGTCTCAAGACGAAAGTCTTTGACCAGTGCGTGTTGCCAGTGATGACATATGGCACTGAAACGTGGTCGCTCACAATGGGCCTTATTAGAAGGCTGAAAGTCACCCAAAGGGCAATGGAGAGGGCTATGCTTGGAGTTTCCCTGCGGGATCGAATCAGAAATGAAGAGATCCGCAGGAGAACCAAGGTAACCGACATAGCCCGAAGAATTGCCAAACTTAAGTGGCAGTGGGCAGGGCACATTGCTCGCAGAACAGATGGCCGATGGGGCCGAAAGGTTCTGGAGTGGCGACCGCGTACCGGAAGGCGTAGCGTTGGAAGGCCTCCCACAAGGTGGACCGACGACCTTGTGAAGGCCGCAGGAACTCGTTGGATGCGAGAAGCACAAAACCGGTCGAAGTGGAGGTGCTTGGGGGAGGCCTATGTCCAGCAGTGGACGTCTTTCGGCTGAAATGATGTGGAGCAGGACCAGCATTGAGCCAGGCATTTTTATCCGCGATGTAATCCCCTTACTTATAATATGCCTGCCTGCATAGTGTGCGTTTAATACAAGACTTGAATTTTGTCTCATTCAGTTGAAGAATGTGGGGAGGTATTTTATTATAACATTTTAAACAGTACCCCATAAAAGATGAGTCTACTTTAGCTAGTCTGAAACCTGGTTGAACTAATAGGTCCCTATTTCTAGTACTACTCTTTTACTAAAAAGATGTAAATTTTTCCTTACATACATGATGTTTTCATAGATATATTGACAAGGTACCGTCATGATGTTAATTTCCTTAAACCGTTCTCTTAGAGAATCGCGCCTGCGAAGATTATATATGGCTCTGATGGCTCTTTTCTGCAGAATAAAAATAGAATCGATGTCTGCAGCCCGTCCCCAAAGTAAAATACCGTAAGACATGATACTATGAAAGTAACTAAAATAGACCAGTCTCGCGGTATCAACATCAGTAAACTGACGGATTTTTCTGACAGCATAAGCAGCTGAACTTAGCCGTCCTGCAAGAGATGTTAAATGAGGACCCCATTGTAGCCTTGAGTCGAGCGTGATCCCTAGGAAAACAGTTGTATCGACGAATTCTAGTTTCTCTTGATTCAATATTATCTCGCAATCACTACCTTTGACATTTGGTAAAGAAAATCTTATGCACTTAGTTTTTTTTTCCATTTAATACTAAATTATTAGCAGTGAACCAATTTTGGACCTGCAGTAGGGCGTTATTTACGTCGTCAAAATTTGTAGCACGTCTATTTACCTTAAAAATTAAGGAAGTGTCATCAGCAAATAACACCATTTGTGGTTGGTTTTTTAATAAATGGAGTAGATCATTATAATACACTAAAAAGAGGAAAGGACCCAAAATCGAGCCTTGTGGCACACCCATTTTTACTGTTAAACCATGTGAATTGACACCATTTATTTGAACTTGTTGTTGTCTATCATTTAAATAAGAACTAACTAAACTGAGCGCAAGTTTTCCAAGTCCGTAATGCTCAAGTTTCAAAAGCAAGGTTTCGTGATCGACGCAATCAAATGCCTTGGAGAGGTCACAAAAGATCCCTATGGCGTCTTGAGCCTCTTCCCACGCGTTAAAAATGTGTTTTAATAAGGTTACACCGGCGTCGGTCGTACAACGTCCTTTGGTAAAACCATACTGTTGATCGTGAAGGATTTTATTCGTGTTAAAATGATTGAGCATCTGATTAAGCATTATCTTTTCAAACACCTTGCTGAAAACCGGCAACACGGATACGGGTCTATAATTATTGGTGTCTTTACTGTCCCCGGATTTGTAAAGTGGTATTACCTTACTGTATTTCATTAAATCAGGGAAGACTCCTTGATCAACACACGAATTAAATACTAAGGCTAAGTAAGGCGCAATAGACTCAATTATGGAGGTGCACACTTTAATGGACATTCCCCAAAGATCTTCTGTCAATTTGATCTTAATTTGCTTAAAAGCTTTTATTACTAAGTACTGCGGGGTTAATATGTTTAAATTTAAATTCAACCGGGCAGGCTTGCACGTTCGCTCGTAATAAATCAATTGATACGTCGGGTGAGGAATTTAAGGCTTCCGTCGTTTTCAATGGTATATTAGTAAAGAAATTTACAAATTCTTGAGCTACTTCTAAGTTAGAGCTTATGGCACCACGTGAAGTCTCCAACGTGTAATCAATTACCATTGATTGCTCTCAAAACGGGGAAGGAAAACATCGTGAGGAAACCGGCATATCTTAGAACCAAGAAGGCCTTGTATATAACTTCTACCAACCCGCATTAGGCCCGCGTGTTGGATTACAGCCCACTCCCTCTCACAGAGAATAGGCCTGTGTCCCAGCAGTGGGAACAATATTATGATGATCTGTAACTCTTCAGATATTATCATGCCACTAGTAACAATGGTCGTCAAAAGTCGTGAGTGCGGACGGTTTCCGATAACTAATGTGAATTTAATTTAAGTTTAATATCTAGTGCAGTCATTAGCGAGATAAGTAATTAGTCACTATCGATACTATTAGTGCTCATCCTTTATGATCTATAGATACAGATAGATAGGTATAGGTTTATCCTTCTAAAAATAATTTTATCTAAGTCATTATCTGTGTTTAGTAATTAGTGTATTTTCCTCATTGATAATCCCCCATAGAGGGGTCAACATCCTCTAAACCCAAACAACGGGAACAGACGATATTTTCAGTAGGCAATGCATCCTACTCAAAATCTCAAGGCACTAGATTGTAATAGTGCTAAAATATTACGTTCAACACGATGACTTGTTCTATAAAAGGAAAAAGAAATAGGAAATGAAATCCTTATCGGAAGATGACACAGCTCAACATAAAATAAAATTTTACAAGGCAAATTGCAATAAAACATAAAGAAAATAAAACGTCATCGAGTCACCATTGAGGCGATGAGATGTGGTGTGCTGTAGGCACGAACTCATTCTAAAAGTTATTAGTAATCACTCCTCAAGCACGTTCTAGAAGGCGTGCGGTTCTCCTACCGAGCACGTGTGCTGCTGTGACGTCGGCGTTGACTCACTGCAGCGCAGACCGCGCGACTGTTGCCATGCGCGAACGCACCTCCCCGAACAAAAATTGTGAAACTCTTTTACCTACAGTACGATGACGTATGGTCGGTTTTTTTGTCGAAATGGCTGCTGAAGTATGAGTAATTAAAAAGCCGTGAATTTTTTTTTTTGCAACGTTTTTCTGTTTTTTATGACTTGAAATACATAGTTTGGTAAGTATATGAAAAGATTAATGAGTTTTTTTTTAATTTACCAAATTCCAAGGTTAAGCCTGACACGTGTAGGAACAAAAAAATAAGTAGGTCGATTAAATACTTTTTCTGCATCAAAGTAAAAAATATTAGGTATTGCTTACGTTTTTAACAATGCATCGGCGCGCCGCTCGTGCCTTTGAAAGGTTCTTTTAAAAAAAAGTAATAAAGCTGCAATCACTTCCGGTTTCAATAATTGTGTATGGCTTTATGGCCTACTCTATGACTGGTGCCATACCATCGGACTATGAGTGTGAGGGAAGAAAGAGTGCAATTGTGTCTGTACACTATAATACCTCTCGCGCCGAAGGCTAGTCTACGTGGAGAATGGCTGCGATGGCCAAAATATAGGGTGTTCAGAGGACTATTAATGAGCATCAGGTATACCGTGGGGTACTTTGTATGGTGCCTTTGCAGCCTGGATTTTCTATATCTAAAGACAAATCAGATTAACATTATAAAATCCATCGTGCCTTTTTTCAATAAGTTAAGTTCAATTAAGCAAAGTCGCTTCAATTACTATAAAAAAATATGATCCTGTATTTCGTCATACATTACAAATCGTTTGACTTTCAAAATAGCGGTTAATAATATACATATGTAGTTAGCGAACAACCTAGCTTGAGTGGCTGAGGCCAAGATCTATAAACGTAACTTAGCACGGACTTCGGCTTAGATATTCCCCGTCTCTATCTTGCACTTGCAGTTTGACAGTTGTGCGAAAGTCACAGGAATAACGCCTAGCCCAAGTGCGTGCTAAGTAACATTTATGGATGTCGACCTGAGAGTCTACCAGCCTCTGGTCACGTAGTCAAGAAACTGTAGTAGGTATTTAATTAAACAAGTAATCACGTAGATAATAAGTTAATAACAGTAATGATGTCTTCATGTACAATGACTTCCAGTTTCTGATCAGCTATTAACTTATTATTGACTGTCTTAATGGTAAAATAAATAACTTGTATTAATGGTGATGACAGCTGATCGTGTGGCTGGAATATTCCAGCTGCAGTGAGGTGAAAATGCGTAATATGAGCATATCTTTTTGGACTCTGCGATAACCCAACTGTTTGGTGATTATAGCAATATTCCACAAATCCCTCAAGAACGTTTACCTACTTATAGCAGTGCACCTAGTACGTGGTACTTTTTTGAAGATTACAAAAGATGTGACATACTTGACAGATTGCACAATGAAAGGGGTTAACAGTTCTGTGAATCGGATGTGCTCGAACTCACGACCTCTCGCTAGCCAGTCCGCGATCTAACCGTTAACCTATTGTCGCTTATTGCGCAAGTAGAAATATAATTAGGTATGTTCAACAGTGAAAGTTTAAAACTCTAATAATGTTGATCACTGACTGCCTCATTGTCGTAGTGGTAGTGCGCGCCAGGTACGCGCGGAGTCCTCCTGGGTTCGACTCCCAGGTTGGGGAAAGTTATTATTGGGTTCATTTCGTAGCTACCTAGGATGTGTTCCCAGCTATTGACAATGCCTACGCTTTCGAGGTCAACGTCATGCGTGAAATTATAATATGTCTAGCTATACCTACGTGTGATAATCATATTTTTAAATTGAAAGCATTTATTTCAACAGGCACTTTTGAAGTGTCAAAGGAGTCGGTCAGTCAGAAAGATGAAGCTAGTTCCCCATCCCAAAGCGTAGTAGGTTCCTATGGGGAAGAACGGGCAAGAAACTCCATGGACACTCTCTTTATTATCAAGACCTTGGGGAGGTAAGCACAAAGAGTTTTGTTCCCCCACGATGAATAGTTTTGACACATTAGGTAATGAAGAGTTATGAGACAGGAGACATGCTTATTAAACAGGTGCCTGGCTCGGCGCCAGGACTCAAACTTACGTAGTTTTTAACGGAAATACCCAATTATAATACCTAAATAGTTCTTGTGTAATTAAAATTTGTTAAAAAATAGCGAAAGGAGGAAACTTTGTAGGAAAGTTCTGGTAATATTAATAACTAGCCTCTGCCCGCGACTTCGTTCGCGTGAAATTTCTTGTTCCCCCAACCATCCCCGTCGCATCGCATCACCTACCCGCGCTATCACTTCGCTTTCGCTTAGCGTTCTTTCTGACTTTTTATTCTTTTCGCTCGGCTCCTAAGAGACATAGCGTGATGTTAAATAGCCTATAGCATTCCTCAAGGATTGGGCTATCAAATGTAAAAATATTTTTTTTAAATCCGACTGGTAGTTCCAGAGATTACCCCCTACATACAAACTTACAAACATACAAATTTTACCTCTTTATAATATTAGTATAGATAACCGTTATTTATCAATATCTGCTGATCCCTCAAGACATAAAAGCGTGCTGTTATGTAATGAATAATTATAATAATACTAGCTGCGCCCCGCGGTTTCACCCGCGTAAATGTCGATCCCGTGGGAATATCGGGATAAAAACTATCCTATGTCCTTTCCCGGGACTCAAACTATCTCTATACCAAATTTCATCGAAATCGGTCCAGCCGTTTTCATGTTATGTCGTGACAACGGAAAACGGGTTTCATTTTTATATTAATAAATATAATATTCTAGAATGAAAATCATGACTCTAATAACCGGCGATATAATTTATAGGAACCGACGAAACGTTTGTCGGTGAGGTGTTTGTGACAGCGATATATTGTCGCAAAAGACATTTTGTCCTTATTTAATTTTATTTTTAACCTTTATAACGACAATAACACGATTCACATAATTCACCTAATCATATTCAATGGATGAATCATCCTTTCCAATACCTACCTGACCTGGGAATCGAACGTTGGACTCTTCTTGAATACCAAATAAACCAGTTCATGCAACGTGTTCTTTACCGGCTTTTCATATGATTCACGTTAGTTACACAATAACGGATTTTCTTTTCAAGACTACTTAATATTTTTAGGTACCAAGTGGTTGCAATTAGTGATAACAATTTCATCATATCTGCAATACTGTAATATTGTGAAATTATATGCTTACTAGCTGAACGGAAGTGGATTTCATTGTGATGAATAACACCCACGTGAGTGGGCGGTGCTGCGGTTATTACCTTATATGGTAAAGAGGATGGAGGATTTAGAATACCAACGCAGGCGGTTCTTTTTCAGGGATTTTATAATAATATTTCATTTATTTCAGGTAAATAACACCCAGACACGTATAAAATCAAATATAAAATAAAATCAGCTAAAATTAAATAAAATCAATACAAATCAAATTAAATGGACACAGAATTAACCAAAGAAAATGAAATATAAATAAATTAAAATAGGTAAATAATCAAAACAATAAAATGAATAATTAAGTATAGAAAATAATTGTTATTATTTCTTTGAGGGGAAGCTCTTCATTTTAATATTGTAAGCAATTCTATGGAGTAAGCTTTTATCGAGTGCCATCCTTGAACCTCGTGACACTCTTGAATAAAATACTTCAGTTTTTCTTATAAAAGAGAAGATACCCAGACACTGTCTTTGTTGATTGAAATAATAGTGACTTATAATTCGACATCTATAAAGTTCAGATGATGCACACTCTTAGGACCGTATTAAAGAACCTTACTCAAGAGTTCAAGCATTACTTAAAACTAGTTTCAACCAATCAAATGACTCTAAACGAGTTTTAAGTACTGCTCGAGTTTTGAGTGAAGTTCTCTAATACGGGCCTAAAACTTCTTCGGTTTTATTAGTATGTGAAAGAGTTAATATTGGAATTGGCACAGGACACACATGTTTAATGACACAGAATTCATATTCAAACTTGTAATCTACTTCTATTGAATTCAACCAAGTTTCAACACTATCATCAGCCCTGTCATACTGTACTCAAAATTCCAATAAGATTGATTAATCAATTTCCGTGTGTCGTAACATTGAACGTCCGATAACGGCGGGTTAAAGATAACCGCGGGGTTAGTCACGTCGTACATTGTGGAGACAGGCCGCGACTTGTCCCTGGCATCATGCCTATATTTCACCATAGCAACTAGCTAACACGTCATGTTAATAGGTATTGTCGATTAAAGGTTTAGTCACATCAACGGTTTTCAGAAGCAGTGGAATATTTTCAATGTGTTTCATGCCTTAATGTAACCACAAGCTGGTTACGTTCTGCAAACGATCGTGTTACCAGAAACTGATAAGAATATAACTGCATTTTTATGAATTCCGAAAGCAATTGAAGTAATATGTCCGCTTTTATACTATTTTACGTCTTCAAGCTGGTATTTCCTTCCATTTTAAAACCAAACTTTGCACCAGAAATTGCAATAACCAATAACCGCACTTTTTAAAATGATGACTTTTTAAAATGATTTAAAATGATGCCTGCTTGTTTGGACGCCCTTCAGCCTTGGACCTGAAACATGGTGTTGAAAATAGAGTTGTCCTTAACTTGACCAGAGTGCACGTGAAGGTTTTACCTGAATTTCGGCATGTTACCAACAGGCTTCGACCATTTTTTTATCACACGTCTTGGCTTTTGCCAACATAAGGTTTAAACTTTCCTCTCGAAATCGACGTAGCAACATCATCGAGAACCGAATAATGGACACAATCGTGATGCCGACTCAATCGGTATTGTTGCAAAACATCGGCTTCTGGGAAGCGTGTGTTTAGTAAATTGTGCGACGAGACGCCGCGGCATCGGCGCTGTGACCACGGCGTGGTTCTGAGTAAGACCTTGCGCTGTTGCTAAGGCTCATCAACCGTGCTTTATCGGTAATTCTGGAAAGATTGTGAATGGTGAGGAACTTTCTGTACGCGATTCAGTCTCGTCATGACGAGCTAAACGGCTGAGTGAACTGAAAAAGTCGTTGATTTAGATAACTTGACATTTGATCGTTGAGTTTGATGTTGTATTGATGATAAGTCGAAATTTTGTCCAATCATTGCAAAAGCCGGAATTAATATTTCGATGTTATCTTTCAAGAAGTGTAGTTATCTGTAGAAGTGCTTGTTAGCGTTTATAACTAAAAAAAGGTTACTTATTCGTAGATGATTACACTACTTAACGTTAAACAACGTTTATGAATAAAGGGATAATACTCCAGCTACCTAAATATGTATGAAAAATCACGTCCCAGACAGACACATTTTCATGCCTAATTCGTCGTCTTACAATGAAAAGCTCTGAAAATTTATCTAAATTGCACGCTAAAAGACATATATTTGAAGAAGCTTTAGTAATAAAATTTTATAGGACGCAGTGTCTTCTTCCTCCGGTAAAGTTCTCTGTTTCGCACAAACGAGGTTTTCACTCCAAAGCGACGATATGCAAATGTGAACGTCCAGCACTAATTTTACTAAGCACAATTAAATACTTCTTACATGGCATACTTACCTGTAACAACTAACACACGTATGAAATATAAATTAGAACAGACAAAGGAAAACCTACCTACGTAATGTTAAAGACAGACAAGAGAACGACAAGGTCCTGCGCAAGGAAAACATTCGATATAAACGGAGATAATGAAGCCAGCAAGGTTCAGTAACATGGTTAGATCAACGGCTACAATTACACTGTTTATCCTTTACAATTTACCTACTGAGAGATACAATTAGAACATAAGAATTTTAAGCAAAAATTTGTTAGAAAGGAGGAATTTTAGTGTTTTTAATTATTCACATAATTTTACAGAGTAAATTATAATTTGACGTAGGTATTCTTTTCAGGACGTGATAGTGTTTCGAAAATGGTTAGTAAACTTCTTCCTTTAACTTTTAACTGTTTGATGTTTTAGAACATTTTGGTTACATCAAAAGATTTGTAACAGTATCTAGTACCCAATGGCCACAGGCCATTAAATTCGAGAGTATAGAGAAAAGTGATATTTAATGTCGAATTATGGGTCGAAAATATATAAAAATTGAGATTGATTTTCGATCCCGTGAATTTTTTGCATAGGCTTTATGGGGTGTTTAATTGTTGCAAATGGGTCACAGTATCACGATTATTCCTGGAAGGAATACGTCAAATTACAAAACACCCTGTATACTTTTAGAACTGCGTGTGCACCACACTACCAATATTATTCCCGAAAGAGACTCTTCAAAAGCAGCAGGTGTTTTTTTTTTTGTAAAGAACAGTCATGCATCCAGTGATTAGCCGGGGCCAGCACATCTTAGGCACCACAGATCACTAAAATGCACTTAGCGCAAAACGAATTCAAAACGTCATGGTTCTATTTCTGTCTGTCTTTTGAAGATGACAGAGACAGAATGATGTATTAAACAGGTAGGTAGGTACGTCTAGCATCAAATGTTAGTAATTTGTGCTGCAAATGAGCCTTTGTCTGCCATTGCAACTAGTTCAGTTTCCAATGCATGTGACTATGCTGACGTATTTCCTCCAATAGTCGCTAGTCGTTCTCCTAGATTTCTTTTGTGCGATTGTCAATTGTTCTCGTTTGACAAGCGTCATGGATGAACGTGGTCGCTGTCAGTCTGACGTCAGCTTAGCCTGACATAAAGAAGTCTGCAAGTCTAGATCGGCACGGAACAAGATTATTCTTTACCTCCGTAAGTTAAACGCTAGATACTGTGCATAATGCAGGAACAATGACTTAACATTCATTGCACTGAGACGATTTTTAATAGTTGGTTTTGTATATATCTAGTATTCCTTGTTACGTTCACGTCAAAAGTACAACGCTTGGGCGACTAAGTTAAAATTAGGATTCCTGTCCCCTGTCCCCTGTCCCCTGATCCCTCCAACTTTGCTAAACACCATGTACATAATATATAGTACTAGGAGTGGGTTCACATCAATATTGCAAGGGAGAAAATTTAGAAATCAATTTTACAACTCCTTACATTTTTTAGTTATTCAGGTAATATGTAGTACTTATATTTATACGTATTCAGGTTGGCAGGGACGTCGACACACAATCTGTTACCATGGATTCAATACCTGACCCCCCTGCGTTGAAATTAGTTGTTCCATACATTTTGTAAAAGTGCAATCACTTTTTTAAGAAACAGCTGTTTTTTTTTGTAACCGACAAAAAGTTTCTCCCTAGCGTAGAATTGAATTGCGTCAATATAAATATTTGCATTGTAATACTTACCCTTTTAAGAACAACAAGCTTGAAGATAACATCCACGTGACATTTACCCCTCCTTAGCGACATGCACATAAGACTGTCGCTTTCCATTCTACCCTGGCAGGCTGGCAAACTGGCAGGCTGTGTCTAGACAAATCGCTATTACAATGAATAAAAACTAGTTGGATTCGACTTTCTATGCTAGATCGTGCTAGGTCATGCATGTTAGCGTTAACGGCTAAGTCTAGTCTAAGTAGGTATGAGCACTAGGTGCTCTGTTGCCTTTCTGCATGTTGATAATAGTTGGTTGCTCGACATCTTATGTGCACGAATATTTAGTTTCCAGTACTGTAGTGACATCTCAAGTTGTAAAGAGGTTCTTATATTAACAGAAGACTGAGAAAGGACAGGGTCAGAGAACAGTTGAGTTATAAAATAAACTTCTATATTTGGTTAGTTAGTACTACTTATATATACCGAAACGCAAGTGCTACTCACCACCTTCAAACATAGACAGTATACACTAGTTCACTACAGTTAAAATTAAAGATTTCTTCTAGGCCCATTCCTACAAATTCTATCTTCAATAAATTCTCATCACCTACTGTAATTTCCACGTCCTTGTAGCCACTTCAACACGAAACTATTTCAACTCACCAAGTAATTTGTGAGGACTTAAACTGGGGTCCTCGTTAGAACCCCTGGAATTCCTTCAGTAGGCCGCCATCTTGTGTGCCAAGGTATTGCATCATCATGCCTCGGCGATGAGTAGGCGTTATTGAAGGGACCCTTACTACCTACATTTTGGGGGTCGGCGGCACACCGGCGGGTGAAACGCGGCGGTTTTACGAGCGAGGAAGAAGCATATTACACGACACGTGGTCAAAATCGTCGCAATCTTGTTTTATTCAATACATTTACACAAAAAAATTGCGCAAATGTTTACCACTAGCGCCCTCCTGTTAACATACAGGATGAAATTTAACACATGCGACAAATCGAAATGGGAGATTGTACTCATTATTATGAACAACTTTTACTATGGGACCGAACCTGAAATCTCGAAAAAAAAAATCAGCTGTTCCCTACATTTATGTTCGCATAGCTTATCCAAATGTAGGGAACAACAGATTTTTTTTTCGCGATTTCAGGTTCGGTCCCATAGTAAAAGTTGTTCATAATAATGAGTAAAATCTCCCATTTCGATTTGTCGCATGTGTTCAATTTCACCCTGTATAAATAAATTCATTTATTTCAGGTAAATAACACCCGTTCCCACACATAAATTAAAAGATGACGTATAAAAGCAAATAAAATCAGATAAAAACCAAATAAGAACAAATAAATTCAATTAGATTAAAAACATTCGAGCACCAAAAGGTTTGTGTAACAGTGTACCTAAGTCTGAAAGTCAGCACTTTTTGTCCGTCGACATAATTATAACAACGGCAAAAGCTGAAGCTGAAGAAGCTTGCCGAGTAGGTATTATGTATTATGGCTTTATACGGAAATGTGTATTACATAGCTCCAAGAAGGAAGGAAGGAAAGTCTAATATTGTTTTACATAATTATTTTTGCATTGATTTTGGCCGGAAAGTGTAAGTATCTTGTTGTGACTAAGTTCTACGTAAGCCCCACGTACTTCATAATGTATTTATTAGAGTTATTGTTACTTATGTCACAGTATTTTCCTGTAAAAAGGCTACTAGGAATAGCCATGCTGTTTCGTAGATTTCTACGCGCGGATTTCATCATTCATGACGTAAGTAGGTATGTTCTTTAACAACAGCAAATGTAGCTTAGTAGTTCTCTGTAATATTCTGGATATTCTAGCCAAACAGCAAGCGACTATGCTGCATCAGCCATTCACAACTTTCACAATTCATTATCAAGTTTAGTTTCCGTGTCATACCAGCAATAAAATCTTGTACCATAGAATTAGCAATATTGGAAAAGAATTTTGGTGTACAATATAGTATGTATAGGTATTCTATCTAGGTATACATTGATTTTTATTCAGATTTCAATATACTATTACGTTTGACCATTATTGAATGGTATCTAGATATTTACTGTATCTACGACACATATACAGCTTCAATCTAAGATATCAGATATTTGCCTGGGATTATTGTTTTCTTCCATAAACAATACTTGTTAAAACCCGCGCGTCTGAACAATTCGTCCAACAATCACACAAATGATTCGAGAATTTACGAGTCTGCGCAGGTGGCACCATCTCGCTTTTATTGCACCGTTCTGGAGCAGCCTGTATACCTATCATATACTACTGATATACAGGGCGTTACGAAAGATTGCTTAAGTGAAGTTTGTGTTTTTGTTTTTATTTTGTGGACGCTATGCTTGGAAGAACAATGTTTTTTTATACAGTCAGGCAGGAGGAGAAATTGACAAGTTTTTAGGAGACGTTGTTACAATAATATAAGTTATTGACCTGACTACCTGCGGATCACAGTCATACAGTATGGATTACATAATCATTGATATATAATTGACTGAAATTGTACCTGAATGGCTCACGTATTTCTTTGTTGCTAAGTTAGTTCACTGCAATCAATCTTAATGATTACCTACTGATTAGAAAACAACAACATTTGTCGCAATTAAATCGAAGGAGACTACCTCATTGATGATAACAACAATTACAATTTATTCTAGAAAAATACGCCATTAATTTTGCATAAACAAGCGAATAAATTCTCTCACAAATGTTTGTACAAGTGAACTGCGTTCAACAAATCTATCGTTTGATAGATATGTTAGCTACAGTTATGGATTGTCAAAGCAAGTTAATGGACGCTGTCAACACGGCCGATTGTCCATCGACTATGATTTATTGGTCATAGTTCACACGAGGGTGTTTCCCCACACTACGGCTACGTTATCGATATGACATCTAACTGACGTTTTGTTATTAATTACCATCACTTATCTTTTTTTCTAAGTGTAAACGAAATTGTAGATGTTGTCAATAATTGTATAGATTGGTGTTCTAAATAACTAGTTACCAGCGCTGCGGTATTTATTTTTAAATATCTCAGCATTATGCTGAGATAGAAGCATTATGCTGAGATAGAAGCATGATGCTGAGATAAAAGCATTATGCTGAGATAGAAGCATTATGCTGAGATAGGAGCCTTTGTGGCCTTGCACAGGTCTTTTTTCTTGTTATTTTTGTTTTGGTTGGCTTTAATGTAATTTTGATAGGTAGTTTTAAATGCTTCATTTTTAGGGTTCCGTACCTCAAAAGGAAAAACAAAACCCTTATAAGATCACTTCGTTGTCCGCCTGTTTAGACCCTTTTTCTCAGAAACGCGTGTAGTTATTAAGTTGAAATTAATATTAAATACTCAGGGCTGCAATCCCTTGAAGCAGTGAAAAATAAAACTTGTAAGTCAACGCAGTCAAAAGATACTGGCGTTTATGTTCCGTTTATGCTGCATATTTTGACACTCGCAAGGGAATAGTACTTCCCCTTGACCTAGAACCATGAAATTTGGCAAGAAGCAATAAGCAATGTCATTTAGCACAAGTCAAAAAGAAATCCGAAAACCGTAAATTTGTAGTTACATACCTACAGATTTGTACGGAACCCTTGGTGCGAGAGTCCAGCTCGCACTTGACCGGTTTTTTAATGTTTGTGTTTCGTGTGCGTGTCCCAAATAAAATATTTTTCTTTCTTTTATTTCTGTCAATCTCGGGTGCAGTGGATTTGTCTCTTTTATTGAAGTGGATAATCTGTGGAAAGCTGGAGAAGACGACTCCTTGTATGGAAACTGTGAGCCAACCATCATCGCAGCGTTTGCTAGATAGATGAAACGAAAACTGCTGAGGTTACCTAGAAAAGAAGCAACGTCAGGTGATACGTTACTTCTTGCCTTCTTATTTCTGTCAGATTTTAGATGTTCTTAATATTTGATTTTGCGGTCATTCACAAACTCAAACTCAAAGCATTTATTTCAATTAAACCATGTACAGGCAAATTTGAATTGTCAAAATTAAATAGTCGGTCAGTTAGTCAGAAAGTTGAAGCTAGTTGCCATTCCAAAACGTAGATCTCTATGGAGAAGAACGTTCAAGAAACTCCATGGACACTTTTAAATCAAGATATTACAAAATCCTGGGTACATTATTCTTGTTGCTTCTATATGTGAGAACAATGTAAAAGAAAAACACAAAAATGAAGAAACAATTAAAAAAAATAAGATTAAAAATAAGCCTTGGCAGTTAAGAGATGACCAGTCTCAACTGACGGCGCCCATTCACGAACATGACGCGTGGATCAGCACCATCCAGCTCAACCATTTTGGGGAGAACCGAATGATCCAACACACACGCCACCATCAGTGAGGCATTTACCACAATAGTACCAGTGTCTTTGCCCTTAAGAATATTTGATCAATTGAAATAATGCGTGTACGCAATGATTCACCAGCAGTTGCAGCTACATTTTGAATCATTTCCACCTCTACGACTCATAACAACACAGTGTACCTTAACTGCCATCTAGCATATCATCGCAGCAGTACATTAAGAGTATATGTTTAATTAACATCAACTTTACGAGAGCGCCAGTTTACTGTGGATGTCGTAAAATGTACCAGAAATGAGGTATCGCCCAAACTAAGGAGATGTACAGAAGGCTCACTTGCAACAACATTCTATAAAAGGAAGCTATCCGGACCATTCCTGGGTAAAAGGATGATATTGAAATCATCCTTGGAAAACATTAAAATTAGATGAAAAGCAAAGCGTCTCTCTGGTTCTTCTTCTACAAACAAAACCAGGACTATTTTATAAAAACAATCTACTTATCTATGTATCTAGAACTCACAAGTGTCACTTGAAATTAGGAAAAAACGTCGGTGTAAAATGTGTTGCGTCGGACGACAGACTACATCCAAATTGATGATGTTTTAAGTAAGCTATTAGGCTAAGCCAGATCTGAGCCGAACACGGTTTAGACAAAAATATACTTATACAAGACAATACAACCGCGCCTCATCTCGCGCCCAGCACGGCTTAGAATAAATGATGAGACTGAGCTCACCTCCTATTTGAATGGACCTTCTGCTTAGTACTTTAGCTACTCCGGGGTACGGAAGTAATCCCCATCTTAAGATAAGTAACCCCAAATTTCGGGGATAAGACTTATTGCGCGATGTACAGTATCGCAATGAGTTACCGCCCGTTATGGCCGTCTTCCTGGAGCCACGTCGTAAATGTTCCTGTTCATCATCTAAGGGTTATGAACCCTTAATGTGGGGTAGGCAGAGATGAGGATTATACCTGATGATTCTTGAGGATTACGTGGAATTATAATGTTGTAAAATGGCGTAAATGAACTTTGTAATGAATTTTTGAGCAATTTCACAACAAAATTTTAACAAACAATGATAATTATCCGCACGTACCGTTAAGGTCGTCATCTGAAGTTTTGTAATTGATGCTTTGAATCTACATAATTATGTACTAAAATCTTAATGTAGTTGTAAGTATTGTTAAAACCTTAGATTATATAACAGTCAAGTAAGCATATTTGTATCGTTTGGATAATGACATGGACATGAAATCGACTCCATAATAGATTTTATGTGAATGCTTGGTAAATAATATCCACTTTTATTTCTAGGTACGAATGGAATGATTATTTTCATCTTTCTGTTTATAACTTCCGAAGCCGTCAAATATACAGCTAACTGGAAAAAAAAAATATTGCAAGCGAGTCTAGACGAATTGCAAAGCGCATTGTTAACAAAAATAATGCTGTTCAATGTTGAATACTGTACTGTAGCCTAAAATATTATGTACCGGAGTATATTATATGTATATTAGTCACGCCTGCCTGCATAGTTACAGTATTGCTACATAGACGGTAAAGCAAGTTAAATTATATATAGCCCTGTATATAATTGTGTGGCGGTAGGCGAGGCACCACATCCACCGGCACCGAGTTGTCTGCCGCTCGAGACTACGTGCATAGAAGTAAAACGTGCTAAGTGCGCTAGACTTATTTCAAGGAAATGTCGTGAGGAAATATGATTCTTTATAGGTTTTATTTATGGACCTAAAGTACAGACGCCAGCACGTCAACCTACCCGAAACTGTCAGATTTTCCCAATCAACTTTGAACCTTATGCTTTAGTGATAAAGTTGAAAATCTATTAAAGAAATTTGACAGATTGTAGTAGGTTGATGTGCTGGCGTCTGTACATATTTTACAAACAAATATTTTTATCTTCTATTATTTAAACCTTGCACGTTGTGCGCCTAGCTGCGTTAATTGACACAAACGTCACATATAATGACATTACAGTTACTGTGAAGAGCTGATGACCTCTTCTAAGAAATCTAACGTCTTTACATTTCCCCGATTAAAATATCACTGTTTCTTTCTAAACAAAAAAAAACTTAATACAAAATATTTAACAACTCGTTCTCAACTTACTTGACTATTCAAATGCGACCAGAAGTAATTTATTGCCAGCCTGCACTACATAAGGTCGACTTTAGCGGACAACCTTTGCAATACCTTTAGGCAATTTCATTCGAGAATCGAAACCATCCCGCAAGCCATTTTTGAGCAACTGCTCCATCTAAGATAATTATCATAATCTTATCATAATTTTTTGTTCAAAAAAAAAACCCGGATATACCTGAACGAAATATTAAAAATCTTGATGAATAATAATATATGCATCTTTCTTTCCTCCCCGAAGAGTTCCAAGGTCTTGACGGCGTGACGTCGGCCCTACTCTATCACGTGTTGATTATATTATATTGCAGTTGACTCATTATCGCACTTTCGCTGACGACGACGTGACTGACTCACTGTCAGAATGGCATGACAGTATGACTGTTGCTGAGCGCGTGACAGCCGGCGACTACGTGGAGGTACGGGATTCGTGTGATATCCTTTAGACCACACTAGCCTGTAATTACCTTTTGTCCCACTGCAGGACAAAATATAGTTATTTATTGGTTTCAGAAATAGATGAAAATGGAAAATTTCTTATACCATTACTTATCTGTATTATTTTATTTGGACCTGTACTGTTTTACTTTAGCTTTTAATTTTGTTTTCTTTCTATAATTTTCGTGTATTGTATTGTGATTTATTTTAATGTGTTCGTCCTTGTCAAACTTAATGTACAGTCACGAGCAATAATATGTCAACACTTGGCAACTTTCAATTGCGATATTTTTGTGAAATAACGAATGCAACGTTGAAATACGACACTTTACATAAACCTATGGGTTCGAAAATACTATGTTCGTAATAACATAAAATTTCATTCAAAAATAAAGGAGAAAATCGCCTTTGAATAAAGCCAAGTGTATACATACTTATAGACGTGACTGTACCTACCTAGATGTTAAGTGAATGATGTGATCACCTATAATTGGAAGCGCACACTTTTATTTGTCCCTGTTCATGTTAACATGCATGTAACTGTGTAGCCTCTGTTGGCGATCCAATAAATAAATAAATCTCAATTCACTGACTGACCCAAAAAAAAAGTTTGCTTTCTAAGAACAGTAATGTTTTACCAGCCCTTCGTCCTCCCCGCTCCGCATCACAAGAGGTCTACAGAACGGGATGCACTTGCATTTTTACTCAGTCGTTAACTCGATATTTGCTCGTTGCGCACCTACGTCTTACTATCGGTTTTTGACCCTGGCTATCATAAACGGACTTTTGATAACAACATGTGAATTGGTATTGTGTTGATTGATTTGGTACAGTCTATGTCAAAATATTGTTAACCCCCCAAGGGTACGTACGAAAGTGATAATTTTTGGCAAAAAAGGCAGCACATAGCCCCAGCATAAACCTATCAGCTATAGATTTATTTTTCACAAACAATCATCAAAAGAAACTACAACAATTTTTTTCATCGACTGTACAAACACGGTGGCTTTTTGAGATAAAATGTTTTGTTACAGTAATGCACTATAAGCAATAATTTAAAATGCAATAGAACTAATTCTATTGGTCATCACCATCAGGCCAGGCTCCATACAAAAATACTCTCCTCTCAAACAGTACCCGTTAATATTGGACAAACAGACTCTGGTAAGTATGCAAGCTTGCAACTTTTCGTCTAGCTAGCCCATACATTAATAAATTTTACAATCACTATACATATTGTCAGTTTAGACAAAGGAAAATCACTATTTTGTTAGTGAGAATTTCCTGACTGTACGAACCGCCACGAATACATCAGGGTTAGCTACTCAACGCACTGCCTAAGCTTTAGGGATAATTATGTAACTGTAATTATATAATATTATATTACATGAGGGAAACACGACACACATGATATTTTATATTTAGCCTTAAAATATTTTAATACCTAACGGGACAAACGCGTGTCGGGCCGTGTCAGTGTCACAGTTCGTCTTCGTCACAACATGGCGAGACTTCAAGAAAATAACAAATTATTACACACTAGCTGCGCCCCGCGGTTTCACCCGCGTAAGTGTCGATCCCGTGGGAATATCGGGATAAAAACTATCCTATGTCTTTCTCAAGTTCCAAACTATGTCTGTACCAAATTTCACACAAATCGGTTCAGTAGTTTAGGCGTGAAGAAAAGACAGACAGACAGACAGAGTTACTTTCGCATTTATAATATTAGTTTGGACTAGTTGTAACTGTCCAAGTTAAGCCTGAGGGGACTGACTGACCCATCCGTCATTCATTGTTTCTGTGAACTTGGAGTACCTACTTTTTTATTCAAGTATAGCAAAGTACTGCGGGGCAATAGGGTAACACATTATCAATCGGAATCGGTTTCATTTTGACAGTTCAACAACATTCATTGCGTTATTTGCGTGTTGAGCAGACAAATTTTTCGAACTTGTGAAGCAATGGATTAGCAATTTGCTTCAAAATGATTCAGATTCCCATTGATAGTGGGTTACGCAATGAGGTGATAATCGTAATCCAACTGATTGATGACTTTAGTACTTCTTGTGAACGGGTAAGTTTAAATTATTATTTGTAAAAACCTTGGTTTTCTGTATGTGATGGAAAAATAAACATTATATTAATTAGACCCTTAAAACTGAAAGCTATACCTACTAAGCTTTTTCTTTTATCTACGTATACTAATATTATAAAGAGGTATTTTATTTGGTTGTAAGTTTCTATGTATGGGGTAATTTCTGGAACTATCAGTCGGATTTGAAACAGTATTTTAGCATTTGATAGCCCAATTCTCGAGGAAGGCTATTTGCTATTTAGGTAACATCACGGTATGACCCTTAGGAGCAAAAAGAAAAATGTGAACGCTAAGTGAAAACGAAGTGATAGCGCGGGCAGGTGATGCGATGCGACATGTTTCTACATCGTGTGACCTTCTCTTTTAAGTTTAGTGTTCATTGAGCCAATTGCATGTTGAAAGAATTACATCAATAATTATAGGTATTGGAAAGTCCTGTAATTATACGCACAGCTCCATTTTTATTAAGGAAGCCTTTAAAGGAAAACTGAGTCAACGGAATCCTTTTCCTTGACCGTCATACTATAGCAACTCTTGCATTTACTTGCATCATCGGTATGGCGTGATTTGACGTTAATGCTCAAACGTATGACACATTCTTGGTGCCTCGCCGTCTGCTCGGTCGGGTACCTACCTAACAAGAGAAGGCATAGTATGGCATATTCACTTGATAGGTATTGAGTTATTTTCTGTCTAATATGATAAGATATGGCGTATCTGAAACCTTGTTTCTGAGATTAGATATGCAATGGATATATTTCAGGTTTTTTGAAAAACATGACGTAATGTTTTTTTTCATGAATTGAAGGATTTTTGGGTATCTCGTGGGGGCTTAAGTACGGTGTAAAGTACCTAATAGTCTGCCTATAGCTAAGGGAATTACCTACAATCCTACATCCTCAAATCAGCATCTATTAGAACGAATTAGATATCTTAGATAATACGCTAAGTAGACTGATGTCCGTGGCTTTTTGAAATACTTAAAGCAAAAAGTTACTTAAGTCAAACATTAAGGCTGAAATACACATGCCACGTACTCGTAGTAGCACATAAGCATACTACATAGTTCCGAGCAGATGCTACTTAGTAGCATACAATTAGCACGTGTGTACAAAAACAGCATGCTTGTGAATAAGCACACTACATAATCGCAAGCCGGTCTATTTTTCGTTCTAATTAGCACACGGTGTAAGGCGCGGGTGAGAGCCAAAGCAAGTCTGAACGTGTTCTATACGAGCATGCTACTTGATATGTTTGCGTAGTCACGATGACTCGATGGGGCGATGACAATACATTAAATTTTATATTTCTATTCCGAAATTATGAATGTTTATGGAATACACGCTCACCACAATACAAAAACAAATTTAATTAATTCGTCATCAAAGAATTTAATTAATTCTGCAAAGAAATGTCCATTTTGAATGTTAAATAATGAGCATATTGTGTACCTCAGACGTGCCAGAAAGAAGTATGCTCGTAATAAGTATGCTTCTGAGGTTTGTGCTTTCATGAGCAAATGTGCACACTCGAAGAGCATGCTGTAAATGAGCATACTATCTAGTAGCAAACAAACGTGCTTTTCTAGTAGCATGTGTATTCCAGGCTTTAAGTTAACTTTTTGACTCAACTTACAATAACTAATGCTTAGCTCAAGTACATATGCCTGTAACTTGCACTAAAGTATGTACCTAAGTAGCTTGCATGTTGCATACCACTGTGCCGTCAAGCCGCAACGAATGCAAGCGCTGCTGGTGCGCATAAGGTCCCAGGTTCGATTCTCAGGTCGGGAAAAGTGTTATTGGGTTTTTCCATTAGGAATTTCTAAGAAGCAGCCTGGAGTTTGGATTTGTGCGTCCGGTTGATGGCAATAGGCATGCTCCTATTACATGGACTTAAACATAATTAGTGAAATGAGACACCTCACCATGTCATGTACACGGTGTACACCTCTGCCTAACCCTTGGGGTACACGAGTGATGTTTTGATGTAGATTGTAATGCTTAAGGCGGTACCCCAACCAAAACCGCGTTTTTCTTCGTTATTCAGAGGCTATTAACTCAGTAATTATAAGAAATAAACTATGTACATCTGAAAGCACATTATTAATGTTCGATATCCTATCATCACATTGCACGTTATTTTTATATGTCATTAATACATTTAAAATAGAATAGAATAGAATACTCTTTATTATGCACACCATATAAATTACAGACATACTTAAATATAGAAAAAAAAAAATCTCCTTAAAGTGACTAAAATTATTGATTGCATGCATCTTTTGCTAAATTTGACGTTCTATTAATTTGAGGATTTCACCAATGGATAGATAATTTAAAAATCTAAATAATCCATGTTTTAATTTATTTAAAAAGATCGCAATTATTTTTTTATTAAAATAATTCTAAAAATTGTGCGAGTTCTATGATAAAGGGGCGTGCGCAGGGTGCGCTGCATCCGTTTCGTAAGTGGAAGTTGTGTAGCTCTCTGTCTGTGTCGCAATGCTCAAGGTTATTTGGTCGGGGTACCGCCTTAACTTAATGTTAAGCACAAGTAATGTACCGCACACACACATACAAGTTGTTTGCATGCCATCCTGCCATAACTACTTCTGATTGGTAAATATCACAAAGGCATGCAAGCTACTTGCATTTACTTTGAATTACGTCCTTTAGAGCAATTTAAATGTAGGTATAATACACTATAGGGAATCAGGACATTTTCTTTATTAAAAGCATTATTACAAATGACATAAGTATAAATATAGCTTCCTTTATGTGTGTCAGGCTACCAACACAAAGCATTCGTACATAATAATATAATATGCTGGAATATAAACTAGCCCACAGCGATATCAGCCGCTATCAGACAGACAACATCGTACGACACTGTATGCCGGAGATAACGGCTGAGCTCACGAGGAACCGTGACTGTAGCCCTGTGGCCCTCACGTGTGACATCACGACTGAACCACGAATGGGTATACAGATGTGTAAAGGACACCCACATTTCACTAGAATAGGGGCGAGGCTATTGCCATAAATCGTTCACCAATACTACTATACAGGCTACTACTACTACTGAGAATTGAAATATGTATTTGAAAACATGTTTCTGGGGATTGAACCCGTAGGAGCGCACACTCAGCAATCACGAGACATATCACAACCATAAGACCAGGCTTTCATCACGTATAAATATCTACTATCATTATCATTAAGAGAGAGAATGGAAGCTAAAGTGACAATGAACCGGCCTTATTAGATGATTAGATAGATATAATAAAGACTTTATTATATACACTATAAAAATTACAGATGTAAATGAAGAAATTTTACATAAGGTGACACAACGGGCGGTCTTATTAGCCGTAGAGTGGATCGACGATCTTCGTAGGATGCCTGCTAGCAGCTGGATGGGAGTAGCCGATGGTTGAGCTCTTGGGCCTGCAGTACTATAGTACTGATGTTGATTATATCATTTTGATTGCTTCTTCTTTTCTTCCGCTTGAGAGAGGAGCTGTGCCTGGGGTAAAAAAGTATGACTAGCTTGACCGAGAGGCAAACTGCTGCGGTTGTAAATGTGAATTTTATATGAACGTATATGTATGTATAGATAGAGATATAAAAAGCCAGATGTTATATTTTGACCTAAATTCGTTCACGTATTTGAATAGATAATATTTATGTAGCACGTTGTGCTGCCTAGATAACGAACACAAAAGTGTTACTTTGATAATATGTAGTATTCACAGAATAGTGATAGAAATGGAATAGGTTATGTTTATGTCTGTAACTTGCGGACGTGAGATCTACATCATTTGAGGACCTATCCAACACTTTATTTAACCCTCATCGCAAAAGACAAATAAGCATAAGCACAGTTGGACTATAATGTACCCACTACTGGGACAAAAACCTACTCTCTGTGAGAGGTAGTCGGCTGCTATCTACCACGCGGGCCCAGTGCGGGTTGGTAGATGGGTAAGTCACATGTCTTCGAATTTTTGGTTCTAGGACATGCCGGTTTCCTCACGATGTTTTGCTTCAACGTTTTGAGAGCAGTGGTAATGAAATTACACAAAGTAAAGCGTCTGCCTGGGTTCGAACTTCGAACCCACGACCTACGACTCGTAAGTCGGAGCGGTTACCACCGGGCCACCACTGCTCGCAGACAAAAGCACAATAAAAATACAACGAATCTATCAAAATATTTTTTTTCTCCTATTTATTCTATTTTATCTTTCTTTTCCTTTCTTTTTAGTGTACTTTATTCTGAATTATTAAAAGTGGAAGAAATAGGGACAAGCCTTTGCCCAAGATTGGGACAGCACAGACAAAATTTTTTGACACCGACTTCCGAAATTAAAGTTATTTATCACTTTGAAGTTTTTTTTTTTGAAGTCGGTTGTTTTTTTTTTTTGTAAAAAAGTTTTTATTTTTCACTTTTTAGTTGTACTTACCCCACAAACATTTAATTAACACTAGTGCATTGAAGAATTGAAGACACTGACTAGAAGAATCGTCAAAATTCGCATAGAAATGCCGGAGATGCTGTACATTTATGCATATAACTTCGTACATGAGAATAATTACCTAATTTATTACATACTAAAACCTTTCTGAAAGTATGTAGATCACATTAGTGAAAGAATTATCAAAATTGATTGATAAGTTTTTGATAAAATCGCGGACATACAAACATACATACATACGGATCGAATACAGAACCTCCTTTTTTGAAGTCGGTTAAAAAAGTCTTGAATGGAACTCACGCACCAAAAAATCTTTATTTATTATCTTTTACACTAAAAAAAGGTCATTGACAAGCATCAATAGTGCCCTTATCTTTACGTCTAAAGACCTAGTTTTCAGCCAAACAATATTAAACCGGATTAATCTGAATATTTCTAACGAGATTACATATTTACAAACATTGTGAGCTGCGCTTACGACCCTACATCAAAACAAAACATCATCATTATACTTATCTTATTAGATGTTACAATTTTCTTGAGATGATGAGTAGGTTTTACTGTTTGAGATGTCAAACTATTCACTAAGTTAAATGAAATAATGGCGCCGATTCCCTTGTTCACAAACTAAACTAAATTTAAGTTCAGTGTATCTTTTTCTTTCTACTTCATTAAGAAAAGGACAGTACATAAATACTAGTTACTAGTTAGTCCTGTCAAATCAAGATACTCCATAGACAAGTTTAGACGTGATTAAAAAATTGGCTACTAAATAAATACGACATTTTATGTCAGGCGCTGACTAATTTGACAGGACTAAACTAATATTTATGTTCTGTCCTTTTCTTATTGAAATAGAAAGAATAAGATGCACTGAACTTAATCTGGCAAGCTCCGCTGATGAGACGCAATTGATTTTCTATTGTTTTGTCGCCGATCGGCGACGCGCGCCGCTTGACCGGTTAATTTAGTTTACTTTGTGAACAAGGGAATCGGCGCCAATGCCGATATTTACTCGCCAAAATTGTTGATTGACTAGAGAATCTGAACATTACTTTGTTCTGGTGCTGGTGGCAGTTTTCTTTGTGACATAATGTCGACAATAGGCTCGCCCTCCATTACATGGGACTTAGATATAATTGACGAAATCTGGGTGTACTACTACAGACCTTCGGGAATGATGAGACGCTACGATTTTATTTTATTAGTAAAGACTAGCTGCGCCCCGCGGTTTCACCCGCGTAAATGTCGATCCCGTGGGAATATCGGGATAAAAACTATCCTATGTCCTTTTCCGGGACTCAAACTATCTCTATACCAAATTTCATCTAAATCGGTGCAGTGGTTTAGGCGTGAAGAAGTAACAAACATATAAACACACACACACACTCACAAACTTTCGCCTTTATAATATTAGTGTGATAAACCAACCCTTCAGGTTCAAAAGGAATTGGTGTCAGTGAGATTATGGGCACAAAATATATTTATTTCTTTATCTCAAAGGTCAGTGACATCGGTTATAAATAGTTTAGGTGTCTGTAGGGGGTGGAAAACCACTTTTAATCACGATGGGTCTTTCCTGATACGTTTTATCAGTTGTAAAACAGGCCATAACATAAAAATAAAAAACCTACGGACATGACACTATCGTCTACATACCTAAGTATGTCTTTTTCTCTGAAAACATCATTAAAATGGTCCTTAAAAATTATATTTAGAGTAGTCTGAAAACTCCCCTGGAGATAATTTCATTGTGATAAGAACCGGTATCGGCCGGTTGGTTATCGGTCAAAAACCAGATACCAGGTATTATTAGAGCCTGTTTCGTTCGTGTTGGTTTTATTATTTTATGTTATGTATCATTATTATTAACACTGTTTATTAAAGTACCAGCTGACCCGGCGAACTACAAAGTTCAATAGACACGTGGCGCCATCTATTATCATAATAACGTTATTGTTGTTTTCCTCGGGAACAGCACTTTTTTTCGGGATGACCCTATGTCCGTGTACAAATGACAACGTATATGCAAAATTTCAGGATGATCGGTTCAGTGGTTTAGGGGTGAAAAGGTAACAAACAAACTTACTTTCGCATTTATTATTATAAATGCGAAAGTAATATTATTAAAGTTAGGTAACGGCTTTACGGCAGAGGGGATAGGCAGATGTCCAACTGTCTTATTAGATAAATGGTCATATCTGCAGCTGGGATGTCTTAGGTTCGGTTCTTGAGGCGAGCAAAAAGGAAGCCAATTTTTTGTCAGAATTTTATACTAGAGCCCCCCCGATTGGAATATTGCCGGTAATAGGAAACGTTCTGTGTTCGTGTTCGCATTCACTAAAGATGTATATAATACCTGTGCTAGAGCAAAGTTAAATAATAATAAAATCGAAGCAACTGACTTCAAAATCGTTTGATAACCGTTAAAGAAATTCACTGATTTAATTTGATTACTCACTTACTTATTTTTATTCGGAACCAATGCTTCTTATCAGGTTTACTAATAACTAAGAAGTCAATGTAAGTACTCACCTGCTCAAATAAGTAATTAAGCTGTAGTTAATGTAAGTAACCGGTGATTCGCTTTAGGTACGTTTAATTAGTTTTATAAAGTACTTATACTAAGACCAACCATATTAAATGCGAAAGTGTGTCTGTCTGTTACCTCTTCACGCTTAAACCGCTGAACCGATTTAGATGAAATTTTGTATAGAAATAGTTTGAGTCCTGGGAAAGGACATAGTGTAGTTTTTATCCCGATATTCCCACGGGATCGAAACTTATGCAGGTCAAACAGCGGGGCGCTGCTAGTACCTAATACTGCAGGAAACACTACACTTATATTATAAATCTTGGGTTGAGTTGTATTGTAAATCAATGCTTTTATTGAAATGGACCCGACAGATACAGCCGTATCTTATATCGTGTCGAAAAATAACTAGGAAGGAAACTACTTACTGTTTTTTTCTTATGTCTCAACTTTTTGTTATTTCAAAGGAAACATTCTAATGAAGTAAAAAAATATCGTAGTGTGTTTTCTCCAACATATAATAGGTACCTGTTTTGTCTTAATGCAAAACAGTCATATTTTTTTTTACAAAAATTCATACATTGATAGTGTATGCATACAGGCTATTCCAGTTCTTATAAAAGTTACTTTGTTAAGCTTTTTAAACTTGAAAGGGCTTGTTCCGAGGAGCTCCAAAACTATTGTTCTCCAAAAAATTTCTTTCCAT
This sequence comes from Amphipoea lucens, assembly GCA_947508005.1. NCBI lineage: Eukaryota > Metazoa > Arthropoda > Insecta > Lepidoptera > Noctuidae > Amphipoea > Amphipoea lucens. Next base: position 20,183,995 of record OX382374.1, read on the forward strand.
ACATTGATTCCCAAGAGCTCCATAATTTTATTAGTTACAATAATAAAATACGACATCATTTATTCCAGTGAGCATTGATTTATCGAATTATCGATAGGTAGGTCGTTGAATCAAAATAACCCGATATGCACTCGACGCCAAGCATTAGAGACTCCAACCCGATTGAGAAAACGATTCCATGCTTTTTAAAGGGCACATTATGAGCCACAGTTAGTAGTTTACTATTACCTACTAATTAATACTTACTAAAATAATTAACAATTACAGGTAATTTTTAGCTCGATCTTCTTAGAAGCCTTATAGTATTAATTTTTTTCCCGGAACGTGCATATAATAAGTAAATTGTGCAACAACAAAAAAACTAAAGTTCCCATGGTATGTAGGAGAGCCCCGGGTGCTGGGCGGAAAGCCGCCATAAAATTCCCGGAATTATGGACGCCGTTACGTGTTCCCCATAGATATTATATGAATACTCTCAACAGCTGATCAAGGGATAAAAAATGACGTCAGCTGTTCGACCCACGTGAGTTTCTGAGGTAAACGGATTTGGTTACGGTTGCGTACTCACTTGGTTATTTATACTTATGCATAGTTGTGTAGATTGCGAATACTTAATTAAGTAGAAATTACTTCCACGTGTTATTTAAAATATCAGACTAGTACCTCATTACATATGCACTACGCTTAAGATTCTGTTCACGCCGCGAGAACAAAGCGCAACGATAACCGAACACGGAGTAAACGGCGCTTCGTAAAAAAAATAGCGCGCCCCACGTCTGAGTGACGTCACGGCGGCACCACGGCGGCGTCAGTCAGGCGTGATCACGCCGAGCGAGCAGACGGGTCCACGCGCGCGCGCACCTCCCCCCCCCCCCCCGCACCGCCGCCGCCGCCGCCGCCGCCACGCGCGCACGCCGCCCGACACCATGCGTGAGAAAATAAGTTCGCACGATCTAACGCAGAACTCCATACTGCGCATCAACGACAGGAAAACCTTGCAACTGATAACGGAGTACAAGAAGGAGCCGTGTCTGTGGAACTCGTCACTGGATGACTACCCAAACAAAACCAAACGAGCCAGGGCCGCGGACAAAATAGCCAGGATACTCAACATCAAGAACTTTGAAGGAAAACATGTTTTGATTAAATTCAAGAATTTACGTAACTCTTACTCTCAAGAGTTGAAGAAGATCAAGGCTAGTTTGGACAAGGTGGGGCCCAACTCGCCCGAGTTGTACCGGCCGAAGGTGCAATGGTTCCCTCTGATGGACTCGTTCATCCGACCACATCTGCAGACGTCACGGCTGCTCGTTAACGAAGTAAGTATTTCTTATTACTCACGCGTTAACTTAGACATGTTTATTTACCATTTAACATAGGATTTTTATTTTCAGCCAAAGCTGAGTGAAGTAGTCACCAATGTGAAGATGGAATGTTACGAGATCGACGAGCAGGATGACTGGGAGATTCAGCCTCAAGCTGACTCGGAACCAGTAGCGAACTATTCGCAGTCGGAAGGTCAGAGTGAGAACGAAGAGGTGTCGAACGATTCTCGAGCGAAGCGACGAAGACGATCGAACTCGAGCGGTCCGAGTGATAACTTCAGTCAGAATCAGATCTTCCTGACGAATGACGTCACGCCCGTGGTTAGTGCAGCTCCCGTGGTTGCTAGGACTGAGGATACTTACGACAATTTTGGCAAGTATATTGCCTCGTTGTTGAGGAGTCTGCCTGCTCAGAAGGCTTTGAGGCTGCAGCCGAAGATCCTGGATATGATTGTAGCCGTTAGCGTCGGCGAAGAGGAAAACCAAATCATGGTTGAAATTAATAAGCTAAGTGACAGTCAAACCGAATAATACGCGTCCGCCATTTTGATTTCAAGAATTCAAAACAATGGCGCCGATTCCCTTGTTCACAAACTAAACTAAATTTAATTTCAGTGCATCTTTTTATTTCATTAAGAAAAGGACAGAATATAAATATTAGTTTAGACCTGTCAAATTAGTCAGTGCCTGACGGAAATTGACGTATTTTTTTTTAATAGCCAATTTTTTAATCACGTCGTAATTGTCTATGGAGTATCTTAATTTGACAGGACTAAACTAATATTTATCTCCTGCCTTTTCCTAATGAAATAGAAAGAAAAACTGAACTTAAATTTAGTGTAGTTTGTGAACAAGAGAATCGGCGCCATTGTTGTTATTTGTGTTCTATTTCAACGGATTGTACATTATTGTACTGCGGTTTTGTCATATTTTTTTCTTTAAAATAACGTGTTTTCTGTTAAATTACCTATTGTTAACAAGTATGTATGTATATCAAAATTAGGATAACTTTTTCTAATTGGACCAATTTCAGTATATTAACATGTAAAGGAATAAAAACATTTTATTCTACTGTTAAATAAAATAACTTAGTGTCGCTAGAAAACTTGTTAGTTTAGGACTGAAGCTAGTTAATTAGTGAATAAGATAAAAATGTTAATTGTAAGTTATTTCTTGTACTTGACATTCCTATTAAAAGTATTTTTGCAATTAGTGTTTTCCTTTATTTTGGTACTGAAGGTTTTATGCCCGAAACTAACGTTGGTTAGTTGATGTTGATACAATAATATGGTCTTATGGGTTCGATTCCCTGTCAAGACAAAAGTCTATAATTTTTTCATAATTTCTTGTTCCATATTATTGTGCGAGTATTGAAATATTTATACCTTTTTTATATGATTTTATTGATTAGGTTCCAAAAGAAAGAATAAAAAATGAAAGTAGTACCTATATAAAAAAATTACATTTTGCTTATGCATTCGATATGTCACTTGAGGGAATGGGGTAAAGATGGAGTGATTTTGCGGATAATAGATTCGACTCCCGCACAAAGCCAGAATATTTTATTTAAAAAGTTGTGCCTGGTTTTTCTCTGTTACTTTCGAACGAAGAGGTTTAGCACGTACCTACCACAAGCCAGCATTCATTTGGCCTCGAAGGATTTCGTCAGTTTCGATTTCAATGTCAACTAAGAAGCTAACATATTTATTACTTCTACATTCCCTGCTGAGAAAGCCCAAAATATCCAAACACACGCAAGCGTCAACAATAGTAACAACAACTAATAATAAGGGAGCAAGGTCAGGTAACAACCCTTATTTTTTACCTGCTTTCTCTTTTCCTCGTATTGCCATTACAATCTTGCATCACCCTCCGACATATCTGACAACCGTCACGTAGGCCGTTTTGGCAAGTTTTCCTTATATTATAATTAGTCTAGACTTTCACCTGGGTAGTTTGTCTAGATTATCGCGTCAGTTCGCATTGAGGTCACTCATTTTAGACGTAATATTGATGTTGATGTTCATCGCTGCTTTTGTTCACAAGATGTTCTTCACACTGGTCAGGGAGTCTTCAACGATGTAGAACTTGTATGTAGAAATGATAGCTCAACTAATTTATCAAACAACACACATAACATCACGCTCGTTTACCCGAAGGGTTAGACAGCAGTGTTCCTATAGTACATTAAGTACAGACGCCAGCACATCAAGCTACCCGAAACTGTCAAATATTCCCAATCAACTTTGAATCTTATGCTTTAGCGATAAAGATGAAAATCTATTAAAGGAATTTGACAGATTGTAGCAGCTTGATGTGCTGGCATCTGCCTACCAATGTACCCATATTTCTACAGTTACTTTAAGCTAATTTGTACTGCTAATATATCAGATAACTAGGTATTTCAGGATCATTTGATGGATTTGAAAGACTGCAGTGAATGAAATGGCGAATTGGCGAATAAACAGCAAATTCGCAATATTATTTCATTCGTGAGGGTAATACAATATTTCGCGTCGAGTTTTGAATCATTGATATAAAAACGAAAAGGCTACTTTAGTTCTGAAGAAGATATTATTATAAAGTAATGCCAAGAAGTGTGACAGTTTAGGCCCTCACTGATTTGAAAAAAAAAAAAAAATGTATCTTCGACCTTTTATATTTTGAATGATGCCAAAAGCCAAAAAGAGGTTAATGTGTTTACATTTATGTAACGATCAATTAATTGAAGTTGGTCTATTATGCTTAATTATATCTTATTTGTTTTTAATCACAGTGTGACGTCTTTCCTTGCACGAGTAGTTAAGAAAACAACAGTTGATCTTGGCTGTGTTTTTTTAAGTCGTTTTCCTTAAATTGTCTATAAATAGCCTAGCTTGCTAGCTTGTAGTTAAATGATGCAGTTTATGGTAAAAATAAACGCCTGGTTGCCATGTTTTTGCTATTCTAATAACAAGAATTCGCTGTTTTGATTTATGAGTGAGATGATTATAACTTCACATTCATGCTATAGATTAGGTACTTATTCGTTTCATTTAGTTCAAGCCCGCCGTTCACATTTTTAAAGAGAATTTAATTCTTATATTTATTAATTTATTTGTTGTATTGTATGTAACAGAACTATAATTCTACAGAAAATTATATTCCTCACCAAAAATATCACGTTAAGTTATCCTACTAAAGTCTGCAGAAATTCAAGGAAGCGTGCAAAATTACAAAAAATCCGTACCTCCTGCCTCTGCCCGGGCTATTTTTTACCCAGATTCGTTATAATGACCGGCTGTCGCCGACATTATCCCAAGCCTCGCTTTTCAATTATAAGGAGCGCACAAATATTTCAGCTCTGCGACTTTTTTTGCCTACATTTAGGGGACATTTCTACAATTATGTATATTTTTAGAACAATTTCGGCAGTATGGCGGGTGGCGGAACTGAATTGACGGGCAGAGTTGTTTAATTTATAAAGATGGAAATTGTTTTTCTTTGAACTGAAGAATGTAACAAAACGTATAGCTAATTGTGAGTAAGTACCTAGTACAATAACTTTGTGAGTACTTACCTACTTACTAAAAAACCGGCCAAGTGCGAGTCGGACTCGGACACGAAGGGTTCCGTACCACCGTACAATATTTAACAGTATATAAAAATATCACGTTTGCTGTATGGGAGCCCCTCTTAATTTATTTTATTTTAACTATTTATTTTTATGTTTGGTTTATTTGTTATTTTTACTGACTCCCTTTTGAGATAATTTCACAAGTACCTATCAATAAGTTATTTACACACCATCTTTTTAGAACCACGTACCTACTAACTACCAACTTACGTTCCTTCGCGTCGAAAAGTGTTATCCTCCAGTATTTTTTCAAAAGGTTTATATTTTTACCTGTATGTTGTGTCCACTCCACTTCAAAGAGAGTGGTCGTGAAGATGACCCAGCGGGTTTGTGTGCCAACATGTCCGAACCTGTCTAGACTGGTCCTGCGGCTGACGCGACCGGTTGACCGGAGTCGATGGCTTGACATGGACCTTGGAAGATAACTGTGTTTATTGACAATCAATAATGAATTTAAAGGATAAAAATGCGGTTTGTATACACACCACCAATATGAAAATTTTAGAATAACGGAAAATAATGTGCAGGGCCTAGAAGGACCAAAAATATAAACTCAAACTCAAAGCATTTATTTCAATTAGGTAAACCATTACAGGCACTTTTGAATTGTCAAAATTAAGTAGTCGATCAGTTAGTCAGAAAGTTGAAGCTAGTTGCCCATTCCAAAGCGTAGATCTCTATGGAGAAGAACGGGCAAGAAACTCCATGGACACTCTTTTTAAATCAAGATATTACAAAATCCTTGGTACATTATTCTTGTTGCTACTATAGTTGAGAACAATGTAAAAAAAAAAAACACATAAATGAAGAAAAAATACAAGAAATAAGATTAAAAATAAGCCTTGGCAGTTAAGAGATGACCAGTCTCAACCGACGCACAGTATTTCGTCTAGTATAAGCTAGCGGGACAAAATTCATGACGTCATTTCCAGGAATCCGTGATAAGAACTTGTAAACAACCCTTCCCAGGTAAGGAATTCTAAAAAATAATTTTCATTTCTCATACTCGGAAAGTAGTGTTTGTTTGATCCAAATAGCGGGTGGGAGACGCTGCTTCCCACCACAGGGCGGGAAAGACTCATAGTAATTACTTCCCTCTTTAGGGTGGGAATGAATTTTAAAAATAGAACTGTAGTCAGCTACGAAATTTTTTACATAAATTAAGAAAAATGCTGCAGTCTTGTGAGTGTATAAACAGCCAGTATGAATTTAAAAAAAAACCTATTAAGCGGGACAGCCCGCGGCGATGACGCGGTGTGTTCCATGTTTAAAATAAAAAAAGACCAATAGTATTATTTGGCGGGATACTAACTCTGTAAGCTGTACCGAAATTCAAAAACTTTGCATGTTATTGTTATCAATATCTAAATATTTTAGAAAAACTACTACTTTTTTTACTTTCCTTATATTCGAAATGAAAAGTAGAGTGTTTAACACGGGTGAAAGTCATCAATTCCTACTCGGACTATAGCCGCCCTCGCTGCGCTCGGGCGTCTAAATGCCTCGTATAGGAATTGATTCCTTTCGACCCTTGCATAACAATCTACTATTGTTTGTCACCTCATTAAGTAATTTTGTGGAGAGGTCAATGTTAATTAAAAAGGAAGTACAATTTTCATTCGCAAATTACTTGAATTTTTAACACAATTTTGACAACATCTCCTAAAATTGATAGCAAAGTGAAACGATTTTTTTGTGATGGATTCTACTGTTGAAGGTATGTACTTACATTTTTGACCTGTTTTTAAAAAAATACGTGTATATTTTTGCTGTAATTTGAGTTTATAAGTATGTTAAAATAATCCCACCTATTTTTCCTTAATTTTAAAGTTTCAAGGGTTGCAACTTTTTGTATCCACATGTATCCAGCTTGATTCTTCTGTATGTTATAAATACAACATTCAGGCATAGCTACATACATATTGTGGCGCCCGAAAATGCCCGCAAGTAAAATTATTTACTTTGTTTCAGAACGAGTCGTAACTATGACAAAATTGGAGTTTTTCGAAGAATGGTTAAAACTGAAAGAACAAGTCGAATTTTTGATTATGTATGTGTACAACATAATATATCGGATGCTTTTGAAGAATCTCAGATAAAAAATTTCGAGCCTTTCATCAAAATTGAACGAAAAGTGGACATCTTCTAAGTGTTCGAGTGATAAATTTCTCATCAAACATAAAAATTGGTTAGAAGGATCCAGAATCGAAATTTTGCAGTTGATTGTCCCACATTCATTACCATCCCAATCAACATCAGTTCGCGAATTTAGTGAGGGGGATTATTCGTTATCAGAAGATTCTAGCGAATTGGAGAGTGGTGATGAGGAATCTTCGCATGATGACTATTAGATTCGACTTGATAGAATTATATTTTAATGTAAATATGTTTACCTATTTTGCTATACTTATAGTCATTTTTTATAATGTTTTAGGTTTAATTTTCTTATATTACATAAACTTAACATGACTGTACTTAAATAATTTTTATTTTGTATTATGAGTTCTTTTATTTGTATAGATAATTGTTGCTGTTCTTGGACTATTATTGCATGTTATTTGATAGATTGAACAAATAAATACCTATTTAACACATATTTATGATTTTAATTTTAAAGGCGAATGTTTGTGAGTGTGTGTTTATATGTTTGTTACTTCTTCACGCTCAAACGGCTGGACCAATTTTGATAAAATTTTGTATGGAGGTAGCTGACACCCTAGATTAACATATAGGTTACTTTTTAACCCGATATTCCCACGGGATCGACATTTGCGCGGGTGAAACCGCGGGGCACAGCTAGTATTATATATATAGTACCTTACAGGCATAATAAGTAGGTAGACGCAGCTAATTAGAGCAATCAGAGATAACAGTAAACAAAAATGTAAAATCAGGAGACTACTTCCATCTTGCATCCACACCATTTGACGTATACGCATACAAAACACAGAAATCCCCTCTATTTCTCTGCAAAACAGCGTAAGACACACGGATATCGAGTAAGACACCTTAAATATGCATAAGCAATTAAAATAAGTAAAAAAATAATTTTGTCTCGCTAGCTTGTACTAGACGAAACACTGTGCGACGGCGCCCGTTCACGAACAAGACGCATGGATCAGCACCATCCAGCTCAACCATTATAACAAAAGAAGAGAAAAAAAGAACTACAAATAAAGAACATACAAACGATAAGTAACTGAAAGACAGACCCATACACAAGAAACAATTTTACACATGTTGTTAGTTCCACACACATAGAACTGAAGAACACACAAAAAATCTGTCAAAACCAAAACAGATGATCACGTTATTTTAAACAATGATAAAGTTGTATTGTACAAAACACGACAAGCTTTCTTTTGTTTTCGTCAAACCAGTCATCTCCCGAAATACTCGGTACTGGCGATAATTATATCTCCAGTAGAGAAGTACCGTGGCGGTCCTCACGTACGCAAACTGTTAACTCGGTTATTATAATTATTTTTTACATGCAATTCCTTGAAATGGGTCACAACAGAAACTTGTGGTTTAAGGAAAAATTATGAAGGAGTCGGATGATGCAAAGTTACTGGTGGCAAGTTGTGAGAATTCGTTAGTGGACGTAGTGGTTGATAATGACATAGGATTTATAATGTTAACAAAGCATTACTAACTTTATATAGATGGGTGAAGGACCAATTTTGATCTGGTGCCAGCAACTGTTTTGAGTTCAGATAGGTACAAAAGCCACACCATCCAGGGTAGACCGCGAAATTCAGATTTTCTTACGTATTTTGCAATTTGCAGGTCATTGTCAGGTTAGTTTGTTGAACAAAATATGATTCGCGACCGTAACTAGTATGTATTTACAGAATTATAATCATTAAAATCATCAATACAAGTTCATATAACAATATTGAATGCAATGACTATTTCATGGTTAGCTTTCTTTTTCCACGCTTTCCCTCGTATTATCAAGGTTTTGCAATATATTTTTAGTAATGTTTTTTTGTAAACTATAATATGGTTATGCAAGAAACATGACATCTCTTGCTATTAATAAATATGATATAAATATTCGAGACGGCTTTTATAACGTTTTAGTTGATCCCCTTATCAATGTTTTCTTATTCTAAGAGAACTGACGTAATTATATGATTTTATAAAAATCTTACTTTTATCGCAAACCAGAATATATCAAATTATGTTAGTAGAGTGAGTCATAACTTTTGTTTAGGCTTCGTCAGTCCATATTTTAGGTATAGACTAAATTACTGAACCAATTCTGAAGCAGTTATTGTTGAAATGATTTTATGTCAAGGATGTAACGTCCAAGAGATCGGCAGTGTTTTGCAAGAATAATTAATACTTAACTAAATAATTAACAGCAACAAAAAACGTAAAGAAAATGAACTAAATTTAATATTTCGGTTGAATTGTTCTTCTTTAATGAGAATAGCCCAAAGGCCTTGACTTGCGATCTAGGAGGTCGTGGGTTTGAAACCTAGTTCGAACACCTATTGTCAGACACATTTCTGGTACAAGCCTAAGAGTTCATTGAACTGATGTGCTAACTATTCATTCCAGCTTGGTTTTATCTATTAGTGTTAACCACTGATAACCATCATCGTTTAAACCTGTAGATACCTTCTTTTTCCTCTTCTGATGTTCTGCTCTAAGGTCTGAAAGATCTTATCCACAATCTTTAAATTCCCTAGCCTACAGTGCGCCCGCGCCGACGAGAGAATGCGTTCTTGACACCTGTCAGTTTCATACAAACGAATACGTGTTTTGCGAATTTGATCTTTATTAGCTACTAGAATTGTCGCACTGATGGGTGTCAGCAACGCATGCTCTCGTCAGTCGTCGGCCGCACTGCAGTCTTCACAAGGCCACTCTTTTTATGACGTAACACAAGTCTCTCCACGTGTCTCTGAAGTACGGAAAACTTGCTCGTGTAAATATTCTACATGTGTCAGTCTGCAAATATACCAGCGCAAATATTTTCATTTCATCTTGAAAAAATATATTTTTCCGCAACTTTTTTTTTTATCAGCGTTCATTGATGTCAGGAAGTTCACCGCAACAATTTGCGTAAACACCCTCAAAAGAATCTTACTTCAAAGTGACACTTTAGTAATTACTTTTTTGTGCTATCAAAACTGTTCCAATGAACCCTTGCAGATTGCCACAACTCATGCCAAACTTTCTCACGATTATCTAGTCTATTTCAAAAGTGATACGGCTGAAAATTCTGTATAAAAAAGGCGTCTGGTATAATTTATCGTGGTGGGGTGTACGTGACGCGTGGCTCGACCTCCGCACAGAAATATCAACGGAAAACATGTGTTGTTTACTTCAGTTTCAGATCTCTTCAACCTTTCTCTTGTAATGTATTACACGAATGTTACGATCTGACTATACACTCGTAACATCAACGCACGCAGAACTTTCGGGAACGAGTTAGAAGTTTCGCTGTAGCAGCTTACTTTTAGTTTATTTACAGAGATAATAACGTAAAATGACAATGTTATCTATTTATTTACTCAAGTCATATCAACACAATATTTCCTTTTATAGGTACAGACACATCAACCTACTACAATCTGTAAAATTTATTTTATAGATTTTCAACTTTATCGCTAAAACATAAGGTTCAAAGTTGATTGGGAAAATTTGACAGTTTCAGGTAGCTTGATGTGCTGGCGTCTGTACGTACCGAGGTCCCGAGTCTCAAACAATCTGTAGCATTGTTTGTCTCAAGTTTCTAGTGAACAAATAGACATATATTATTATTCTAGCATGTTCCACAATAACAAGATGTATAAAAATACCACAAAACCACGTGGATTACTGCTACAAAAATAAAACAATTCAACACAAAATTAAATTAACTCTGCGGACAGAAGGACCAATTTCATTTACTTTTCGACCATTCAACATATAATTTCCATATCACTCATGGTATGCTTGACACTCTATGCTTAACTTCCTCGTGGGAGAAGATATTGATGGTACTTATTATAATTTTCTTATCGATTGATCTTTATAGTATAGCCATAATGTCTACAATCTATATATAAAAGTACTTGAACAGACAGACAGTGCTTGATCAGTGACGTTTGCGGCAATCCTGCTCCACACAAGTGCGCTCAAGTATCAAAACTATCAGGTCACTCACAACGCAGACATACTTCAATGGAAATATCAAGATTGCTATAATTATTTATTGTTAATCGCACACTTTAGCACTTACTGCAGTATGGCAGATATGAAACTATTTCTTTAAGTGGTCTCCTTACCTTGTTGAAATACTTTATTAATGGAAACGTCAAAACTTTCTATGCAGTTCCATGATAATCATTGCATCAGCCACAATCATCCACTTGTCTGCATAATCATTGCATCAGCCGCAGTGATCCACTTGTCTGCATAACTTCGAGTACTGATGATGAAGTACTGTTGCTTATCATCCAGACAAAACGCAATTCGTCTTTGGTAGATAATGAAAGGCAAACAAAATGTAATAAAAATATGAAGAATAAGGGATTAATGGAGTTGTAGGTAGTAGCAGCTACTATTAGAACTCTTGACTTACCTAATATAATTTAGCGTTAATACCTTTCTTATATCTATGGTTACTACCACAGTCTGTTACGCAAATTATAGTTTTTATATCCGCAACGTTGCTACGGCTTCGAATACTGCCGACGCTGCTGGAATTAAATCCGCTTGCAATATGCTTGCCTGGTACCTACCTCGGAAAACGATTCCGGTCTCATGATCATGCGATTTAATAGCAAAATAATATGTATTAATAGTTTATTTAGGCGTTTAGACTTGGGTAGTGCATGCTCCTAGATTAGAGTTAGATGACAAAAGGAAAAACTAATTTTGCTGAGAGATATCTTAGCGTAGTACGGCAATGCTTTACAATAGTCTATTTGAGTAGAAAGTAAACAACTGAGCTACAAAACAGCTCTTATCAATCTACCTATTGGAAAATAATTATGAAGGAGAAAGGACTAAGAGTAATGTTCTGAACGAGCCACAATCACAAGACGTGCCATTGTATCCTACAGTCTTAACTCCTATAATCAGCTGTTTGTCACCCTTCAGCCATCTTATCAGAGATTAGCCATTACCTAAGACTATCATGATCCCGATATAAACGAATAACAAAAACAAAGGCGTTGACGTCTGGCGTCCGCGTCGATAACTCGAGGTCGTACTTTATCTGATGCCACGGTCCATGGGAAAACTACCACTATTCGTGAAGCAACAAGGTTGATTATTGTAACAGAAGATGGCAGATACTTCAATGTATTGATATGTGTAGCACTGAAACTTACGTAAGATATATATTTAGAAACAGGCGACAATATGTCTGGTGGTACTGAAGTCATGTGGGATGGTGTGAATCTCGTATGAACTAAAGTCTGATGTGTAGCTATACATATTGCATATATGTAATTGGCTTTACGAAATAAGTAGTGGTTACTTGTAGGACGAAGTAATTACCAGCAGTACCTACCTACGGTAAATTGAGGAAACTTTGCTTAATATTGAACGGAAAATTTTTATTTGATGTCAGACCGTTTTTAGGGTTCCGTAGCCAAATGGCAAAAACGGAACCCTTATGGATTCGTCATGTCTGTCTGTCTGTCTGTCTGTCTGTCTGTCTGTCTGTCCGTCCGTCCGTATGTCACAGCCACTTTTTTCCGAAACTATAAGAACTATACTGTTGAAACTTGGTAAGTAGATGTATTCTGTGAACCGCAGTAAGATTTTCACACAAAAATAGAAAAAAAACAATAAATTTTGGGGTTCCCCATACTTACAACTGAAACTCCAAAAATTTTTTTTCATCAAACCTGTACGTGTGGGGTATCTATGGATAGGTCTTCAAAAATGATATTGAGGTTTCTAATATCATTTTTTTCTGAACTGAACAGTTTGCGCGAGAGACACTTCCAAAGTGGTAAAATGTGTGTCCCCCCCCTCTAACTTCTAAAATAAGAGAATGATAAAATTAAAAAAATATATTTAATATACATTAAACTTCCACCGAAAATTGGTTTGAACGAGATCTAGTAAGTAGTTTTTTTTTAAGACGTCACAAATCGAAAACCGCAATTTACCTTTCACAAAGTTACAACGAACTACAAGAACTTTTATATTATGTTACTTGCTGCTACGGAACCCTTCATGGGCGAGTCCGACTCGCACTTGGCCGGTTTTTTTTACAGGGTGTGTTAAATTACAGGCAATTATTATAATATCGCTTCATTGACTTAATGATCGCATACAGTTGCTAACTCGCTAACATGTAGGTTTGTACCTACGAGCATACATCGCAGTTCTCGAATTGGAGGTGAAATGGGTGATACATTTATAGAAATCCTAAATCGCAATTTTATAATTGAGCTCAATGACCGTCATTTTAAATCTCTCAAAAGAAATTTTAATTTATTGAAGAAAGAAATAAGACATTTTAATTTATTGTGGGCTAAGCGTGAAGAATACCTCACGCGTAACATTTGAGCATTTTAAAATAATGAAAATACCTAATACTGTAGCTAGCGAACACTCGAACCGGTTACTGTGAAGGTTATCTGAAATTACGGGTCATTTCATTTTATGATTCACGTTTTCATTATCTTGAGGAGAAAATATTACCTGTAACAGAATTTCCCCACTGAGTTTTTACATCATCATTAAACTGTTGTTAGTTAATTTTCCTCCATCTTCCGCATGCCTTTCTGCTGTAAACCTCCAACCACAGAGGTTCATGAGTTAAAAAGTCAAACATGGAACAATAATAATATTGTTTTTGCTGCTAAAAAATCTCAGAGGCTCTGGACCATTATATCTATGGTAGCTCTATACCTTATAACGTTCCTGAAATATCCATGAGTGAACCTATCACCTGGCCACCTCTACAACCATTGACCACAGAATATATTAACCACGTGCCGTGGACTAAGGCCGCGCCGTGGGTGTACAATGGTACACCTGTCTGACCTTTCGAAGGTCGCAGTTGTGCAATTACCGAGTTCCAGAGGAAATGCGTTGGGCATTTTTGGTTGGAACTATTCTCCCCCTAAATTATATAGAATTCGAACAATAATTTCTTGTTAAGATTTACTGACATAGTTACATTATTGTGCAAAAACGATTTTCCAAATTCACCCAAAATTACAGGAAAGAAAACCTGCGACAATAGACTTTTTAACTTCCTCATTCCATTGTTTTAATGGGGCGACTGATTAGACCAACTATTTATTTACTGATGCAATTCCATCGTGTTCTGAGCCCGACAGCTGATGCAATGTAGACACGAGTTCTTACCAGACTTGTGGTGGAAGTGACAGTTATCAATATCACGCTATGTGGACGTGCGGTCACACATGTACTTGAGTTGCTGGGTAGATCTTGATTCATTAAAAACTACTGGGGTTTTTATCACAGTAGGCACAGTAGGTAGGTGTGGGTAGGTATTTTGTTCGGCAAAGCATACATCTGTCCTGTTTTTTTTAAGGCGACAAAACATTGTAGGTACAGAAATTATTTAGCTTGTGTATGCAAAGATACATACAATTTCATGAATATTTCTCAGGTTACCAATTTTGGTCTTTGTGTCCACAACGAGATTTTTGACATAAATGAACATATTTTTTTTTTAGAGACAGAGACTATAGTAAAATATCCTATCCTTGAATAGTGTTTGGATAAAAGATAGAACTACAACTACAATGTAACATAACTGCCTATTTGCTAAGCGGTAAGTCCGTTCAGTACGCATGCGCGGGTTTATAGGCTACTGCCACACCCACTTGCCAACGAAACGTATTATATTTATTGTCTCCATGCAACCATTCTTACTTTCAGGTAATTTATACTTCAATAATGAAATACGTTAACTCGTCCACATTGTGTTGTTCATAAATATACGCATGAATCATCCAACAGAATTAAAAAGGGGTCAAACAGAACAGCTTAGGTCAGAACGTATTGTTAATCACTAATTTATACGTAAACGGCGGTATTTTCAGTATACGTTGAACACTGATATATTGACGATACGAAAATATTTTTGATGTATGATAATAATATGTGACACGTGTGTGCTGTGCCTCCAAACAATTTATTTTTGAAAATGTAGCGAACAATAAAGTCTCATACATATTCAAGTCGCTCGCTTATACATAACACATTTGTCATTCACGAACAATTGTGGATGCTGGCAACATCCAATTAGACCATTCAACATTATAAACTACAATAATAAGACATGTTGAAGCAATTGAATTGAAAAATGATTCAACTAGTTTGCTATGAGTAAAAATTTCTTGTAACTGAAGCCAATTAAATGCAAATGCATCGCTAGATTGCACGAGAAAAAACAAACATACATGCACACACCGGTGACGTAGGTGGCGTGATGCTCCTCACCAGGAATCCTACTCTTGTAATAACAACATCGATCATCACAACATACAATACACTGCGTCCTAAGACAGGTAAAAGCACCTGCAATCCAAAAGAAGCGATGAATGCAATGCAGCAAGAAACTTCAACAAAGAAACTACTAGACTTGAAACAGACAGCGCTTACCAATTTTCGAATTTATAACAGCAAATAAAGATATCTGTGGGTTACATTGAACATTCACTTCCAGAGTGTATCAACAACAGAGCGTAAAAACAGCAATAGAAATAAAACAGCAACAATAGTTGCAATCGTGATGGATGTAGTTGATATCGTAATGTGAGACAGTAGCCGGTCGTGTGAGCAGGCACGTAGACAGCCTGCTCTAAATAATTGATTGATGGATGTAAAAAATAATGGAAAAACGTAAGGCGAGCACAATGCAGTTGTTTTAATGCGGTTGACGATACATGTGTTAATGTAGCCTTTTTTATTGATTCCATATTTTTTCCAGATAATTATAGTTCGGCGAACTGCACAGCGGTTTTCCTGCTAATTGGAAATGTTTCAGTTAATTTAGATAGTGTCTGTTTTATGAGAGTCATGCAGGAAACTGTGATAAAATGACTAATGGAAATATATGTATATATCAGAGGAACGAACGATGTTATTTAACTTCTATATTGTTTACTTTGAATGGAAAATTAATTATAAAAACAACGTTTTGTTAAATTATGTTAGTTCGCTTACATCCAGTCACTTTGCTATGACCCCGAAGTTAATAATGCAAACATTTAAATATGAAGTTATATACCAAAACAACATCACCTTCACTGGACTATGAGAAATCCGTGCATTTTGCGTCGGGGTCACTCACACAACACACAACGTCAAACGATGCAGGAAAATCCTAAACATTTTTAGATATAACTCATCGTAAATTATGGTTTTGTGTGTTTAAAATAAACAAACTGGTTAAGAGTTATAATTATTTATTAAACCTAAAATCAGAAGAAAAGCACTTTCTCACAAAACGCATCATCTAAGTAAAAATGCAACAGCAGACACAGTTTTGAATAATTATACAATTGTCCGCATTCAAGCACTCGGCTTAAATTAAAATTAACTATTTAATCATTAAAATCAGTCTCACTGAAAAAATACTCATTAAAATAAAAGCGATTAAGGAATTACTTATCGTCGCCATCACCTATGACTAGAGGGTTCTCATCCACCCCGGACAGCACCACCGTGTACTGGTTGCTGCTGTATTTCTTCATTTCTTGCTCAAACAGTATGTTATTGATGGCCTGTTTGATCATACTCCGTGTTCTCTCATCATGTTTCCTCAATGAAACGGCTATGTAGTCCCCAAAGCTGTCACATTCGTCTTTCTTCCTCGACAAATCTGATTTTCTCAATAACTTCAATGTTTCTAGTAGTCTGCTATCAAGAGAGTCATTTTCTTTTACTACCAATTTTCGTTTTAACGGTGGTCTGGTCAGTTTATATCTCTTTACTGGTGTGCGTTGCTTGGGTCGTTCCGGCCTTCTATTTGGTTCGGGGCTGTTCTCTCGCCCTACTATGCAGTATGTTTCTACAACAGGCTCCTGTTTGATCATGATCTCCCTTTCCTCTCTGTGCTCGTTGTCGTTGTCGTCATCTTCATTTTCTGATGATTCATCTGATCTGCCGCTTGTTGTTTGAGGTTGTGTGTACGGTTCGTCGTTTGTCGTTCCCTGCGGATAAACACGTGGTTAATTATTTTATAATATTAATTTTTTTCTTTTGCACGGGTATTTATTAGTTTGGCAACCGTTTTTCTGCCTTTGGAGCTTTGATATAAATGCTATGATCTATTCCGACTGACACGATTGCTACAATTCCAAACCTAGCAGTCGTTAGCGACAGGACGTAATGCCATTAGTTGATATCGGTGGCTTGAGTCAATGTGACCGTCCAAATCGCAAACAATGAAGTCACTCCCTAATTTGAATACAGGAAGAGCCCCCAACCTTGACAGGAACCAGGAAACATGCTCGTTACGAACAAATATCGATGCATTATTAATTAATTTACTCAAACTCGTGTTTGATTGACCTATATTTTGCGATGAGGTCACTATAGGCAAATCGAATTGTTTCAATAATTGTTTAGCCGCGTATCGGTACTCTGCGGTAATTAACGCAGAAAAACAAGATAAATAATAGTAAATTATTATTTGTTTGCTACAACCTACTGAATAATAATAAGTGTGTATAGCCCTTGTTGTTCCAATATTGATAAAGTAAGCTGAAAATTAGGATTGGCATTTTCTGAATAATTAAGTTTGATATAGCCAATAATATTTAACAATAATATTTGGTTGATAGTTTAGTAAATAATGATGTAATAGTACGTAATTGTTGAATAACAACTGTAGGCCAATTCCCGTAATTAAAAACGTTCAGAATCTAGTCGCAATCTCATCTCAGCGACAATCAATGTCAAAAACTTGTCAAAAATAGAGGGATTCTAGAGGTACTTTTGACAGAATGAGACTGAGATCAGACTGTGAACGTTCTGAAAATTACGAGAATTACCCCTCTGTTTAAACATGGCAGACCCAACGCAGCAACGCCGTAGAGGATGATTACAACGATCAAGCATAAAAGTGAAAGATATCTTTTCCAGACTAACAACTAGGTCACAGTATTTCAATGTTTAAGCCATAGATATATGAATTTTGCAGCGCTTATTTTATCATTTCCATAACTTTGAGCTTTCAGCAGTCAGTATTGATATTTTTACGAAAATCTGAATAAGTATTTAAGATTTGAAACGGCAAATTCCATTTTTGCAGCTGATTACTTATATCAGTATTATGATACTTAGATAGCGTTTACTTCCTTTTTGATAAAACGTGATGGTTCATACGTTCATTGCCTGAAATATTGTTATATAAACAAATGTTAGTCATGTCATGTTGTACGAGTATTATATTACCGTAATCTGAAGATTAGGCTTGTGTTTTTGGTGTAATATTCCTATGTGTGTTGTTATTATGGTGTGATATTTATCAAGATTGTTTATTTTAACTGAGAAAGGAATTACTTTAAAAGTGACTTTACGGCAGTTTTTTTCGGACCATTCGCGATTTACATTTCAAAAAAGTTTGTGCTAAATAAAATTATAAAGAAATATTGATTTCTGGATTGCCATTTTTAATTCCTAATCAATTAAGAAAACTAAATAGCTTTAGCCCAAATAAATAAGTATAAGGGCAGGAGAATGATAATGATAGCCTGCTTATTTTGTAGGTTTGGTGTATGTCCGTCCTAGGGATTCGTCCCGTTTGAACTATGTTTTAGCTGTAGGGAATCATTGTAATGTTTCGAAGATGTGGAAATAGATTTAACTAAACCATTGATTTTTGTGACTTTTTGTTTTTGATCTAGAGTCAAAAGCCTTAAGGTGAATGCGCAGTGGTAGACCGCGAAATTTAAATTTTCTTACGTTTTTTGCAATTTGTAGGTCAGTGTCACGTTGTATCTTGATCAAAATATGATTTGTGACTATAATAGACATATATTTACAGAATTATAGTCATATTAGAATTATTAATATATCTCTTTAAGTTAAATTTCTACCATAAACACTTTTCCATACGAGATTTGTTCTTAACGGTAGAAATCTAACTTAGAAAGATGTATTAATGATTCTAATTATTATAATTCTGTAAATACGTACCTCTTATAGTCGCGAATCATATTTTGATCAAGATACAACCTGACACTGATCTGCAAATTGCAAAAAACGTAAGAAAATTTAAATTTCGCGGTCTACCATGGCACATTCACCTTAAAAGACATTGGATTTTTTTTATGTATTTTAAGTAATAAAAATATAATTTAAAACACGTTGAGAGATTTTTCTTACAAGATTAATTATGCCAGTTACCAGTTGTGGGTGTACCTACTATGAGTAGGTACACTTCTGGCCAACCCTTCGGGGAATTCAGGCGTGATGTTATGTTATACCAGTTAGGGATCTATTGTGGCACCAACTTTATTATAGGGACCGCCTAATTAAGTGCAAATGAAGATGACGTTTCTACTAGTTAGTCCAAATCGGTCTCATGAAGACCATTTCCAGCCAAATATTTATGGAAGTACTTATGTACCTGCAGAGCAGTGGTGGCCCAGTGGTAACGGCCGCGACTTACGAGTTGTAGGTCGTAGGTTCGAACCCAGACAGGCGCTTTACTTTGTGTCAATTATTTCATCACCACGGCAAAACGGTGAAGGAAAACATCGTGAGGAAACCGGCATGTCCTAGAACCAATATTTCGAAGACATGTGATATATGCCGACCCGCACTGTGCCCGCGTGGTGGATTACGGCCCGCTCCCTCTCACCGAGAGGAGGCCTGTGTCCCAGCAGTGGGAACATTATAGGCTGATTATGATTATGAAATAGCTTTGACATTCAATTACTTATTTGTTTAAAATCGTCAATTATAATAAAAGTTATAGCTTAGTATTATAATGTTTAGTTGAAACTTATTGATATCGGCAATTGTGATGCCCTTGTGTTTTGCAATAAACAAGTAATTTTTTTCCGTAATTTAATTTAGTTAGGTATGTGATAAGCAGTGACCTTGGTGATTAATTGTCGCTGTGTGACGTCACTAGGCATGGCAGCTGGCTATATTTGGACTTCTTCATCACGAGAATTGGAATTTATTTCTCAGAATTTATCTTCAGAATGAGAAATCTTTAGTTTTGGTGTTTGTAAATTAGGTTGTCACCTGGATTTAAGTACCTACCTACCTGCTATTGCAATAACACCTGCACTATGGAAGACCTTTGTGATGCCAACGGTAGGTAACGCTGTTGAGGTGTTCGAATTCTCGTCGAAGCTTATTTAAAACCGATAAGTAACTGAGATACTTAAATGGAGTCATCGATACGACGAAGAAGACCTATTGCAATTCTTCATCATCAACTTATACCAGTCAAAAGCTACACAACGGCTACTCTCTGCTGCTCTGCAACTGCTGCCAATGGCGCCGATTCTCTTGTTCACAAACTAAACTAAATTTAAGTTCAGTGCATCTTTTTCTTTCTATTTCATTAAGAAAAGGACAGGAGATAAATATTAGTTTAGTCCTGTCAAATTAAGATATTCCATAGACAATTTAGACGTGATTAAAAAATTGGCTATTAAAAATACGTCAATTTACGTCAGGCACTGACTAATTTGACAGGACTAAAACTCTAAACTAATATTTATATTCTGTCCTTTTCTTAATGAAATAGAAAGAAAAAGATGCACTGAACTTAAATTAAGTTTAGTTTGTGAACAAGAGAATCGGCGGCGCCAATATTACGTTTTTAAGTTTTTTTTTTAGTTTTAACTAAAGACTTTTAAGAATGTGAAGTGTGTTTTTACTTTGAAGTGCAAAGTGCACTTCAAAGTGTAGACACGTGTAGATATAGATAAAAAAATACAGCGTTATCATATCGCACACCCAGAACAACACTGTATTATGTCGAAAAATCTTAAAATCGAGTTTGTTATTTAATAGAATAGCCAAAAATTTTCCGCGCTAACCACGAAGACAGGCCCCAAGCAGCAAAATGTGGTCTAGTAATTGTCCTGGAACCACCATTTCATTAGGACTATATCGGAATAGTAAGCTATTATAACCACGGAAAAGGGCCCAATTTATAGGCGTATTTTACCTAATTAAATATCTATAGTAGACTTGGTGAACACCACTTTGACCAATAACTACCTTGTAGTTGGACTACGTAGAACTATTTGCTCCCGCGAAGCTAACTATCAGCGCTTAATGGAACCAAACACGACAATAACGTAAACAGTGAATCTCTTACAAGCTCATACAAAGTGTTGTGAATTGGTGAATGTTGCTGCGCACATTTTTAAAGATTAATATTGATAAAGGTAAGTTATTCATCCATTTCTTATTATAAATATTATCTAGAATATCAATTATGATTAGAATGTTAACAATAAGTCAAGTTGTATAATGTGTTTGAATGTGCATGGCGCACTTATATTTTCGGTGAAGTATAATAAGTTCTTTATCAAAATTTTTACACGCCCCTTGAAATCAGCGTTTTCATTAAGTAGAATTTTAAAATAATGTTGGTTTCAGTAAGACATACAACGATAAGTCGCCATTTTGACAAAGTTGGTTTTCCCAAATACATTAAAAAACCGTTATAGGCGTACTTTGTTTAAAAATGGTAAATATTAGAACCATTGCTTGGCCATATTGTTTGGAATTAGAGTTCCGCAAATATTTCTATAACCGGACGGTTATTTTGATTATATTGCTATTAGGTGTCTATACAGGGTGAATTTTCCAAGTGGGCGTGGATGGCCAAATCCGAAACTATGAGGAAAAGCGAAAATTGCTCAAAAGAGTCACGGGCTCGATTTTGATGAAAACTAAAACTATCTCTAAATAATCAGTTATGGAGTTACATTCGGACGCGGCGCACACCCGCCCGCTTCCTCAGCCACCGATTCCTCAGAGCTTGCGCGCGGACTATACCTATGTTTACTATTCTAGTTATGGTTTTAGTGTGTGATTTTTGTTTATTCTTTCGCAGAGTCTTGCCATGCCTTTTCACGTGGTGCAAACTAACGAAAAAGGTCAATTAAAATTAGCAGCTGTACCAGATCTATGGGTACACAATAACGTTCTTTTTTGGCCGAAAAAATCAGCAGAAAAATTAAGAAGACAAGAAAATTGCCAACCCGACGCTTCTTGGGAGACTATAGCATGTCTTGTGAAAAGAAAAAGTTTGAGAACGTTTCAAGAGGCAAACGATGAAATTGACGCAATGAGTGATAGATCAGAAACCGAGGCAGATGAGAGTTATGTACAGACGAACCGATTGAATCGTAAAAAAAAGCGTCTTGGCAGAAAAATCGTTCAACCATATGGCAGAAGCCTTGATGGAGGTAAGAACGTAACTCTGACTAAACGAAGTTTCGTGTATGTTTAGTTTCTCCTATTAGTGATTTAATTGTTGCAAATACTCTACTTCACTTCTTGTGATTGACCTTGCTAACAATGTTTATTTTTTCACAGAATCGTGATCAAGACCAAATTAGTGTGATGCCAACAATCTCTCAAGAAGCAAAAGATACTTGTTCAAATACTACAAGTTCACTTCAAATACAACAGAACTCGGCTACCATTCAATCACATTCAGCAGTTTTCCCTGTATCTTCTTTTGTTGCGCAAAATCCTCAACTTCTAATAACAGAAGCAGAAGAAACATTGCCAGACGTCAGTTTTAATGATCAACATTTCGTTCTTTACAACACTGGTAACCAAATACAGCCTGTCGAAGATGGTCAGAATCATCAACTTCAGTATGAAATAAAATCAATCAAAGAGGACATTAAAACAATCATATCGAACCAAAATTCACTTTATGAAATACAAGCTAACATGTGCTCTAAGTTGTCGGAGATTCAGAACGAGTTAAGCTCGTACATCCAAATAACCGTTTCAAGAAAGCAGAAAGACGTAGAGGTAGCACATGTTATAAGAAATCTAAGAGAACTTGAAGAATTTGAAAGAAACTTAACAGATGATACATTTAAAGAAAAAATAATGAAGAAATTTGCCGTAGTATGTACCAAAGGTTTAGGTAAAGGAGGCGCAAATGCCTATTATTTGATAGATTCAATATTTGATCGGAATTTTTTAAAAGAATGCACGTGGACAGGTTCTTCTAAAGATGAAACAGTTAAAATATGCTTCAAAGCATTTAAAAGGACAATTAACCTTTTTTTTCATATTTTACATGAGACAGACGCATCGTTCACAAAGACAGACTGTGACAAATTTTTTAAAGTAATTTTGAAAAATGCTCGTAAACGCAGTGAAAGCAGTCAAAGGATGTCGGCTCCAAAAGTAAGAATATTAAAAAACAAAACAACAAAAAAAAACTGTTGCCACTGTACAAGCTGAGGCTGTTAACGAAGAGGCGGATAATAATGTCCCAGCGGTGCAAAGAGAGGTCGTTATTGTAGAAATACACGCCAATAACCCAGCTGCTTCAAAAGAGATAGTTAATGAAGAGATACCCGATTAAGTAAAATCTTAAAATACCTATTTAACGTGAGTAGTTTTAAATCTTTAAAAGTTTTCTATTTTGTAATTGTTTTAGTTATTTACTTTAAGTACCTAAGTTTCAAGTTCGTCTATGTGCCAAAGAAATGTTTAGGTATTAATACCACTACCCACGGTAGTTATTATAGGTATACACCGTGTTATTGAATTAACGCAAAACCTCTTAAGAGCGTTGACGCCGTACGGCATTTCATAGAAATTTTCCAGCTCTTGAAAAAAACCAGAAATCGAAAAAAAAATCAGCTGTTCCCTACATTTTGACTAGTTATGCGAACATTAATGGAGGGAACAGCTGATTTTTTTTTCGGGGTTTCAGTTTTGTTCCCATAGTAAAAGTTGTTCATAAATATGAGTACAATGACCCCTGAAGAACGTTTACGCCGTACGGCTTTTCATACAAACTTTCAAGCCCTTGTTTTTCGAAATGATAAATTGATTTTAATGAAACTTCATACGCATCAGCAGGATACAAAGGTCTAAAAAGTTACATACGAAAATTTTCGAAATGTTTTATTTAAAAAAAAAATAACTGGAAATCTGTTTCTATGGAAAATTTAAAATCGATCTAATTTGGCTGTATCACTATTTTTCGAAAATGTTTTTCAGTAACTTTTTAGACCTTTGTATCCTGCCTATTTACGCGTATGAAGTTTCATTAAAATCGGTTCATTTATTTCGAAAAACAAGGGCTTGAAAGTTTGTATGAAAAGCCGTACGGCGTAAACGTTCTTCAGGGGTCATTGTACTCATATTTATGAACAACTTTTACTATGGGAACAAAACTGAAACCCCGAAAAAAAAACAGCTGTTCCCTCCATTAATGTTCGCATAACTAGTCAAAATGTAGGGAACAGCTGATTTTTTTTTTCGATTTCTGGTTTTTTCCCATAGTAAAAGTTGCTTAAGAGGTTTTGCGTTAATTCAATAACAACCTGTATAAAGTATTTTGTTTTATACTCGGAGATTTTGTTTTTAAATTTGGGTCGTAAGATTTGTTTTGTTGATTTTTTTTTACTATTATTGCCATATACAGGGTGAAATTGAAAACTTGCGACAAATTTAAATGGGAGGTTGTACTCATCATTATGAACAACTTTTATTATGGAACCAAACCTGAAATCGCAAAAAAAAAATCAGGTGTTCCCTACATTTATGTTCGCATAACTCGTCAAAATGTAGGGAACAGCTGATTTTTTTTTCGCGATTTCAGGTTTGGTCCCATAGTAAAAGTTGTTCATAATGATAAGCACAATCTCCCATTTCAATTTGTCGCATGTTTTCAATTTCAACCTCTATAATGTTTAAATATGGTTAATTTTATATGACAAATTCTAGATTGTTTGAAAAAAACATTTTTTTTAACTAGTGCCTATAGATACATTATTAAGTTTAAATTTTTTATACAATAATGAATGATTACTGAAATAAAAATGTTACCTATTTGGAATACCTCTCGTAGGTAGTTTAGTTTTACTAAAATTTACAGGATATTGAAAGACTTATAATTGTGATAAATAATATCTAAGTTAAGTACCTATTAAAAATAAGCAATTAAAATACCTCTATGATTATAAATTGAAGACTGATGATTATCTCACTTATATTAAGTACAACATGACGTAAAAAACAACTAGTGTGTAAAACTACCTATTAGTTTTAGCAAATCTATTGTGAGAAAGAACTAAATAACCTCAAATAAAAATACATTAGTATGAATAATTTGCTTTTATTTATACCTTGTTACCTCTCAGTTTAGTTTGTTTATTTTTGTCAATTAATTAATTTATTAATAACCCATTTACAGGATCAGTAAGTACTTTAGCATTAAATAGGAACTTATAAGATAATCAAACGATCAGTCAAATAATAAAAGGCCAAAACCGTTGTTCAAAAACTTATATTATTCTGTCAACTCACAAAACTCACAATGTGTGCAACAGCGGTATGAAATATATTTTTGTACCATACAAAACACTCACAAGTTTACACTTTATGTTTGAAATTTTGAAGACATCTTCCTTTCTATTGTTGTAGATTTCATTAAAATTGCATTGATATATATTTAAAAAAGATGATTTTAGTGGTTGATCGAATGCATCTTGAGTTTGTTCTACTACATTACCACGTATTTCTATATCTTCCTCTTGTGTCTGACTATTTTTCACATGAACAGATAATAACTCAACTACATAATTTTCTGTGGTGAGAAACCATTTGTCTTGGGGTTTTCTTGACAATATGAACGTGTCTAAATGTAATAAGTTGTAACCGCGTTTTTGTTTTTTTAAAACTGGGTATTTCTTATTCTTATCTGTAAGACTTTCTATCTCAACTAAATCTTTTTCAGTGATTCTCCTAGCTACTTGGCAAAGTGCTTTATTTCCGTGTCGCACCATACGTTTTAAATATTGAAGTTTGTTTTCAAATTCATAGGCATTATAAGTTTGTAGAACTCCAAATTTATTTACCTCATCAACTAAGTGCGAGAGATTATGAATATTGCTAGTGATGTAGTCTTTGCCATATATACCTATTTTGAAACTGTTGTACAAAATATGCTAACATTTCTTTTGCGATTCCAAGAAACTTTAAATGTTTTTCACTGGAACATATTGAAATAGCACAAAACAAATGCATAAAATGTAAATAAGGCTCATCTCTTAAAACGTCTTTAAGAATTATGAAGCTAAGGTAATAAAGAAAAGTTCGGTACTCTGAACCTTTCCAGAATATTAAAACCTCCAATGATCTAACCGAGCGATGTATCTGTAGGCATTTTAGCATTCATTAAAAAATGATCAACTTTCTCCGAGTCCTGTGCACTCCATTTAGTAAGATACAATCCAGAATTGCCATCACGCCAACCCGTAATTAGCCTTTTCATAACTCCCAAGTCAATGAGATGCAATGAATCCGACACAGGAAAGTCTTCAATCATTATCTATGTTGAGCTTGAGGAGTGGTGAGTCTGATTTGTGATGTTGCCCATATTTTTTGGCACGAAAGTCATCGTTATTTCTTTTGGGACAATCGATTCGATGAAATGAGACAGTATTTGATCTGTGAGAGTATTCCCCCACTACAGTACATTTTAAACATCCATTTTTGCTGTTAATGTTTGATACACCTGTAACAAAATAATTATGTAAAAATCTTATCCGATATTCTTATCATTGTGCCTAAAGCTTTGCATAAAAAATAATACAAAAAAAATTAAACTGCCTAAAATAAAATTTAAACCATATCTATAAAATGATGTAAAAACCTTTAATCATAGCTCTGGCAGGTGAATCGCAAATAAATGCTCGAATTTTCACATGCACTTTAATCTCTCTTTGTGACTTAGTAGCTACAGTAAATCCATCTTGAAGTTGAATCATTTCTGACACAAAAGGTCCCAAAAAGGCGTCCAAATCTGAAGGCTTGCCATCGCCAGCATAGATACCTATTTAAAAGAAACAAAATTACATATGCAGATTACTTGAAATTGAAACACTGCACTAGCAGCTGACTTCACAGGACTTTCACTTACCGACGACAAAAGGTGATAAAAAAGGAACTTCAAATATAGAGCACAGAATTGGCCAAAACTGATATTTAGAGCTTTTGAATACAGGCAATCCATCAATATTTATATTTAAAGAAATCTCTTCGGGTGGAATGGGAAGTTTTTCAAAAATATTTATTAAACATTTGATAAGACCATTATGCCAATATTCTCCTGGTGCTGAATTAGTAACATCCAGATTTTCTTTATTAGTGTCAAGAAGTGTACGGGCATCCTTAGGTAGGACATCTTCAATCTTCTTATTCAAAATTTCTAATAAAGAATTTAATGCCGCATGTCGTATATTGTATTCTACAGCCCATTTTCTTAAATCACTATGTAGTTGAAAATTGGAATAGTCTTCAATATCGCTTTCATCTTCTTGCACAGGTTCCTCACTAATACAATCTTCTAAGTCTAAATATAAATTGCTTTTTATCGATAAAACGTCGTTTTGTGCAGAATTATTAATAAAAACATTATGTTCAAAATTTCCACAGTAACTATTTTGTACGGAACCTTCTCCTATTTCTACGATTCGTTCTTCGCCAGATACAAAGCTAGAACCCGACACCTGAATTATTTGTTTATAGGTTTTCTGAACTTTTCGTTTGTAATAACCACTTCTTTTTAGCCGTTTCCATTTATATAGATCCATTTTTGAAAGAAAAGTAAATAGAACACCACGTCGGCAACGAATACGACACAATAAATTCAAAATGTCCGTACTGAGACCAGCATTTGCAAGACCATTATAAATCAATGTATTCTTGTACAGGACACCACGGATATAGTTTTGGATACTAAGTATATTATATTAAGCCTTTACAATCGTGTTAAGATTATAACAATATTGGTTTATACCACTATAAAACCGCTCCATTTTAGTAATAATTGTTCTGTAAAGTGAATTTATAAACCCTTATAAAACCAAGTAATAAATGCAAATAGTTCCCAGTATGTTTAGTTCTGTTTATCACTCTTATTGGCGTACGTTACTTATAGTAGTTCTATAATGCTTCTTGTTAGCAGTTATAAGTATAGCTTACCAGTTTACCTACTCTTGAGTGCATTTACACCCTCGCGATACTTTTATAGGTCACCCAAGCTTATATTGCTCCCTTAATTTCGACCTATAAGCAATTATAAGTTAATGTATAAGATCAGATATACTATAAGGCCCAACTAACTCCATGCTTCCTACTATAAGCGTGGCAGCAAATACTAGAACCGTTAAGAGCCTATACTACCTCAGCTAAAATTCACTCTCTATCTCGCTCATACGATACTGCTCGCTGACTGAGTGAGAGCGAGACAGAGCGCGGTGCTGGGCGGCAGGTAGCGCCAATAGCTTAGGTATTTGCTTTTTACAGTGAAAATAATGGTAATTATAAAAAAGTAAATAACATAAGACCTGCTTTAAAGTAAGTTCAGTTAGTATGCAAAGTTTCATGATCTAATTTGAAGTATTTTTTGAATACCAGCGGTTTATTGTTCGGGTTAGAGGTAACTTTGGATTTATTTTCTATCGAGAAAATTTTATGAAATCGTGTTTTCGTCTAACATAAGACTTAGCATTTATCCTCAACTTTACCATATATTTATTTCAAAATTAATGGTGCAGCATTTTCGACATAACGGAGGATCACGCTAAGCCATTTGAGGTAGTATAGGCTCTTAAGAGAACATTATAAGTGCTGGAGGCCTATAACATCTGCAATATAGGATGATTTTGCTGCTTGGGGCGTATTTATATAATACTGATACGCATTGAATTCTTCACATGCAATATTCAGGACATTCGCAATAACATTGACATAACATGAAATAATGGTTTTTCCGTCCATTTTGAAAAATGAGCTATTTTGACATAGTGCAGTGTTGATCTGGGCGTGCGATATTATTATCATTATTGAGTGATGCAATTTTCATTACTTAAATAAAAAATTATTTGTATCTTATCTCTAAAAGGATCACTAGCTACTTAGTAGATTTGTTTGTATTTAAAGATGATCTATGTTTAGACAAGATAGTGATATAATCATCGGTGTCTTGAAATAATCTTGAATGATGAAATTTGGCACAGTGTTACAGCAGGGTCAGCAGGGCTCATAATGGCAACAACAAGTCGTTACACTTTGTTGACTACTCACACTATTTCCGGGGTATCTAAACTAATGTTGTACAGAGGAAAGATTTCATTTTTTGTAGTTTCTTGTCTCCTTCATTATTAATTATTTACATAACACCCATCTTAAAATCATTATAAATCCGATTAAATCCTGGCCTTCTCTTGTTATGAAATTACTGGATGCCATTGCCATAATAATCTAAACGAGTTGATGATAGCATTATGTATCTACTGTGTGGTCTTAACATTCTTTAAAATAATGTTGTCATGTTTTTGTGTCTACATTAATTTATTTCGACTCAAAATTAAACTAAAAGCAATTTATTACAATATCAAAAACAATCTACAAAGTAAATAGATATACATAAATAAGCCAGTAAATAGTTGGCAACTGTGAGACTCAATGAAGGTTATAATTTTATAAACACACTGACCGGTTGTTTGAGACAAATGGCCGAAAGCCTGTCCTGGCCACTTCTTTAATGATTTACCTGATGGCCTATATTCAGATGGAGTATTTGGCCTTGAAGACATGAGCAATTTAAATTGCAATGTTTGTACCAACTGCTAAATTAATTTCACTATAAAAAGAAACTGTATTACTTATATATTTTGGTTGAGAATGGCATGGCTCACTTCTACCTCATTCAATGAGTAAACTCAATATCCTAACTTAGTGTAATTGAGCGAAACGTGTTTAGTTTTCATGGGTAGAGTAGAACCCTGTATTCCTGCTGATAACCCCTCCGACTTTGCTAAATATAATTGTGCTAGGGGTTCGCATAAATAGTGCAAGGGTGGAGGGTCGAATCATAATCTCTCGCTCGGTAATCCACGCTTTAACCGTTGAGCTATTGGTACCTACTGAAACCACTGTAAATTCGATACCTGCATCGCTCATTTGGAGAAACGTCGACGTAAATGTATTTTTTTCCCAAAAAATTAGTTAAATATGCCAAAGTACTTAGAAAGCGTATTTACGTTAGGAAAGCAAAGACAAAAAAAGTGGCAGTTACGTCAATGTTTCTCCAAACGAGCGACATGACTACAGATCATAGAAAGAAGTATACAAAAAGTAAATTGTTTCCCGACGTTAGGTAATTATAATTTGTCATTGACAACGCCTTTATTTCGTTGCTGTAAGAGCGGTTTTTGTAGATCAAGTTTTAATACTGACGACGTTGACGTGCCGTTGAATGATGGACGGCCGAACCTTCCTTAGAAATAAGTTCCTATACTGCATAGGTTTAGGTACCTAGTTAAATAAAGGTACTATGTAGGCGTGTAAGGCGACTAGAATCAATTCTATTTTAAGATAATTTTTGACGTTCAAAAGTGCCTTTTATGTGCCTATTTGAAATAAATGCTTTGACTTTGACTTTGGTAAACAAAAAAAACCACGTGACGTGGTTAACCGACTAAACGTAATACCAGTCTATTCAGTTGTCATGCTACGTCACAGTTGTACTCTTCAATTTAGCAACGTTATTAACGAATTATTAAATTGCTAAATTGAAGAGTACAACTGTGACGTAGCATGACAACTGAATAGACTGGTATTACGTTTAGTCGGTTAACTAAATCACGTGGTTTTTTTGTTTCCTTTATTTAACCACCTAAACCTATGGAGTATTAGGTTTATTATATCTAGGAACTAATTTCTAAGCAAAGTTCGGGTTTTGCTTTAAATAGGTACATGAATTAACAATAACCTCAACACTGCCGTCCCCCCCGTTCGAGTCCAAGTGGTTCGGCAAGAATCGCAAATAAGGATACAGGAACCAAGTCGAGCGGCCACCGTTACGAATCTTGCCCTTCTCACGCCGATGCGAAGCGAATATCGAGTTCAACTTTTTACGTAAATCCGTGATATCGCATTCGAATATCCTCGCCATGTCCGACCACGCTTCATACTTGGCTGTCTGCACCCTGTATAGTCCGTTCGTGCTGTCCCACAGCTCAGGCCTCTGCCTATACTCCTCTACCAAGCGTATCGACAAGTCCCCCGACCAATCCACGTCGACCATCTTGCTTCTCGTTCGCGCACAATGTCAAGGTCGATAACGCACGAAGCCGAGCGATCACACCGAACAAGCGCGGCGCGGCAACTTATTCAAACGATTGTAATCTATTTTTAAATTTAAACGAGCGGCGAACACGAATTCGGCACACGTACGCTCGCGCGCGTTGCGAGCGGGACTGCGGGTGCACGGGGAGTTCGGCGCGGCTCGGTGTCGTTCGGGAGCGCTCGGGTGTGTTCGTCCGCTCGCTTCACTGCGTTGCACAGTGGAACGAATGTATGGGAGCGGTTGGACGTAGACATGTCCGAAAAAAAAGAGTAAAATTATGCCAAACTAATGATGCCATCTTATTCGATTACTTAATGCCTTCATAACTTGTGGTGATGAATTTCTTCATAACTCCCATATTTCGGGAGTAATTTGAGAAAATGTGAAATTTTACTATGAAAATGAGTGTATCGAGCTCTCTCCCTCCTGATTCCGGGCTTGTTTCAAGTAGCGGTCTCTAATATCGTAATGCTATTACTAAGAGCTATATTTAATACTAAGACACATAGTGCGCCAAATGTGCACTTTCTGGGATAAAAGGAAATGAAAATTTAAAAAAAAAAAACGTTTTTTCCCCATTTGTATTTACTTTAAACCGCAGACAGACTTATTAAGAGGTCTATAAATATATTATATATATACAGAAATATATATTAACAAAAATATTCACAAGAACTGATGAGAGTATGACTTTTAAGTAAGTTGATAATAAATTACCTAGTTTCATTAAAAGTACAATAAATAATTAAGATGTAAGCTATAATTTACTAAGTTACACATTTTAAAACAATAACATCATTTAATTATCTTCGTCATCATCATCATCATCAATTAATTCAAATTCAGAATCGATGTCCGCTAAATCATTTATGTTAACAAATTCGATATCACTTTTCTCAGAATCCGTAAGCTCATAAAATTCCTTAAAAGAAGATTTTTTTACAAACTTATTTCCTTTTGGACGGATACTTGTAACAAGTGGATCAGAAGACAGTAAAAGATTGTGCATAATATCTTCATTGCATGAGATACTGCTATGCTTTCGAGAATGCCCCTCTCTATATTTTCTAAAATCTTTATTTCTAGCCTCAGATGCCTCTTCGGATAGAAAACCAATGGGCACAATTGACATGTTCTGAACTATGTCTGGCCCATGCATTAAAATTTTATGAAGTGAAGAAGGCATATAATACCATGGGTATAACTCCACGTAAAGCTTAGCAGTATCAAAGCAGAACTCTCGGAATTTAGTTACGTTGATCTTCTCTCCTGATGAAATACACTGCAAGATCACACAGATTTTTCTTAAAAGCATAGCATCTATTCCGGTCAGTTCAGCAGATTTAGTGTAGTTTTCAAAAAATCTCCTTGCCGAGTTGCCATTGTTGGTGGATCCACTGCCTTGTTTCACAACATCGAGAAGTAAGCCCGTTTCTCTTCTTACAGCCTCTTGAACTCTTTTCTTCCTGTCATCAACTTGCCTTTTTGCTATATCACCCCTTACTTGCCATGATTTTATGTCTAATTTGTAGGAAATGTGTAATAAGCATTCCATTGAGCGAATCCAAGCGTGAAGGGTGCTTAAGCCATATTTATACATGTCCTCGTTTGCGTGTTTATCTTTGATTAACTCTAAATTATTCATTTCTTTAGGACAAGCCTTGCATATGTCACACACTGAAGCTGCTGTATTGGATATAATGGAATGAATTTTACCATCAATCATTGTCAACAGCAGTTGGTGTTTGACACTAATTCCATCAGTGATGGTGGATGGAGTTAAGGCTTCAATCTCTGCTTCGATTTCAGCCATCTCTCTCTGCACATTTTCTTTGGTTTCCTTTATAAACTTAAACAATATTGGCCGGCAAAATGAAGTGGAAGATGGTCGCTCGTTTTCCCAAATTGTTACACCTTTTGAGACGAGCCGCAGTGGTACAAGACTAATCATAAAATTACTAGCAAGATCGATTTGCTCATCTTCACTCGTCCTTTGATGATAAATGCTTTGGCTAGATGATCCGTCAAAACCCCATTTGCTGGTCAATACGAGCTGTTGATTGGGATCAACAGGGGTTTCTAACGACCTAATAAGTCTTCTTGAGGTTAAATCCATCAAGGCTTGTAATTTGATTTTTGCAGAGCTCTCTGTAACTGTGAGATCTTCTTTGGCCGGATAGCACTTAATTTTTTCTTTAACCAACATGTAGTAACTCGGGTATTGAAGAGCTCCTTCTTGAGTGTTGAAATCCCGAAGAGTGTTATAGCGCCATTTCGATAAGTTCATCGATACATAAAGAGCCAATGCCTTCAAAGGGGATATTTCCCGTACCTGAATTGATTTACCTTCAATGAAGGCTTTGATTTTTGAGGCCTCTTCTGGATTCTCCGTCAAGTATTTCATAACATAAGCTGTATCGCTTTGTCCTGCCTTTTGAAGCGCCCTTTCGGCCGAAAACATAATTTCAGCGCTGCTACTGCTGCATGAAAGACTATCTTCAGTGCGTCTTCTTTTTTGCCGGTTACTAAGGTCCTCAAAAGATTTACGAGGACTAGGATGTGTACAAGTTGAAGCATCAGATTTAGCAGGAGAAATTATGGGCTCGATGACGTCACTTATATTTTCTGTAGAAGGTTCCATATTTTCATTCTGTAATTCCGGCCATTGAATTGCAGCCTGTAGCCAAATCTCATGTTTCTTCCGAAACTTATCTGTGCTTCTTCCAGACTGTGTCCATTTTGCATAAATGCGGTAGCAAAATCGACGACACCAGTCTTTTAAACTTGTTTCAGCACTTTCACATAACTGAACACAACTGTTATCTTTTAAAACACTGAACAAATAGTTAAAGTCGCGTAAATCTTTATGTGCGCGTGCGCATAAAGCAACGTGAATATCAAGATTTGTATTAAAATTTGGAAAATACATTGCGAGATTAGCTTGGATACAACGAGGTGTAAATCAACACTGATTTTAAAGTTACAAATAGTGACCTATTTATATAAAATCCAGGTATCCCAGGTATCCTTTGTTAAATATTGCAAGGTAATTAGTTATTGTGATAATTAGTAAATGATGCATGCTAAATTAGTGTATTAAGAGCCATTTAGTAATTAAATAATAGCAATGTTCTTATCAGTAATCATTAGTGCATCAGTTTTATATGTAAACCTTAAGTCCCTAATTATATATCCTAATTAGCTTATATCTTCTCTAATTGGCTGCTCAGAAATGTTATTGTAATAAGGTAAACCTTTAGAAAAACGGTTTTAATCAACAAAATAAACAAAAAATAAAAAAATTGTGTTATAAAATAAACATCACTCTTTATCCCAGAAAGTGCACATTTGGCGCACTATGTGTCTTAGTATTAAATATAGCTCTTAGTATAAGCATTATGATATTAGAGACCGCTACTTGAAACAAGCCCGGAATCAGGAGGGAGAGAGCTCGATACACTCATTTTCATAGTAAAATTTCACATTTTCTCAAATTACTCCCGAAATATGGGAGTTATGAAGAAATTCATCACCACAAGTTATGAAGGCATTAAGTAATCGAATAAGATGGCATCATTAGTTTGGCATAATTTTACTCTTTTTTTTCGGACATGTCTACGTCCAACCGCTCCCATACATTCGTTCCACTGTGCGTTGTGCAGGATCGAGCGGCTCGCTCCGTGCGGAGGGCGACCGACGATACATAACTATGTAAATACCGCTCGCTGTAACTACGTACGCCCACCTAGCACCGTGACCGTTTTAACCTTTTCTATTTACTTTAGAAGTAAGGAGTGTTGCTTTAGCCATATGTAGTTGCTAGTGTAGAGGTCCACGTTTGATGGCCAGGCTCACGAACAAAGGTTCGCCATAAAAGATGAATATTTGCTTCAACAAGAGGGGGATAGCTAGCCAGGCAGAAACGATGCGTACGGAGCGATATTGACGCGGTTTGGGGGCCCTTTTGTAGTGAAACCTTTTGTAGTAAATTAATAAAAAGTTCTAAACTAAGGTAATTATAATATGCTTGCCCAACCTTTTCATTATTTTTTAATCAAACTAGAATACTTTATTAAGTAAGTAAGCAATTTAGTTTTTGAAGGCTGTTTTAGATTTCTTTTGGAACTTGATTAGTTATTCTATGGTCATCGAATGCATCTTCAATTCATCAGTCAGTCAGTAACACCGTAGAGCATTTTGAATTGAGAATAATGAAAATGGTTTATGTAATTCCCTCCTACATACACTAACTTCATACACTAACATGACCTGCACACATTAACTGCAAGTGCGTGAGTTGAACCCGTGATCCGAAGCGCAGAAGCCCGTTCACTCAGTCACTGCGCCAGTAGGGCTACCATCATGCCCTACGACTATGGACTAGTGGTGTGCCCGGCGAGTAAACCCTACATTTCTGGTTCTACCCTCTGCTTAGGTTTATGACGTCGTCCGCAGCGCCCGCAGCCCGCAGGGAGGTCGAATCAGTATTTTTTCGACGAACCCTCGTAAAATTTACTACAATAGTTGATCTCCTTTTATACAATTTAAAACAAAATTCCCAAATAGAACCCTCAGTACTTTTGTAACAAAGAATCGGCCATAAAACTTGGTCCATTTAGGGAGAGCTATTACTGTGCGATCAATCTGTAAGTTGGGAGCTCTGACTACATAGGTTGTTGGTGGCTGCTGTACGTGGAGCCCTGCTGGAGCTCGGCAGCAGCCGAGTGCACAGGAGGGCTGCTTGTTGGGAGGGTCCAGAGGACTGGTCGTGTAGTTCCATTGAGCGGAGAGGTGGTTGAGTGGGAGGGAGAGAGTCCTCCACTCGCAGCGTTCGTTCTGTTGTCGGAGGGCAGGTCGTGATTAAATTAATGAAATTCTATTTTCTCCGAGGACACTGTTAATTTTATCGTTATTTATGTTTGCGCATAAATCCCGTTTAGTTTGTGTGTAATTAAATGCAACTTGTGCTCGATCATCGCTTTATCTGGTTACTGCTTTAATCAAGTTTAATGGACGATCCTCTGGGGTTGGAATTCGATTAGATATTGGTTACTAATTCAATTATTAAGTCGTTCATTACCGATGTTTATGAACCATTTTATATCGTGGGAAGTGGTGCATGAATATCTAGGCATCTATCTAGCTTGAGTAATAGTTATAAAAAGTTAGACAAAACAGTTATCTAGTAAGTAGTTGTCTTATTGAGTACCAAATAAAATAAAATACCAACATATTTATTAGAATTTCTTTGACTTGGCCTATAATTCAGAACAAACCATTCCGCGGAAAAACTTGAAAGATTAAAAAAGCACAAACCATAAAAACTAAATAAAAAAACAGAAATCAAAAAAGATTTATAACACAACCTTAATCTATATTATTCAGGGTGTTGAAAAATCAATTTCTTTTCATTTTACGTCGCTGCACCGACGCGCGACGCGACGCCACGCGCGGCAAGTAGGGACCGGGCACCGGGGGCTGAAACAGCGCCGCTGCGGATTTCCGAACCATTGTCCAAAACTGTCGTAACTTAAAAACAATATGGAAGAGAAACGAAAGATTATGTGAAATACGTAGTGCTGTGATACAATGTCGATATTTTCTGATGGAGTACCGATAGTTCTTTGTTTATTTACTTCTGCAGCATGAACGAATTAGTTTTGTAAGAGAACCACTCAGTACAGTACTATCCGTTAGCCGTTCACTAGAACAACTGTTATCAAACTTGGACAGACTTCGAGTCCATACTCTGTTGCCTTTATACAGGCACACATTTAATTAGTCCCTTGTCGCTCTGCTGACCACAGGGGAACAAAGGGTAAGCCTATCTACAGTACCACATGAAAATATATGTCGTGACAATCTGTCACTGGAGTGGACATTGTCCACAGGTGGGACATGGCGCAGGTGCACTGAAAGGAGGGGATCCAATATTTACATAATTTGTTATACAACAGCGAACTAATTTAGTTAATAGGCACGCAACACGAAACGTGGCATTGTTCCTCCATTTTATGGGAATGTGGTTAGAAAATTCTTTTGTGATTGTTGGACATTCCTGCGGATGTGGGGTTATGTTTCTGCCAGATGTGTGATGTGTGGTTTTTAGCCATCAGTGCTATTCAATCAAATACAATGTGACCTTTTAGTAACCCTTTACATACTTACACACATACATACTTTACATTATAAAGGCTCCCTTTTCCAAAACTAGCGCGGTAACATCACAGGCCAGTTCTAGGAAGGGACAACACGTAACTATCCCAACAAACCTACATATTTGTCGTAATACATGTAAGCCTATATTGATTTTGGTCTTATCTCGTACAGATTATGTCCTAAGCTTTTTACAAGGGATTTCTCAAGAGATACGCAAGTTTGCCGACTGCTCCGAGGCATTAGAGGCTGACATGGTTCCACATTTAACGCCTCCTACACAAACAAGGTTTTAGTGTGTGGATTAGATGTTGACTTCTGTTTCGTTACATTCATATACATACGCATAGGTAAAGGTAAGTATAGTAGGGTCTACGTTTTCAATGTTAAAACGGTTTTCTTAGGTTGTCTTGAATGATGATGCTCACACCACTAGGGTATAGAGTTTTCCATCCCTATGCGCTTTTGTTTGTAAGAGGTGGTAATAAGCACGATGCGTTGGGCAATGGACATAGCCATGCCAAATTGAGTACTTATTAAAAGAACCGTGTCCTTTTTTCTCATCACTTTTCCCAATTTTTCAAGAATATCGATATCACCCGCTCCGCGTATCGACAGCCGAACGATCAAGGATACACGACTTATCGTGAAGCCAGAGATTATTCGATGGGGCTGGATCCCTGCCTATCTCCGCTCCCAGCCAACAATGAGACGCATTTGTGACGTAAAATTTACGAGCCTCTTTTACGAGTGCAAAATAGGTGGGACCATTTTACGACCCACCCTGTATAATAAGGGAGCGCTGTAGTATACGCAAAGTTTAGAGATAACCGAACAACCTTTGTTGTTGTTTTAAAGTTATGATGGAAGTATGGAAGAGGGATTATCAACAAATGCATTAGAAATAATGATAATAATATTGGGTGGTAATAAAATGCTAGTTTTATAGCCACATGTCAGAATAGACACACCTATGGATGTTACAATGTAGTGAGCGTCACTTGCATACAAAGTAACGAATTCACTTCTTTGTCCTCGTTTCTTTCCGGCATGTCGCTTGGGATCGCTTTGTTTGGAATAATTGTCGACTCATTAGTAACCAAATGCTAGAATTGATGCTGTTATAATATTAGATGCTTACAAAGATCAATTTCGAAGGAAAGAAAACACTTTATTTCTTTTATCAAAAACGAACAACATAAATTCCTTTGTTCCATTTCCTTTCGCTTCTATTCTAACCATATACTGTAAAAAAACTAAATTATAGTAGGAGTAGTATAGAAGGCATTCGATAAGACCAAGTATTACATTGCCAGCGCCGATGGGGGCTCGGCAGTAAGGTTATTACGTCAATTGTTGGCTGACGGGAGCCGCTCATTTGGGAGCATTCGTTTATTACAGATATAAGGCAATTGCGTGATGAATTTGTATGGTTGCAGGATGAATCTTTGAAGATAGTGGTGCTGAGGGAAATTATAGGAGTACGGTGAATGTAACTAGTAAAGTTTCATTGCATACTAAAATCGGTGGCGGCGCGCGGTAGTTCATCCAATGATGCAATTACTTTGTTCATTTCAACTTTGTTATATTATTATGTTACTGTTAGTTTACAATAAAATATTGAGATTTGAGAGAGCTAAGATTTGTCATTCAATCATTGTCTTCCTTTTGATCCATCTGCGACAGTTCAACCAACTGAATGTGCCATAAGAGCTTACCAACAAGTTTAGTTGCAATTTCCTACAGTGCTCTAAGTCGGTCATAAAATATGAAATAGTGAGCAGCTGATCCTTCCGTCCCCATGGTACGCCATCAACGTCACTTATCAATCACAAATCCAGTTATTTACGACAACCATAAAAGTGTACAAAAAGCTCCTAATGTACATTAGCATTGAAGTAACAATGCACAGCCCGGGATCAAACACAATACCTCTCGGTAATAATATTTAATTATATGGTGTGGCAACACAAAGAGTTGGCGACTGGCAACCCTGTTATGTTCCGCTTCGAATACTTTGTGTGTACATGGCTTTAGAGTTCTGTGGCCAGGAGATATGGGTTTTACACATACATACACAAATACCATAAACGGACGTAAATATCATAGGTATACATATGTGTAATGTACATTACATACACGTATATCTATGATATTTTGCGTTGTGAAGCTGACATTAATAATAAATTAACCAATTTAATTGTTATTGACAAACGGTTTAGTATTCTATGTTGCATTCAATACTTTTTCTTCTTTCTTATTTGAAATATTTTTCATAGAAAATAATATTTATACTTTACTTTGTCATAAAATGTATGAGGCAAACATTACAAACACGATAATGTTAAATGAGGTTGATGCAAGCGTGATGCCCAATATGAATGACTGCTAATCAATAGATACGCAATCAATTGAATTGATTAGATTATTGATCTACTGGAGATACGCAATCTCTTTGATGTTAACCTAACTGTTCTCTTTATTTTATATTAATGATATTTTTTGCATACGGAACCATATTACGACACAGCTCACACACTTATATTAACAGTAAGTACTTGTATGTTCGTGTATTTCGGTTGGTATTTGCATGCAGTTCCGCCGACGTACCCGCTATGTACTATGTGGTGTATGTACCGTACATATTGTTGTTTTCACATAACTCACGGTTAAGTGGTGTGGAGAGATAAGAGTTCATGTTACGGCGTTTTATGAAGTGTTAATTAGATTTTTGTAAGAATTTATACCGGCAGGCATATGAACATGCATATTAAACTCTCTCCTATCATAAATGAAAGAGTTTCTTTTGTTAATAAAACTTGTATTGGTGGGTATTATATTGGTTCTTTCGGAAAAGAAGAGGAATAGAAATCATTTTGATCTTGATGAAGAAACTCTTTTGAGATTCCTCACCAAATTATTTATTTATTTATTAAAACTTTATGCACAAGTAAAAACCGCACAAAGGCGGACTTAATGCCTTGGGCATTTTCTACCAGTCTACCTTAGGGTAATGCAGAGACAATACACAGTAGGTGCAATAACAGAAAAAAAAATAAGGAAATATTAAATAAATAAATATATTAAATTACAGCTGGGTACAATTTTATATGTCATCTCTCCTCTGCTAAGATGTAATCTATGCTGTAATCTACGACGCGGGCCCAGTGCGGGGTGGTAGATGTCACATGTCTTCGAATTCTTGGTTCTAGGACTTCCGGTTTCCTCACGATGTTTTCCTTTACTGTTTTGAGAGCAGTGGTGATGAAATTATTTACACAAAGCGCTTGCCTGGGTCCGAACCCACGACCTACAACTCGTAAGTCGGGATAAAGACTCACAACTGCGCCTTTACAAAGTGAGTGTGTGTTCCTTATTGTTAACTATTGACATCGCGCCGTAGAAATCTTTCTACAATCTGTAATTTTGCCTTTGTTATAACCGTTTCTATGATGCTCATACTAAGCCTGTCGCCTGCATCTGAAATCACTGAAACTATACAGGTTGGCGGGAAATCCGCACAAACAGTAATCATGAATTTCAGATTTTCAGCACATGGTACTATACCCCTTAGCGTAGAAATTTCTACAGAAATTCCGAATTATATACCTTTAGAATCCATGATAACCTTTTGCGCTTTGATGTCCCTGCCACCCTGCAGCTCTTATAGCATAGATATTTCGAAAAGCGACCACAAGAAAGGTATAGGTACTGTTGTAATTCTTATTTTCTACTAAACACAAGACAGGGAAGTACTACAATAAGTTTCAACGTAAAACACACGGCGGCTAAGCAGCGGTGGTCAGCAGACGATGCTTACAGACGTAATCCAGTTAGCAGCCGCGTGTAGGCGGCGGATCAGACTGCACCCCGCGGCTTCCCTGCCTCATGCGTTTTGCGCATTTTAATGCGCCTTCATTATGCAAGTGTTGGGTTATGTAAGCTCGTTTAGGAGGTGGGTTTAATAAGTCTTCGTTGAAGTTAATTGTTGGAAATGGAAATCCTGATTTTGTAAGGTTTGGTTTAAGTAGTCAGGGCGAATGACAGGAAGGTGGTTGGGGCAAAATATGAAGTGCCCATAGTGTGCATACACATGACACACGAGCGACACGCGCCGACGACCGCGGCAACTGCAGCCGTCCGAACCAGATGTACAAAAGACACAAAATATACTTTTGAATCGATGAAGAGCCCGCTGTTATAAAAGGCCTAAGCATTGATCAAAATTACTGTTAAAAAGTCCAAGCTAACCTTGAAAAGTGTAACAAAAAGTAACAGAAAGAGAGGTCATCTTTTTTACAGCCTCACTCTTCACTCTCCAGGCTCTACGAGTTGGTAACAACAGTTTTTTCTTCAAACTAGATTGAATAACAACTTTTTGTCGGCCGTTGCTGTCGCTAAGTGAAGATGGCGGCGCGGTGGGGCCTCGGGGGGGGGGGCGGTGCGCGCGCGCATCTCTGCAAAATATTGACTCAATCCTTTAGCGCATTACGATCATCATACTTATTTACTAATATTATAAATTCGAAAGTAACTCTGTCTGCCTGTCTGTATGTTACCTTTTCACGCCTAAACCGCTGAACCGATTTAGATGAAATTTGGTATAGAGATAGTTTAAGTCCCGGAAAAGGACATAGGATACTTTTTATCCCGATATTCCCACGGGATCGAGACTTATGCGGGTGACACCGCGGGGCTCAGCTAGTAGGGAATATAACCTAGGCCGATTTCTTCGAAGCCCACGACTACCGCGGGCCGGGGGACGAGCTAGAATGCGCGGCTGCAATTGGTCAGTTCAAGGTCAAGCGTAGGTATGGCTATCGCTAGGGCTGCTCTACTTCATTAAGGGAAAATAGTCGATATCGATAAAAGAGATTTTAACATTATAAAAAATCCACAATCAAAATCATAGAAATAATATTTAATAAAATCAATCAATTACAAAAAATATCAATAAAAGCAAAACTTACCAAAATAGGCAAAAACATCGTTGGTATCGCTGAACTAAATAGACGGCTTCGTTAATCGGAGGTGAAGTGCCTTGAACAAACAGCGCTGTATTTTGTTGGAAACCAATTTTCTCTATTAAACTTATCTATCCACTTATATGGTGGAAGTATTGGCGACGAGAAACCTTTCTTTAAATTCTTTTGATTTTAAGCTAGCCTTTTCGATTTGGCGACATACCGACAGCAGCGCCACCTACCGGGTCCAATTGTGTTTTCAAACCATTCAGGAACCCATTAAAATATACACACAAAATTTCATCCAAATCGGTACAGCCGTTTAGGAGGAGTTAGGTGACGAACACACGTACCTACAGAAGAATTATATAGGTACTTACTTATATTAAGAAGATAATAATAACTCAAGAAAATATGAGTGAACATAAGTAGTTCAACATCCTTTGTCATCGAGCAACCGCAGTGGTCATGAGATCATTTCAAATGATCCTATTCCTTGCCTTACCTGTATTTTTCTATAAGCTCTTAGTGACAGATGAAAAATCTCACATTTTTAAACCTCTGTCTACATTTAATTGCAATTTAAATCCTACAGGAAGAATATATGCCGAAATCAATCCAGGTTGTTACAGAGAGTTTTCCAACAGAAAAACCTAATGCCGTTCTTCAACTTTTCAACCAATGATCTGAGTTCTTTTCACGGTTTTGTAGAATAACCTTGAGCCTGGAGCCACAGAAACCTATTGTATTACTATTATAAACTTTTTGCACCACAACCGGACCAACCGATACAATTTATATTTCTTCTATCAAACGTGACCTTAAACTGGGCCTACAAACATGGCGTGTTACCTAAATTATTATTGTAAATTAATAACTTAGATTAATAAGAATTAATTGCTACACTCATAGATAATTGAGGTGTAC
Source organism: Amphipoea lucens (assembly GCA_947508005.1). Classification (NCBI taxonomy): domain Eukaryota; kingdom Metazoa; phylum Arthropoda; class Insecta; order Lepidoptera; family Noctuidae; genus Amphipoea; species Amphipoea lucens. The sequence goes on from OX382374.1 coordinate 20,227,303, forward strand.
AGTGTAGGTAGCCGGTCAAGCGTGATCTGTGGGCTAAAAAAAATAGTGGATTGCCATGGTGTAGAAGAATTTTCGCAGAAATGGTGCGTGGGTGTGGGTGAGGCCTCAAGGGCCTGTCGCTAGGTAGGTTTGTTCTTACTAATTAATGATAAAAAACCGCAAGTCCTCTTCAACAATCGGTTCTTATACTGCTAAGTGGCGTGAACTGAACATGGCCACACAATTTTCCATATATAATATATGTTATAACTCTTAAAATAATAAGGATGGCTGGGAAGTATATCATCAACTTATGCTTGTTTTCGTTAACACGACGCTACATTTAAATGTAACGCCTAAATAAAAGCGCGCTGGGGAATTTTCAACACTCGGCTCTACTCCGAGAATAGAAAATCCAACAGTGCAAATGCAAACATATTTAGGCATAACCTACATGCTCTCCCAGCATAGTGCGTGCATACTTTGATACCATAAAGTCACACAAATGTCTTTCTGTAAATGGGAATCGGTCACAAAACCCTGTACTTACACAAAAAGCAAACTTTTCTGCTACTGAATCATTAGAGTGCTTACGCTAATTGCCTGCAAACCACATATTACAGTTTTTTGTCAGTAACTGCAATTTTTGGAAACATTCGAGTTTACTTCCAAGTTAGCATCCCCTTGATAATATATCTGACTTGGCTATTCATGTTTATATCAAAAGACAGTAATATCATTAGAGATGTTCCTAACCACACTTCGTCGCTCACATGACAAAGAGTCCTATCTCATTTTTTAGCTGATTTGAATTAGGACAACTATATTTTTCTATTCGTGATTCTTTACATTTTGTTGTCTTTCAAAATGGTTATATTTTGAGATCCAAATAACATAGAGATACGACGGTTAATGAAAAATGTAAAAAATCACAAATAGAAAAATGTAGTTGTCCTAACTCAAATCAGCTAAAAAATGAGATAGGACTCTTATGGTCGGTTTCTGAGGTTTTTAAACGGAGTTTATCCATTCGATAGTGATTATTGGTTCGATATCGTGTTTCTGAACACGTCATTAAGGAAGAATTTAGCTTAAAAGTCGAGTGAATTATTATCGAGGGTTTATCTGAAAACCTCAAAAACCGAGCATAAGGAAGGAATTCGCTTAAATAGATAATTATGTCGAATCAACAACTATTGAAAGTTTAAACTCCGTTTAAGAATTCTTCAGAAACCGGGCATTAGTCATGCGAGCGACGACTTAATTTACAATCAATACGTTACTCACGTACCTAGGTGATTATGGCAATGTACTGTCAAAGACACAGATTGATTAGCAAATAGATCATCTACTTACTTTAACCGTGTATTCAACTGTCAATCTTGATTCAGTCCTATGAAATGGCTATACCACGATATACCTATGTATAATATAACAATGTGCGAATCTGATAACCATTACATTTCCCTGACAGTACGTACGAGTCCTACGATCACTGCAAAGTATAATTATAAAATTACAAGTATTTGTTATTAGGTTAGAGTTATCAACACATCTGCCTAACCCTTCTTCGGAGATTACAGGCATGATGTTATGTTACTTGACTCATTTGTTACGTGCGGGAATCGAACTCACGACGTGAACTACAGAACCAGCGCCCAACCCGAGCTGTCTCTTTTTTTGCATAGAAACAATGGAACAATTCTTCGAATCGGCCGAAGTTGCTACTATATTAGCGTTACCTCTATAATTATTATGTTTATATCACTCACATTATGACTAACCTTTTCAAGGGTATTGTAAAAACAGCTGTCGATAGCTTTTATACGTATTTAATACAACATTTATTAGTGCATCAGCAGTTTTCAGACTTATTTAAGGAAATAACAAGTAAACAGATTGGTTGATTCATACTTTTATGGTCCCCTATTGGCTTTTGGCTTATTAATGATAGAATGATAGTATTGGCCTCGTACTGTCCAAGAGCAACTGTGTATCGTTACCTAACTCAAGGCATCCCATAAAGAGAAAATCACCACATGGTGGCGATTTTAGAGGCCAGACCATGAAGTCCAGATTTCCTCAGGATTTTTGAAAACTTACAATATACCTATTATAGGTAAGTAAAATGACATTGGAAAAGTCACATTGGACATTAGCAGGCTTTGGACATGCAACCCGGTACTTAGGAAGCGGGTCCAGATAAAAAATTTGATACCGTAATTTAGTTCTTTGTTCAATATTAACTCACGTTAGTGTCGGCTTTGTTCTAACAGCAAATTATGGTACGTTTCCATGTTCGCCGACTTCAACTGAGTCATGTTACGTGCAATTAAGTAGCTATAGGATCTGTTGCATGCAATAATGTCCGTTATTATAGGAATGCAACTATGATGTGCAACGCTACCCTTGAAAAAATACTGAAGGCTGTTTTTAATTTTGGTCCGTGGCTTAAACCCCCAGTGGTCGAGGCACCTGTGGCCGACGCCCCCGATTCGATTAATTTAATATCTTTATTTTTTTGTGCTTTTCCACTTAGTACAGTAAATATGAAAAGTGTATCACCATAATAATAAAGTATTTTGCCTTGTTAAACAAAAGTTATCTATCAAATAGCAGAGAGAATAAATTGCCACTTAACCTTATCCTTACACACCTTTTTCTCCATTAAAAGCATATTTATTATGTACAAACATCCGAAAAATCAAAAATAAGTACTTACTTCATACAAAATGTTAGTGAATGTTGTTAATTTAATAAACATTTAAGTATAATAAATTAGGTACCATTATGGAAATTTTATCTTTCAACTTCAACCAACTCGTCAACTAACTGAGCCAAACCAATTATTGGTAACAATCAAAAGTCCGTCTTTTTGTCGACAAAATTGAAAACAATAAGGAAGTATGAATAAATATTATATCTATCTCTTTCATACCAAAGTCAAGTTATTGAATATTGCAATATGCAACAGATAAGAAAGTTTAGTGTGTCATCTCACAATGACGAGCGAAGGTCCTTCCCAAAGGCTCTTGCGAAATAATTACAATATAGTTAAAAATAGAATTAGTGAAAAAAATGTACAGTACATTTGATCAAAAATTGCTTTGAATTAAATTAATCGAATCGGGGGCGTCGGCCATAGGTGCCTCGACCACTGGGAGCCTAAGCCACGGACCCTTTAATTTGACAGGAAAAATTGCAGTTTTTGCATTTAGGTTTTTAGCACTTTTTAGTAACCGCATTTGCGATTATTGAGCTAAGCTTTCAAATTTATGAATCAAAATGGACGGGTTTTTCTAAAACCCCTAAACTCTCTGCCTACTTTACTGTATTAGTACATACTTAGGTTATATTTACCTATTTATCTTTAATTCTAATATTTCTTGAAGTTTTGTATCTTCCTGCTTAAATTATTTGCCGTGTCGTATTCACAAATAAAAATCGTTACTAATTGATTTGTATTGTAAGCTATTAATTGATTAGAATTTTCGATTTTGAAAGAAGATGAATCAGAATGGTTGGGTTTAACACGGCACAAATTTATAGTACCTACTACCTCTGCAGGATTTCCAGAATGTCCGTTTTTGAACAGTCTACTATCCCGTCACTTCCGGTATGTCTGTTTTTACCCGACTGCGCGACGCAAAGGAGTGGTAATGTGTTTATCAGCCTATGTATGTATGTATGTATGTATGTATGTTTGTATGTTCCTTTGAAGCACTATACAGACCAAACGCCTGGGCCGATTTTTATGATTCACACGTCAATCGATTCCTCTTAGTCCGGCGAGTGTCACTAAAGACATGACGTTGATGAAAATTCAATATGGCGACTACTGGACGCCATATTGTGAAAATGAAAAAAACTAAAGTCAACAAACTATATCAAGTGGGATATCGTTGGATAGGTCTTTCAAAAATATTAGTGGTTTGGGAAGACCGTTTTTTGATTAAGTAAACCGTTCGTGACTTATCAAGCTTTAAAGTACCAATTTTCGTTAGAATCAAGTGTCCCCCCGGGTGCGTCTCATATCGTATAAAGTTATTAAAAGATTTACAGTTTTTAAAAGAAAAATTCAGTTCCATTGGCCTAGACCTTAACCTTTCAAAATGCGAAATTTATCTTCCCCAAACGACTGACAGACAGACAACCATTGCAAAATTTAGTACAATAGCTCCAAATATCAAAATTACGGAAAGAAACTCTCTTCACCTTCTAGGGTCCCCAATTTTTGACGAATCCTTTCCAACGTTCATTGAGGAGAAGATACAAAATTTTAATGACGTCTCGGAAAGACTTTTCAAAATTAATATTCATTCGGCCTTCACACTCATTCGGTACTGTTGTTTTGGACCAAAATTTACTTATAGCCTTCGCTCCTCTCATCTATGGAAGCATCCACAACTTTTAGAAAAAGTAGACCAAATTATTAGAAACACATTAACTTCCATCCTAAATGTGGCCCTGGACGACCGTGCGTGGCAGCAAGCCACACTACCCATTCGCTTGGGCGGTCTCGGCGTCCGCAAAATTTCAAGTATTAGTTTACCAGCCTTCCTCTCCTCGGTCCACAGTACCGATAAATTAACCAGGAACATTTTATCTTCCTCACTGGTCGATTTTGAAGTGCCGTTTTTGACCGATGCGTTGAACGCTTGGAAAATGGCTTGTCCCAATACGGTTTTGCCTGATAACCCGTCTTCCCAGAGACGGTGGGACGTGCCGCTCTGCAGTATTATACGGAATATCCTTGTAAACACGTCACGTAATACTGTTGAGCGTGCCCGTCTGCTGGCTGTGGGAGAATGGGAGTCAGGTTTGTGGCTTCAGGCGCTCCCGTCATCCACCATAGGCACAATGATGGATGACTCATCGTTTCGGCTCGCTACGTGTCTCCGCTTGGGTGCACCTTGTGTTGCTCCGCATCGATGTCACTGCGGTGAAGCTGTCGACAGTCTCGGACACCATGGCCTGTCGTGCTGCAGGAGCGCAGGTCGCATAGCACGGCACGCCAGCATCAACGATATTATTCGTCGAGCCCTTGTCACCGCCGGCGTACCAGCGGTGTTAGAACCAAACGGCTTGGTACGTGATGATGGGAAGAGACCAGACGGTATGACGTTGTTGCCTTGGAAGGTGGGTAGGCCTTTGGTGTGGGACGCAACATGTGTCGATACCCTTGCGCCATCTCATGTTCCTAGCACTGCGGGCTGTGCTGGCGCCGCTGCTGCAGCTGCTGAGACCCTCAAGCGGCGCAAATACTGTAACCTTATGGGCAACTACAGCTTTGAGCCGTTTGGGGTCGAAACGCTCGGGTCATGGGGCCCGAGCGCGCGTCTCCTTTTTAAGGAAATTTCTCGCCGGCTAGTCGATACTTCACGTGACCAGAGGGCTGGGTCGTTCTTTGGCCAAAGAATTAGCATTGCCATTCAACGTGGCAATGCTGCCAGTCTTCTGGGCACGTTTCCGGATGACAGCGATGCGGATGAATACTTCGACGCCTAAGTGTCCTTTGTTATTTTTATTTTTATATATTTGTATTGTAAGTTAGTTAGTCGTTTATTTTAGTATCTAGTGTATAAAGTTATTTGGTATATTTTCATTTCAATAACGTTCACAAGATATAATAAACGTGAGGTATACCAACTGTTGATATAATTTCTTTACCTACATATAATATTTATATACTCTAAAACTTACTTCGTATAACGTTATTGGATATAACGTTTATTTAATCGAAAATCATTAGGTCTATCGTTTAAAATATATATTGATATCGTCATTATGGTTAACACCCCGATTCAGAGCAATCCGATTCGGAAAGCTTAGGTTAGAAAGCCTTCGTGGCTTCGTGGCTTCCGAATGGGTACATATTTGAATTTTGAAAATTTAAATATCTACGGTTAAAATTTCAATGTTCAAAACATCGAAAATTTAAATATCGAACAACCATAAAACCGAAAATTAAAATAACGTGAGTTTATAGGTATTGTCGAATGGTAAGATAACCTAAGTCCAATACAGGGTGAAATTGAAAACATGCGACAAATCGAAATGGGAGATTGTACTTATCATTATGAACAACTTTTACTATGGTATCACACTTCACACCTGAAATCGCGAAAAAAAAAATCAGCTGTTCCCTACATTTGGACGAGTTATGCGAACATAAAATGTAGGGAACAGCTGATTTTTTTTTTGAGCCGAAGCTGCGGTGGTGAGCGTTAAAACCATCGACGACGATAAGCTCGCGTGGGACCGCCGGAGCCCCGCAGCGCCGGAGCCGTGACAGAAACCATGCCTACTGCATGATGCATGCTCGCTTGCATGATACATGCTCGCTTGCATGATGCATGCTTGCTTGCACGCTGCATGCTTAAGTAATATTATTTTCACATAATAAATAACTTAAAATAAAACACATTTGTAGGCCGCTCCCGCTCTTGCATCTTATGTCGACGGAGCCCCGCTACGCGGGGCGAAGAGCGAGCGAAGGGCACCCCGAGGTTCGGTTTGGTTAGGTTACTTTAAACCCTTTACACAGAAATAGGGACCCCGCGAAGCGGGGCTCCGTCGACATAGGATGACATAGGATGAAAAAAAAGTTTTTATCATATTAGACTAAATAGGTTTTATGTTTATTGAGTGGTATATCAAACGATTTTATATTAATTGTCTGTTATTCTTATAGAAATTAGTTACATTAAAATTATATCAATCGTTTATTATATTAACTGATCATTATACCAAATTAAATTATAGGTTCAGTTGTTATATCTTGTAAATATTAGAGGTTTTGTAATTATATCATATATTACTTACCCGTCCCCCCCTCTACCAACTAAACGGTTTGTAATTAGTTTAAATGTTACGGCAGTAGTACCTATATATTACGAAGTTTAAAGGAAAACTATCACACTTAAGTGGGATTTACAACTCATAACTAAAAAGAATAAAATAAAAAAATTAAATTTAAAAATCAAAAAACCCGACTGCGGTAAAAAACTTAAGTTGAAAAAAACTGAAAAGCTAAAAACAAGCCCATTTTAAATTTAATAAAAGTTGGAAGCAGGCGGGACCCATTTGAGTTTGAAAATATAAAAATGGTATGGGTCCCGCCTGCTTCCAACTTTTATTAAATTTAAAATGGGCTTGTTTTTAGCTTTTCAGTTTTTTTCAACTTAAGTTTTTTACCGCAGTCGGGTTTTTTGATTTTTAAATTTAATTTTTTTATTGCAAAAAGCGGTAAAAGGGACGAGTGGTGAGTAAGACATCTGCTGATACACCTTGCAGCCACCGTCATAGTAGGTACTTTACGTCTTTATAGTTGTGAAAGGATTTTTTCTATATTCTACGAATGTCTGTTCTTCAACATGTTTATACAATATGTCTGCCCGTCAAACGTAATCTAAGAATCTTGGCATCGAGCAAAGTTTCTCGACATTACCGAGTATTGTCTAATATATTATACGAACCATTTCTTGGAAAACATCTAATTTTAATTTTCTTTTGTTGCAGGAAAAGTGGGCTTGACAGATTCACACCACATTGGATTGATGGTAGCAAGGAATTATGTAAAATAAACAGCGTTCATTGATATCTGCAATATCAAAGACTTTGCCGGATGAGCACTTTCACACAGAGTTCTAGGTACAGAAGCCAGCACATCAAGCTACCCGAAACTGTCAAATTTTCCCAATCAACCTTGAACCTTATGTTTTAGCGATAAAGTTGAAAATCTAGAGAAGAAATTTGACAGATTGTAGTAGCTTGATGTGCTGGCGTCTGTAAGACTACGTCTACTACTTCTTCAATCCGACACCAACAATAAACATTTCCTCATGACCTCTCTCGGCGAACCTCTTCACAATAACCACACCTGCCTATTCTTCGCTTGCACTTGTCTAAATATTACCCGTTATTTTGCAACATTACAGTGAGGTACCGGTGTAACTACGTCATAGAATGACTTGGAAATAGCCCTGTTTTACCCAGTTACTCACAACCACTACCCAGCACAGATGGTCGATGTAACATGTTTTCCTATAATGTCTTGTTTTCGTTGCTCGATTTCTACGTCATCATTAACGTAGATGTGTCTTAGGTTTAGTAGCCTATTCTGGTAGGATTTTTTGAATTAACACTTCAATGTGCGTCATCTTATATTTGGCAGAAGAACCGGTTATTTTAAGTATTGAAAACATAACAAATTAAGGTCCGGAGCTTCTATGAGTGATGATAGCTGAGTACGTCAGTCGCGCCCCGGCTAGTTAGTGACATATCGAACTTGGAGGGATAGGAGAAGGCCAAATCATGAACGAATTGATTTAAACATGATATGGCTGGAAAGGGGGGACTACACTTAGTTGATGGCTAAAAGAGATTTATGGAAGAAGACAACATGCTGCGCCGTTCCTAAATGTCGGCAGAAGAGATGATGATGATACTTAAGTTGTTTTTGGAAAGCTCGTGCCAAGACTAAATGTATTTCTACCTTTAGTCTTTCTGGTTATAATATTATGCTCCGAAGTATTTTGGCCTGGAAACTTCGGGGAGATTATAAAGTTTGTGCCTGTGTAATTGAGTTTGGATCAGATAGGGATGATATGACGAAAAGGTCAAAGTTATTAAAGGAAACTCAAATTCAATCCGAATTAGAATATCTTAACTTATTTGTAACACAAATCTCATACCTTTATTGACAAAATGTAACTATTTACACTAGATACTAAATTAAATGACTAACTAACTTACTATATAAATAAATACAAAAACAAAGGACACTTAAGCGTCGAAGTACCTACCTACTCGTCCGCATCGCTGTCATCCGGAAACGTGCCCAGAAGACTGGCTGCATTGCCCCGTTGTATGGCAATGCTAATTCTTTAGCCAAAGAACGACCCAGCCCTCTGGTCACGTGAAGTGTCGACCAGCCGGCGAGAAATTTCTTTAAAAAGGAGACGCGCGCTCGGGCCCCATGACCCGAGCGTTTCGACCCCAAACGGCTCAAAGCTGTAGTTGCCCATAAGGTTTCAGTATTTGCGCCGCTTGAAGGTCTCAGCAGCCGCAGCAGCAGCGCCAGCACAGCCCGCAGTGCTAGGAACATGAGATGGCGCAAGGGTATCGACACACGTTGCGTCCCATACCAGAGGCCTACCCACCTTCCAAGGCAACAACGTCATGGATTGGATGGCCTTCAGAAACAACTTCATTCCTGTTACTTGTAGAAGTAGTAGACACGTGTATCAATACAAATAGATTATATACACTCATTAATATATTATGTAAATAGCTTAATGCAATAGTAGGTAATAAGTGATAATGAAAGATCCGCCGTGACCTCTGGCAGCTCGCGCCGGACAGATAAGCAGGCACGCTTCAGAAATTATGCTGCAATCATTCCTAGAACGGTATCATATCATCATATTTGTTATAGATAGGAGGTATAGTCCACTGTAGAATATAGATTTAGGTTCAAAGAAACTTTATTCTCAATGAAAACGTAACATGTCACTTACTTGAGAACAATAATAATCATAATTTTACAAAAAGTTCGAGGTTCCCTATCCATTTGCATAAAATTTTAAGACCTAATATAACTTAGCATAATTTTGTTTGGCATAATTATATTTTCGCATAGCATAATTATAATTACGCATAACAGCATACGCATAATTTCTCTAGTCATAATAATGATTAAGCATAACATTCTAAAGCATAAAATTTAGCATGAGCGTTTTATTTCTAACGACGTCGAACCTAACCAAACCGAACCTCGGGGTGCCCCTGACGTCGTTTAGTATTATGCGAATCAAATTTATGCCAAAACAAATTAGTCTTTAAGATGATTATGCCAACATAAAATGTAGGTATGCCTAAAAAAATTATGCCGAAGTATTATTATGCCAAAACAAATTGTGCCAAAATCGTTATGCCGAAGTATATTAGGACAAAGAACATTATGCGAAAAGAAGGGATCCCAAAGTTCGACCTCACCCGTTCAACTAATCAACATTTATCCGAGACCCGAGCCACCCAACGTATTTATTTCACCAGAACTCTAACATGCTTACTGGCTGAGCTGAGTTTTAAATGCATTGAATGAGTGTACCTACATTTTTTTGATTCGTGAGTGAAACGCTTGTAATAAAAATATTATGAGCACTTGGAAAATGTTTTGGTGATCACAAAGTTATTTTATATTTGACCGAGGTGTCTTTACAGCCATTAGTCAGATGTAAACAGGCCATTCCCTTACCCTATAATATTGAAGACTAGATTTAAAAAAAATCATGACTTAACTTAACCTCCTGGAATCAATGAAACCAGGGACAAATGAAATTATCGAAGAATATAATATAAAATAGCCTACATACTTAACAAAAAAAATGTTGTAGCCTTATGTTTTGTTATACTAATTAGGCATTCTTTCTCGAAAACACGTGTAAATAAACCGTCAGCAGAATAAAACGGATGGATGGCGACATATTGAACGATATGAGATGTGATGGAATGGGTCGTTCCGGGCTAAGTGGCGCAGGCGCACACCCTCTGCGCCTCACCGACCGGTCTGATTGCATCAGCTGCGTCACACATCCGCATCAGAGAGATAATGGTCCACGTGCCATCGTAAGATTATTTAACAAACTCTTTTTATTAGCAGAAGGCATCCGATCAAGCTGGTCCTGTGACGTCATCTGCCTGTCAAATTGGCGTAACGAGTTAACAACAGCCTTTAGTAACCATTACCGAGTAAGAAACGTGTCAAACGGTTTTCCCAAAAGAAACGTTACCTCCCGGACAGTCCGTTTGAGTCATTTAGTTATGTTCTAAACTAAAACATAATACTTGTCTCCTGGACATGCGAAGTAGCTACAGTCTGAAAAGGAAACTATATACCCATGAGGATCTCGATAACTTGATGACACACAGAAGGAATGACAAGCGGAATTTGACTAGATAGTTAGTGTGAGTTAGTGATAAGAATTGTGATTGAATAGGTCATCACGGCTCGCGGCTTAGCAGATTAGTAAGAATCCCAATCACCCTGCAACCGGTTTTATTGCATCACCTACCAATACACCTACTCGCATAATAATGATCGGAAATACACGTGTCTTGTGTCGTCGCGATATTTTTAACGTGGATTCAAAGGACATTTTTTGGATAAGATAATAACTGCCCCTTGTACCTACTGATAATTAGGTGTAGATAAAGTCTCGGCTGTCTTTTGTAGATCTTTGACAGTCGTAGGGCTTTTGGGACCGGGACGGCGGTCCCGGATTCCACATACAGATACAATAATTATTTTTGAGTAGTATTTTGGGACCACAAATAAAATAAACAAAGTTACCTATGTCTTGGGAAAGTACGGTCAACCAAAAAATTTTGAAGGCACTTATACAAATAAAACTATTTTTATAAATCGATAAAGGTAGTCTGAAGCCAGAAAATCTGACAATAAGTCTTATCAAGGGGTGTCAATAGTGTTACCCAGCACCTAACTAGGTTGTTGAAGTAAGTGAGGCAGTCGCTCCTAAAATACTGGTATTCAGATGCATCCGGTTAGACGAACGCCGACCCCACTTAGTTGGGGAAAGGCAGATGATGATCAATTAACAGCTAGGTCTATCTCCGGGTTTCCACCCAAATCAGGGTCATTTTAACAGCAATCAGTGTTTCAATAGGTCGTCTTGAACCGACCGGTTAGTTGCATCAGAGACTACGTAACACCCAGCCATATGAATGTATGATGGAGGATAATCGGTCATCCACGTGCAGGATGCACATTCACGCTATTTTTAGCTTACAAGGGGACAAAACGTGACCTGTATCAGATTAAAAGCAACTATGCACTTCCACTGTCAATATATTTCTCCTTATACATCTTATATTATCCCGAAGAAGTTAATAAAATTGTCATAATCCGATTGATTAAACTTGAAAATGAGATCTGCCAAACGACTATGATTTAGTGACTGCAGTTGGCTTTTATTTTATTTGGACATGGAAACCTGTTAGGGAGTGACTTATACCTATATATATATACTTATACCAGGAACCGTAACGACCAGGGTTTTGCGGGTTTTTAGTAAAATAAGTACTTACTCGGTACCTTATTATCTGAAGTTCGAATCATAAGTGATGAATTTTAACAGGTTATTTGAAACCGATGGTTGATGATTTCAGAAGATTTTTGCGTAAGTCCTACGTAGACATAATTTAGGATTGTGTATTTACTCCGTGTGGAAACTTAGCAGTCTAAAAACACCAATTCGTCTTGAGCAAGTGTGGTGATCAAGGCTCGTGTCTATTCTGTGTGAGAACAGGCCTTTGCCCAGCAGTGGGACAATACTAGTCTAGTATTATTATCTGCCTAGCAAGTTAAATCACATGCACATCGCTAACACCGCATATCCGCTATTTATTTGTTGTTGTCGATATTGTTTGGGATCCTATGAGCGTGGTTTACAAAACAAACGTTCTCGCGTCCGCTGGGGAACATTCTCACGGAATACGTGCTTCGTGACGTCACTAACAATATGCCGCGCGTTGTTACCATGCTGAGCTGAATGGAGGAATGACATTCGGAAAAATTGTAATTTCCACCGAGTGGTGATTCCGGTGTGGCAAGTCAAGCCTGATTGAAGTAAACATACCAAAAAGTAAGAGGGTGTAGATAGATACTTAAATGTCAAAATCAGAATTTATTTATTTGTAAGAATATAGTTTTACATAAAAGTCTCATTCATTCACTGACAACGCACAGCCTAAACCGGTGGGTCTAGAAATATGACATTGGGAGGCACTGACGAAGGATTTTTGAAAATGCATCCCCTAAAAGGGTTAAATAACCGATGTTTGTATGGAATGTTCTCACTCTGGCGCTGGGTGATCCAATCGGGTCATTTTATAAGTTTTGTACCATTATGTTATTCAAATGACATTCTTAACTAATAATAAGCATTTTTAGTTAATAAGTCTAACATCAGTTAATTATTATTATTTGGTATTGGTATTCATCATAAATTGAAAATAAACGTCCGAAATAAAGCTCCGAGTCCGACATCCCAGTTTCCACTTAAGTAGTTAGCCTCTTTCTCCTCCTCTTTTCCAATTAAACCGATTAAGTACAGGCCTTTTGAATTGTCAAGGGGTCTTTCAGTCAGAAAGACGAAGCTAGTTGCCCGTACCATAGCGTAGTAGGTATGGAGAAGAACGGGCAAGAAACTACACGGACACTCTTTGCTACAAAATTCCAAAACAGGTGCCAAAACAATGCTGCTACAAATATTAATTCGTGGAAATGGAAACAATACTTATTCTTACATAAAGCTTGTTTTGTAAGAGACTATTAAAAATACCTGAAAATATTAGCCAACTGAGATTACGTGTTATTGAACTCGCTTGATCTTGATTCAGACAATGACGTAATTTAACACACCTTACTAATGCAGAGCACTCTTATTGCAAAGACATAAGGTTGGCAATCGTTCAAGTTAATTAGGCAAATATCTTTAATGTTACAAAGAGATCTTCGACTTTGTTGTTCACAAGATAAAGTTGAAATTGCAAGGTCATATTATGTTTATCAAAACGTACCTAATATAGACACTGATGGATACTTTTTGGTGTTTTGAAAACAACATGTTTTGCAGCAGAAAATGACTAAAAATAAAATTACTGTTTTATGATAATGAGTTTAGGATGAAAAATATCACATCACACTAATAAATTATAAAGGCGAAAGTTTGTGAGTGTGTGTGTGTTTATATGTTTGTTACTTCTTCACGCTCAAACGGCTGGACCAATTTTGACAAATTTTTGTATGGAGGTAAGTATTAACATATAGGCTATTTTTTATTCCGATATTCCCACGGGATCGAAACTTATGCGGGTGAAACCGCGGGGCGCAGCTAGTTGATTATAATCGTAATCTTAGTTAAACGATCGGCACCTGTCTACTTCTTAATAATAAAATACTGTTGCATTGCGCATCACTAAAGCTGGGATGCATGAAGAAGCCTCCTCGTGTAGAGCAGTTTGTTCCGCCAGTTACTCAACTGAACGCTCGCGCTCGGCGCAATCCTGGACAGTCACACCCAACACCTTACTTGACTGGCCAATTCTTCCCTTGCGGTGGTAGGGCTAACGTCCGCCTGGTTTGCGACCACCCTCCCACCGGAGTCAGGCGTCAAGCAGCCTGCTGTGTTTCGTCAAGGCGTAGTTCCAGTGCCATAGGCATCTTCTGGGCAAGCTCGTAGATCCATCGCTTTCCATCAGGCGTGATCGAGGCCAAGAGCGGGCCCACTCAACTAAAAAAAAATATTTAAAAAGAATTAAAAAAAAAGCTGTTTGTTGTTAAATCAGTACCTATGAACTTCTTTCGGCTAATATTATTTGGTTATGATAATAAAATATTATCTAGTATTGAATTTAAAGAAGATTGCATCCAGAAAACAAATTACAATTTACCACAGAATATCGAGAAAATCCGGAATGTCGTTAGGTACTGAAAAATCAAATACTTACAAGATTTTTTCCTGGGAATCAATCCCTTTCGATTGACAACTGACCTATGACTAAGTCATCATCATCATCATTTCAGCCGAAAGACGTCCACTGCTGGACATAGGCCTCCCCCAAGCACCTCCACTTCGACCGGTTTTGTGCTTCTCGCATCCAACGAGTTCCTGCGGCCTTCACAAGGTCGTCGGTCCACCTTGTGGGAGGCCTTCCAACGCTACGCCTTCCGGTACGCGGTCGCCACTCCAGAACCTTTCGGCCCCATCGGCCATCTGTTCTGCGAGCAATGTGCCCTGCCCACTGCCACTTAAGTTTGGCAATTCTTCGGGCTATGTCGGTTACCTTGGTTCTCCTGCGGATCTCTTCATTTCTGATTCGATCCCGCAGGGAAACTCCAAGCATAGCCCTCTCCATTGCCCTTTGAGTGACTTTCAGCCTTCTAATAAGGCCCATTGTGAGCGACCACGTTTCAGTGCCATATGTCATCACTGGCAACACGCACTGGTCAAAGACTTTCGTCTTGAGACACTGCGGTATGTGGGACGAGAAGATATTGCGTAGCTTCCCGAACGCTGCCCAGCCGAGTCGGATTCGACGGTTGACCTCTTTCTCGAAGTTGGACCTACCTAACTGGACAGTTTGTCCTAGGTAAATATACTCGTCCACGACTTCGAGTGTAGCGTCTCCGATCTTCATGAGAGTGGGTGTTACATGGGCATTTGACATGACCTTCGTTTTGTCCATGTTCATTTTCAGACCCACTCTTTCAGAGGCTCTACTGAGGTCGTCGAGCATTGTACTGAGGTCCTCCATAGTTTCAGCCATGACTACTATGCCATGACTAAGTACTTGGATATAAAGGAAATTATACACAAATAACATACCTTTAGATTTTTATCTAAATTGTCAGCTAATAAACAATATCAGCAATATATTGTTTCTTCATTTGCAATTCAGATTGGCAAGTTGTTATTGTAATATTTAAATATTTCATTATAAATAACCTCATCCGGACTTAATGTGATACCTACTTACCTACCGACGACACCTCTGGAAAACAATAAATGTGGTTGTTGTTGATAATAAATATTATAATAATCGTCTCCCGCCCACACTTCCTTACAAGGTTAAGGTAGGCCAGTATAACAGAATGTGAAATGATTTCTGTGACATTAATAAAAATATTATAATATCAACCTGCCCTAGGAGGACATATAGTGACCTTATTAGCTGGATCCACACCAGACGATCCAGTGCGCTCCGATCGCGCGCGGCACCTCCACATCGACCGCGCATTGTTCTTGCCGCGCCCGATCGGAGCGCACTGGATCGTCTGGTGTGGATCCAGCTATTGGTGATGGTCTTCAGAAAGGTCAGGTGCGTGGTACTGGCAACCGGTGTGCTTGATATGATCAGATGTATGAACGTAAACGAGGCAAAAGGAATATGTAAGTATCGCGGCAGGTGGCGGTCTGTAGCTTCTGCCTATCCCCATGGGAGGAAAGCGACTGTTTATGTATGTATGTATCAGCCTGTAACATCCCGCTACACTATGATACACTCTACAGGGTAAAACCTCTTCTCATATTCAGAAGAAGCGATCATGGTCATCACACCGTATGCATATTTCAATACTCTAGGCAGTCATTCGAGCGCCTAATAGCAGGAATTTCTTTAAACAAAGTTTGTTTTCGCTCCAATTAGCTGAAACAAAAATGAGAGCAGTCGGGGCCCAGTAGTATCGGCCGCGACTTACGAGTTCTACGTCGTAGGTTCGAACCCAGACAGGCGTTTTACTTTGTGTAATTTATTTCATCACCACTGCTCTCAAAACGGTGAAGGAAAACATTGTGAGGAAACCGTTTTGTCCTATAACCAAACATTCGAAGACATATATGTATGTAACATCTACCAACCCGCAGTAGGCCCGCGTGCTGGATTACGACCCACTCACTCTCACAGAGAGGAGGCCTGTGTCCCAGCAGTGGGAACATTATGGGCTGATTATGTACCTGAAAAATATAACCTCAGCCCATAAAAACTCTAGCAAATTTGATCATAAGGCCATAAGGCGTGGTCTCTTGTAGTCATAGTAAAGTACGAGTACATGATGCAACAACCAGACATCAGTCCACATCTACAAGCTGACGCAACACAGTTGTGCTGCCAATCACACGGCACTTGTGGAAAATTTGTAGTGCGAGGAAAACAATACGGAAGTCGTTCGGCGATAATTTATATTGTTTAACGTAGGTGTTTGTTTTATTTTATTTCTATAAACTACCTATTAGAAATTTGTATTTTTATCTTGTTTTGTTCCGTTGCTTGGAATATTAAGAACACACCCACGTGTTGTTATTTTTATGTTGTTTGTCAACAAGCCGGAGGGCCCACCTAATGGTCGGTCAGTGCACCTATGAAACCTGAAATTAGCGATACCAGAGGCGTCGCAGTTGGGTTGCCATCCCAGAGACTGAAGCTGAAATATCTCATGTATCAGGAAAGAAAGAACAGATACTTAGTATAGGTACCTAGTACATACATATTTACGTCAGATCATAAAGAAGTTCTGTATGTAGATACTCTACAATACCTACTCATGATCGTCTGAAAAACTAATATGACATGATTATAATGAAGCAGTAGGTAGTGACTACAAAGTAAGTTCTGCAGTCTGCAGGTGTAATTAAGAGTGATCAGTATAATGGCCTGCTAACTGCGGTAGATTTGTGTGTCAGGTTAATTGACCACTGTCTGTTGTGTAACGCGGCTGAATTGACGCCATTTTGATTAATGTGTCATTAACAGAACGTTTTGATGTAAATAATTATGTACAATATCTCTTTTGTTACAGGGTTTAGCAAGCAATCATCTGGTGGAGCATAATCAGCCTATAACGTTCCCACTGCTGGGATACAGTGACACAGGCCTCCTCTCTGTGAGTGGGAGTGGGCCGTAATCTACCAAGCGGGCCCAGTGCGAGTGGGAAGATGTCAAATCTCTTCGAATTTTTGGTTCTAGGACATGCCGGTTCCCTCACAAAGTTTTTCTTTACTATTTCATGAGCAGTGGTGATGAAATTATTTACATAAAGTAAAACGCCTGCCTGGGTTTGAACCCACGACCTATTACTCGTGCCTACAGCAAGTTATGCTGGTTTACTTTAGTAGTAAATATAGCCTATAACACATTTGTATAATTGTAAACAATTATTGAAATAAACGTATTATATGTATTATTACTATACAAATACTTACATAATTCTTAGAGGAACTCTTTTGCTGGAACTTAAAAAAAAATCCCTTGAAGTTCGTGTACTTACGTACTGCTGGGTGCTGGGTATGCAAAGGTCCTTTGTCAAGCGTTGTGCAGCTATGGTCAACAATGCCCAAGTAGCTGAGTATCATCTGTGTTCTAATTTCACAACATAAACCCGGAGGGCCGCTGCAACGCAACAAATTAAGATATGTATTTGTCTAGCATTTTGTTTCCCCTGGAACTCGTATCTGCTTTCCAGCAGCCCGCTCCATTTGCCCAACAAACTAATTTCCATTAATTATCCATTTCACACAACAAAATACACAATTTCTCCAATGAAAACTACAACTTCACGTAATATTACTAGTCATTAGCTAGGCGTGTCGCTGTATCGGCACGCGAGCGACCGGTCCAAGTCGCCCCGAACCGGCCTGAACCGGTTCCAGACCGGTTCCATCCAGTTCGTCCCACAATCGGTCGTGATAAGTGGAGTGAGTTCGTTTCACTGCCGCCCGGCCACTGATAACTTTGCTTACATTATGGAGAAGGGAGTAGGTCTGGTACTTGCAATGAATCTGCTGATAATAGTGTTGTTGTGTCCGCAGCGCAGGATACTGACCTATCCTTAAAATAGACCTAGATTGCGTTCATAATAAAGCATTTTAAGACCAGAATTCCAGGTGAAACTGTTTGTAGACAGAGCCTGATGCACTCTATTATAATCAGCGATTCAGGAGTTCAGGACTCAGGCGTCGTCAACTTAGCCATCTTCCTCTCTCAAAATGTTGCTGTGCCCAACAGGGTCCATATTGATCTTTTACTTGTAATACCATCTATGTAATACATATGGAATGCAATAAAGAATTGAGTATTGAGTACATTTAAAAGAAGGCGAGGCGGTGAGGTGGCCTTAGTTTTCTCAATCTGTCCCAATTTAATTATCGTAGAGTTCCAAACATCAGCAGAAACTAGGCTCAGGGACTCACGAATAGCGTTAAATGTAATGGAAACTTTTAATGAAACATCACTTCCCTAGTAAGTAGCTGTTGATGTTCATTCATGACTAATTCATCTCGCAGGCAAAATAAAAATTCTTTCATCATACTTTGGAGCAAAAGTTAACCTAAAATTTTTTTTTTAATAATTTCTTACTTGAAAAGTGAACGAAGTGAGTGAGTGAAGTGTGTTGTGTGCTTTTCTCATTAAAAGTTTACGTCTCAATCCAAGGTACTACCTAACTCGTTGGTTATCGAGAACTAGGGCAAGCAGGTAAGTATTGATTTAAAGCTAAATAATAAGTTGCAAGACTAGTCTAAAGCCTAGATCTAGAACAATCGAAGGTCTTGCATAAAGTCTGCTATAAATTTATTTCGTATTGATGTTACAGAGAAAATTTATGTTTGTTTGTTTACCTATTATATTATACTTTACATGCTTAACAAAAAAATACGATTAAGTATTAATACAAAACATACAATGGGCGGCCTTATCGTTTGTTTATGTTTTTGTGAATATTCTTGATGAAGATATCACAAGATTCACCCAAAAAGAGCTCCTAAATACGTAATTACGTATGTACGTACCTAATACCTATTTGTTGGTTTATTCAAGCAAAAACTTGCGATTTCATTATTAATTGATTGATAGAACAAAAAGCTTTGAAATAGGTATGACTGATAGTGGAAAAGATGAAGCTACTCACTAATTTCTCTGCAGCAAGTAAGGTACATTGAGGGACACTAATAGTATATTATACTGTGCTAATAGGCTTTTACTCACAATCACCGGCTGTAATGATAATAGAATGACTGCCTTTGTCTTCGTGACAGGCTGTATGAAAAATTTAAAAGTTATTTATTACTTTAGCTAATATCTAATGGCTCGTTAATTTATCAAAGAAAGATACAAACTACCTCTTTGTTTATTTATTCTTATGTACACACGGCGACACATCAAGCTATACATTTCTAGTTTTAGCTGACCTCGCATTTGTACAGGTTATTCGTACAAGCAGAATTCAGCTAATACTGGTTATGTATAGCTTGTTGTGTAGCCGTGCGTACCAGGTGCATAAGAAAAAGTTTAGTTAGCCATATTAGTTTTAAAAAAATTGGTTAGTGGGGAAGTCCAAACTTACAAACTCACAACACAATACAAAACTGTGTCAATATCAATACAAAAGTAGTATTTTCCCCGAAGAAGCAAGAGGACCCTTCCATCAAAAAACTTGGGGTATCCCGTATCCCGTAGCAACACATTTGACGCAAAAAATCCATACCTACCTGCTTGTATAAAAAGCTACGGGTTTAGCCGTATAGCCTAGCAACAGCGTTGGGGCTAAACAATGAGCCATTGAATGAATAGAATTGGCCAATGCTGTGAGAATGTGTGGCCGTTGACCTGACCGTACTGAACCGACGCGGCTTTCAATTGATGTAAGTACATAGTTACAAAACATAATTATATAGACTTTATTTACATTGTATCGTCGGTAATTATCTTGGGCTCATCATGACTCCAATTATACAAATCGCAGTTTCAAGGTTTCGATCAATGCAAAGCAAAATTGTTAAAGCGATTGTTTTAGATTTTGCAAACAAGTGAGTAGTACCGTAGTACCTAGTTCCGTGGAAGACGAAGAAGGTAAATGACATATAAAGTACAAGAAATATCGGTGGAGGAAACAATAAAACCTACTTTAGTACCAGCACATAAATGCGCCGGTATTGACTTCCTAATCACCAGGCCATGCGAGATGGTAGGAAGTGCAACTCACTCGCGGACGGAAGAGCTGCATGCACACACACAAACAAACACACCCAGCATGCAAACACACAAACACACGCAACATAAGCACACACACAAACACCCGCCAACATAGACACACACAGAGAAACTGCCTACTGACAGTTAAGAGGAAGCTAGTCATGCAAATTAATTTTTAGCTGAGGGTCACGCTTTCTCATAATTATTAAAGCTATTGGTTGTGGAGGCCCACCTTCACAAACAATAACCAGCCGTATTGGACTCATGCCCAATATTCTTACAGCTCAAAGTCCCCTATTGGATAAAGATATATCAGCTACTAATTCATGCCAGAAAAGATTGTCCTCTCTATAATGCATCCCCTTTACCTCAGATTATGCACCAATCAATATGCCAGAAGAACGAAGTTTCCGAATTATGTTCCATGCAGAATGCGAAGGAACTTCACAACCATTTGCTATTGCATGATACCAAGGTAACAAGTGTCAGTTCAAAAATAAATGGTCGACCATAAACGTGATAGAACGCGTGTCTAGTAAAAACTATATAAATAAATAAAACTGAGCACTTGTCCTTATCGCGTGCGTAAGCGCACCGGCACCGCAGCCACAATGTCTGTGTCGGCCGGTAGCATAAGAGATAACATACAGAAGGATTGTTTGAATTTGCCATTAGAAATTATACCGAGTTCGCAAAGCAGCAAGGTATTAACATCTCCTTAAGAAATAATGTCTTCTTCATTTAAATATTAACCCCCTTATTCATAAAACTTATCAAACCTATTTTAGTTATAATGGGGTTTGTCTCTTTCTTACACACAGAAATGTCAACGTGACAGATAAAGACAAACGTTCTATAAACCTATTTTAGCTAAAATAGAGATAAAATAGGATTATGAATAAGGGGGTAAGTATACAATGACCCAACGGTTATTACAAATAATATTATTATGGCTCCACGCTCCTTAGGTGAGAGATGAACTTCGTGGTTTCTTGGAGATTTCACCAAATACGAACCATTGACGATCACATATGTGGTATGGCAATTCAACAAACCATGACTACTGGATGATTAGAGAGAGGCTGAAAAATCGAATTCAATCTAGGACAGAATTTCACGGAATAGAGATGGCTTACATGAAAGATATATAAGAAGCACCGACTAGAGTTAGTTGTTTGTGAGAGAAGTTGTGTGTGTGAGACTACCGAGTGACGACTAATAGAAAGTATGAAAGAAAAAGTCATGTCGCGCCAACCGCAAATAAATTGGGATATGGGCACGAGAATGGTGATGAGGAGTGCCTCATCACCATTCTCGTGCCCTTTCAATTTTCAAGTTCAATTCCTTTGAAGGTTCTCTTCTAGAAAGTTTTATTTGTACCGACGGTTGTGAAAATGGATCCTCTGTATTATCACTTTGTGGTGTTAGCCAATGATCTAGCGAGTGTCGCCATTGTCCTTGCGCGCGCGCTGCGGTTAACCGACAATATAGAGTATTATGAGGTATTGTGTTATAACTACCTTTCTGACGATAATACCGTAATCTGCTGATGATGATGAATCGCTTGTTTGTTTCGCTAATTATTGGCTCTCTGTGGTCACCGAACTGATTGCAAAAGATAATTTATGGCCACATGCGGTTGCATTGTAACGCCATTTGCATTTGCAACAAATGAACAACAAGGAAAATTGGGTGGACATGGACGTCGGTCGTTGAACTCTCTTAACAGATTGTAATTTAATTATATGAAGATTAAGAAATAGGGAATTAAAGTTATCGCCTTACTATCTAGAATCTAGTCACATTAATGTAACATTCCAGTTATTTTCATATTCGAATAAACAGTATAATAAAAGAAATCTAGGACGAAGTCGTAGGATACTTGTCTTCACTTACAAACCAGAGATTAAACTCGATCTCAAGGCTAAGTTGATTTATGATGAAGTCGGTCTAAATAACTGAGAGGTTGTGACCCCACTGCTAATGGTATCAAATAATTGCATATTAAAGTCAAAAACTTTTTACCTACACAATCACTTAATATCCCTGACCGATTTAACAAAATTGCAAGTCAATAGTGCCAAAACACTAAGGCGCATGCTCATATAGTATTGCTCTGATATAGATATACATATAGACACTGATTGCATGTGACCTTATATTTCTTGAGAGATTGATTTTAGCACCATTATGACCACATAGGATAGGTATTTTTTTCAGTCTCTTGAAAATTTGCTTCTGTCTAGTATTCATACAAATACATAAAATCAGGTTTAAGATTTCTACATTGGCAAAAACAGCCCAAACGACAGCAGCATCCAAAGGAATGCTCCAAATTGTTTAAAGATTGCTCTCCGGTGAATTCTTTTACATGAAGTTTTCTAGTCCTGTATCGGCAATCGGTATCTAAGTAATTCCATGTTTTTATGAAAATTTAATTTATTAGAATAAAAATACTAAAACCCACATTTTCAAGTAGGTACTTTAAAAGAAGTGCTAAAGACATAAAAAAGAAAAGAAAATAAATAAATAAATCGGTGCTCTGAGTGGAATACCTCATGTTACTCTTTACTTACCTAATAATAATCTAAACGTCGGTAGCGGTTTTGTAAAACAGCTGATTCTAAAACCCATCTGCGGCATATATACAAGAACATTGAAGAATATCCGTATCGTGTGTGGTGTTAACTCAACATAAAACCGCTGGCGGCGCGGCGCCCCAGGCCGCCGGCGCGACTGCGCCGCCTGTCATCGGCGGGCTTCAGTCAAGCTGACAATTTTTTTATGTCACTTTTGTTATTTTTATTAAATTTTAGTTTCTAATTTATATTATATTGTGTGTGTGTGTGGGCAAAATCATGTAAGTAGTGTTAGTTTTTTTTTTTTAATGTTTAATAATGACTACAGTAGTGACGCCGTGCGAAGCGCCAGTCAACCTACCACATCGCTGGATGGCCTAGTGAGATGCCCTCATTGTCCCCAAGCACGTTTTTTTAAGGGTGAACGAGGCTTGAAGGTACATTTGGGGAAGAAACACAAACCCCACAATGTGCCTTCATCATGCCCGACAATACCCACTTCCCTAACACCTAATTCACCCGCTCAACCCTTTTGGAAAACCCTTGCAAAATTAAAAACGTCGACCCCAGTTTTAAAGAGAGTTCCTCGTGGCGCGAGACCATCCGTGGCTTCGAGTTTAGCGCGTTGCATCCGCCTCGCCGCCCGAGAAAACTCTCAAAGTGCTTGGGAGCAATTACTCACCTTCCCGTTTAGAATTCTACATGTGCAAAAAAATTTGGCAAATAAAAAAACTTTAACAGCACAAATCAAGGATAATTGTAACATTTCGGCCCAAAGTTTTGACCCTAAATTAACAGCGCACCTCCCCCAAAGAGGTTTATTGCACCATGTGGAATCTAAACTAGGCGAGGGTGATATCAGAGGCGCAGCTAGAATCATCTTTAGCAGCGATGTGGTTGCGCCGTACTCTCCAGAGACTCTTACAGCTCTGGAGAGCAAACACCCCACCCCGGCAGATGACCTCTCCTTCCCTGACCCACCCGATCCGGAAGTGAACACAATTGAAATTACAGCTCAACAAGTATGTGCGGCCGTTTGCTCTTTTCGAAGTGGCTCCGCCGGCGGCCTCGACGGCCTGACACCTCAACACCTGAAGGACTTAATGTGTTCAGGCGCCGGGGAGGCTGGTGAGTCCCTTTTGAAGGAGCTGACGGCCCTCATCAATCTCATGCTCTCCGGCAATGTGAACGAAGCCGTCATTGATATTTTGTATGGGGCAAATTTATGTGCCCTGCGCAAGAAGGATGGCGGCATTCGTCCCATTGCCGTAGGGTCCACTTACCGTCGTATCGCAGCCAAAATTTGCTGTGCTTTTTACAGCGAAACACTAGCCAGCAAATTCCAGCCCCTACAGCTAGGCTTTGGGTCTAAAGGGGGCTGTGAGGCTGCGGTACATGCATTATCCACCTATCTCAATAGCGATAAAGGAGAGGTCATTCTTAAGGTTGACATTAAGAATGCTTTCAATTCCGTAAACAGGGACACCTTGTTGACAGAAGTTCAAAAAGAAATACCCAAAATTTACAGTTTTCTCTATCAATGTTACAGGCACCCCTCTAAATTACTTTATAAAGACAACCTTTTGAAATCAGCAGTTGGTTGTCAACAGGGTGACCCTCTTGGGCCAGTCATTTTTAGTTTGGCAATAAATCCAATTATTCGACAACTAAATTCTAAATTCAACGTATGGTACTTGGATGACGGAACCCTAGGAGGTGATGTAGACACAGTCGTAAAAGATTTACAGTTTTTAAAAGAAAAATTCAGTTCCATTGGCCTAGACCTTAACCTTTCAAAATGCGAAATTTA
The DNA here is from genome assembly GCA_947508005.1 of Amphipoea lucens. Classification (NCBI taxonomy): domain Eukaryota; kingdom Metazoa; phylum Arthropoda; class Insecta; order Lepidoptera; family Noctuidae; genus Amphipoea; species Amphipoea lucens. Next base: position 20,252,224 of record OX382374.1, read on the forward strand.
TCTTCCCCAAACGACTGACAGACAGACAACCATTGCAAAATTTAATACAATAGCTCCAAATATCAAAATTACGGAAAGAAACTCTCTTCACCTTCTAGGGTCCCCAATTTTTGACGAATCCTTTCCAACGTTCATTGAGGAGAAGATACAAAATTTTAATGACGTCTCGGAAAGACTTTTCAAAATTAATATTCATTCGGCCTTCACACTCATTCGGTACTGTTGTTTTGGACCAAAATTTACTTATAGCCTTCGCTCCTCTCATCTATGGAAGCATCCACAACTTTTAGAAAAAGTAGACCAAATTATTAGAAACACATTAACTTCCATCCTAAATGTGGCCCTGGACGACCGTGCGTGGCAGCAAGCCACACTACCCATTCGCTTGGGCGGTCTCGGCGTCCGCAAAATTTCAAGTATTAGTTTACCAGCCTTCCTCTCCTCGGTCCACAGTACCGATAAATTAACCAGGAACATTTTATCTTCCTCACTGGTCGATTTTGAAGTGCCGTTTTTGACCGATGCGTTGAATGCTTGGAAAATGGCTTGTCCCAATACGGTTTTGCCTGATAACCCGTCTTCCCAGAGACAGTGGGACGTGCCGCTCTGCAGTATTATACGGAATACCCTTGTAAACACGTCACGTAATACTGTTGAGCGTGCCCGTCTGCTGGCTGTGGGAGAATGGGAGTCAGGTTTGTGGCTTCAGGCGCTCCCGTCATCCACCATAGGCACAATGATGGATGACTCATCGTTTCGGCTCGCTACGTGTCTCCGCTTGGGCGCACCTTGTGTTGCTCCGCATCGATGTCACTGCGGTGAAGCTGTCGACAGTCTCGGACACCATGGCCTGTCCTGCTGCAGAAGCGCAGGTCGCATAGCACGGCACGCCAGCATCAACGATATTATTCGTCGAGCCCTTGTCACCGCCGGCGTACCAGCGGTGCTAGAACCAAACGGCTTGGTACGTGATGATGGGAAGAGACCAGACGGCATGACGTTGTTGCCTTGGAAGGTGGGTAGGCCTCTGGTGTGGGACGCAACATGTGTCGATACCCTTGCGCCATCTCATGTTCCTAGCACTGCGGGCTGTGCTGGCGCAGCTGCTGCAGCTGCTGAGACCCTCAAACGGCGCAAATACTGTAACCTTGTGGGCAACTACAGCTTTGAGCCGTTTGGGGTCGAAACGCTCGGGTCATGGGGCCCGAGCGCGCGTCTCCTTTTTAAGGAAATTTCTCGCCGGCTGGTCGATACTTCACGTGACCAGAGGGCTGGGTCGTTCTTTGGCCAAAGAATTAGCATTGCCATTCAACGTGGCAATGCTGCCAGTCTTCTGGGCACGTTTCCGGATGACAGCGATGCGGATGAATACTTCGACGCCTAAGTTTTTTATTTTTATATATTTGTATTGTAAGTTAGTTAGTCATTTATTTTAGTATCTAGTGTATATAGTTAGTTTCTAAAAGAATAAATTAATATATTCATGCAAAAAAAAAAAAAAAAAAAAAAAAAAAAAAAAAAAAAAAAAAAAAAAAAAAAAAAAAAAAAAAAGTAAGTAGCATTTTAATTCAGAACTTCACATAAACTCCACATATATTCGGAGCCCTTCCTTTCAGAACACACAACTTTGCAACTTTTTAATGAGAATTCAAGCTGTTCCCAACAATAGTTCGGTGCGTATCTGCGCCAAACTTCCAAACTTTGAAGTCTATCAACACAAACAACTTAACGGAGGCTTCCACTGACATTTTGTTTACTCAGAGCAGGACGGAGCTGTTTTTTTTACGACATTTTCCCGTTTCTTTTAGTATCGGCTTAGCAGAGACGGCTTACGCACAATCCTCGTTGCCAAATGAACAGGCACCCCGCACCACTTTATGTAGATTAGATATTTGTTTACCGGACTTTTTATTATATTAATGAACGGGATAAACAAAGCACCGAGTGTCAGGTTTCATTGCGTTATTTTTACGACGTTTCTGATAAAAATGTCGGCATTAAAATGTTGAAATCCGGAAATTTCGTGTCACATTGGCGACGGAATAATCGTTGGCTCCGCAGGGATCCGTCGTTATGGCTGGCTTTAAAAGCGATTCCCAAGACAGTACCAAAGTGTCCCTTTGATAAAGATTAAGAAGTTACACAAGTTACAATGTTTACAGTTAATGAAGTTCGATCCGAATTAAATGGCTGCTCAAATTGAGCGCGTAAGTATCTTGGGTCCATTATTTTACGTCTTTTGTACTCGGCGTGTATCTTTGAGCGGCAACCTCGACATGTACCTATCACTCGGCTGACATTTTGCGGACACATATATGATTATAGCATGAATCGATACCATCAACATTATCAATCATAATTATAAAATTCACAAACAGTGTAAATATGACCGGTTCGTATTTATTTCAGTGGATCCGAGCAATGTGTTCGGAAGGTCACGTACTTACTGTCGTGTTATTTGACAAAAAAAAAAAAATTAATGCTCATTCTATCTCTAGATCTACATTCAGAATCTTATCTTTGATTTAACAATTCAATAACAAACAACACATAAATTCATTCAATCGCAAAATTTTGATAAAAGCATTTCGACGTTCCAGAAACGACAACCATCTTTCATTCAATTGTATTACCACCGTCCATGACAACAAATGATTTGGATTTTTCCTCAACATCAAAAATACAATCAAAGGAAACAGGGCAAGAACCCGAAGTGTTGATTGGTCTTATTCAAGGATATACTGTCGCCAATAAAATGGAAAAGTATGAAGCCTAAAGCAATCAATCGGAAGCCATGAAGGTTCTATCACACGATCCAATCGCTGAAGGAAAGGGTCGTGGAGAGAGAGAGATTACATCGAAGAGATGAATAAAGTGCTTCTTGATTTAGGTGAACAGGCTCGTAAACATGTTTACATTGTGCTTCGTGTCGCTGCAGCACATACTCTGCGGATGACAGATCAATTTGACGTCGCGCCCATAAAGGAAGCTGTTCACTAAACTTTGTTTTGTTCTGTACGCACATTTTATGGGAATTGTCTGATAATGTTCGCTGGATTGAACGGTTTTAGTAATAAGGCTTATACCTACTGTCTCGCTATGGCAACATCGAGTTTAGTTTCACAGTAAAATCTTATAACTTTCTTGAATAGTTCAATATGCTTTTCAGTTTATGATAAAATTAAGTAATTGTTCCGCTCTTCACTTTTATTTACTAGTTTCTATGTAAGTGTACCTAAACTCTATTTAGCGAAATTGAAGGGACCGAGTATTTTATTGCGTTATAAAGACTTTTTGTTAAATGGAGAGTAAAAGAAAACTATATAATTTTTTCGTCAATACACAAAGTCTTTCTGTTACTGGCCATGTTTACAGTTCAATTTAAAAGCAACTAGGAATAAGATACACAACCCATAGCAACAAGACGATAGTAGGAAGTAAAGTAAGTAGACATGTGCTAGGCAATTACGACAAACAAATGAACACATTTCTAAAAATTCCATTGCACAAATATTTACGACTCTATATCGGTATTGTGTTTAAAGGTCAGTAAAATTAATGTTTATTGAGGTCTAAATAAATATTAATGTTTTGTTTCGCTATTGCGAGTGGTTGCTACGCTATAAACAGTGTTCCAAACTTCCAATTTATAAAGGTAACAATGTAAACCAAACGAACCTTAGCAATTTTTACGTTTTAAGGAGTTTTTAATAGAGTTTGCACTGTAATTACAAAAAATTACGATCTATTTTCTGTCTTGAAAATACAATTGCATAGAATTGAAGGAGTTCCTACTTCATCTATACCTACATCGCTTTCTTCGGTTCCCAGATGACCACAATACTTTCTATTTGGTTCAATACATGGTAACCTACCACTTTGTCAGTAAATTCCCCCTCATTATTCCATAGGCACTTCACAACCTAAAATTTACATTTTTATTTGCAGAAAACATAATGTAAGATCCACAACAATGCTCCACGGTACAATAATAAGCTATTTGAAGCTCTTTTTAATATCAACACAAAAGAACTACTTGGATACTGTGAAAATACTAAAGCCAACTTAAATGTTACTCTAAAAAAACTACTTGTCATTCAGAAAACG